>OY759152.1:1638004-2170780 GCA_963662125.1 Diplazon laetatorius | reverse complement strand
TAGTTTGGAAACCTGTGTGGGTTGTCCGTCGCTCCGCAACGAGCGACGATGGCGCTGTTTGTGGTGGCATTCGGAAACGCGAGTGCGATGTTGGTGGGATAGCACCTTAATGAAAGTTTCTCGGTCGTTCTCTCTCGCTCTGTGGGGCGGATTTATTGGTGCTGTCTCTCTCTCTCTCTCACACACACACATGAGCGAAGATAGGACAGGGATGGCGCATCTCGGCTTAAAACGATGGAAGACATAAATTCTCTCCTTCTCTCTCGCTCCGCAGTGAGCGCCGCTAGCGCTGTCTCTCTCGCACTCGAAGATGTCTTCCATCGCCTTAAGGCGGATTCTCGTGTGGCTCGGGACAGACGTCACGAGTCTTCATGGCGCATGCGCAACGCGTTTGCGACGATGGATATCGTTGGCGACGGTGGCGACGATAGCGGCGGAGCGCGGAGGGCGAAAGGACAATTGGAATAATTGTGTCTGGATTGAAAAACTCAGAAACTATAGACCTTGATTACGCAACAATGATGATGAATCTTATACCGGGTGTGCCTGGGATTCTCGTAAATTTTCATGCGATTGTTTTGTATTGTCGGACAACAAAATGGCTGATACGGTTTTGTTTTCACGGAAGGATAATTTATCCAAGTTATTTGGATCGCAAACGCTTTTGACCAATCGGAGAAGACTTTTCGATTTTGATTCAAGGACGACTGAATTCTGCGATTTCATGAAGAATGATTTTACGAACACTCTGTATAAGCATATGGGAGTGAGATGAAGCATGGAAATTGGTTTATTCGAGACGTTTCGTCATCCGCCTTAAAATAGAAAACGTTTTATTGCAATGAGGCGCGAAAATTAATTCGTGTCCCCTGGCGGTCGTTCGCGCAATTACATCGTGTTAACACGATATTGCTTTGCGGCGCTACATGCAAACGCACGAGGCCTCGGGCGTTTCGCGTTTTCACAACCAAGATAAGAAATCAGCTACGTTTTTTTTCTTTTAACCAATGATGATTACACTTGAACCAGTTTTGTGAGCGTTCGATCACGTGACTCCACAGCAGACAAAACTTATTTGCATTTATCTACGATTTCTTGGTTATACTTACGAATACCGCGAAAACTCGTGCTATATTGATATATTGATATATTGATATATTGATATATTGATATATTGAATATTGATATATTGATATATTGATATATTGATATATTGATATATTGATATATTGATATATTGATATATTGATATATTGATATATTGATATATTGATATATTGATATATTGATATATTGATATATTGATATATTGATATATTGATATATTGATATACTCACCGTGGATCATAAAATTGTAGAATCGTCAGGGCAAACAATTTCGGCGATAAAGAATTTTTTTTTTTCTCAAAAACCAAACAAATTACACAAATTCATATTCACTTTAATTAAATATATCTATATACATTATAAGTACATCATAGGTACATTTATCGTGTTTTTTTTTTGTTATAGTTAACTGTACAACAGTAGCACTTTCAATACTGTTTCACAAAAATACATCGCATATAAATAATTATAATTATTAATTATTATTAATCGTAATTAACGGTAATTAATCGTAATTATCATTGCTAATTGTTTTATTAATCATTGATCGTTCATTATCTATATGTAATGTTGTAATGATATATATATATATATATATTTATATATATCTTTTTTTTTTAATTTAAGTAGAGAATTGGATTTTTTTGGAGAGACGGATGTGAGGTCGGGGGAAATGGAAGGGGGAGGGGGTGCAATGCAATGTGCAGTAGTGCACACTCGGTTTAGCACATGACGAATTATTATTATTATTATTACTAGTATTATTATTATTATTATTTCGAAATTCGAGACTTCGGCGTCGTGAAAATGTGCGACGCGAAAGCCTGGATTTCGATCGATCGTCGATTACGCTCTCGGGACAAATCACGAAAAAAAAAAACGATTACTGTACAATAACGAAAAAAATTGTAAAAAAAAAATTACATGTATATATATATTTTTATGTATTTCGAGAGCGCAACGAAAACCGTATGTACGATCGCTCGAATTAGGGCGAACGATGAACGATGAGGTTCGCACATTCCGCAATATACAAATATATATGATAATTCAAAAAAATGCACCAATTCCACACGCCTTTGTCTCCGTCGGTATGGAAGAAACCCGTCACCGAAATTATTTTTGTTTCAATAATCATTGTTCAAAAATTAATATTATTTTAAAATTGTTTTTTTTTTTCGTGACTAATGGATTGAAAAAAACTTTTTAAAAGTTTTTTTGTTACAAAACTTGATCGGATAATATTTTCGCTTCGATGTTTCACATTGTTGTTCGAATTTTTTAAAATTATGATTCTTCAAATTTTGTAATAATTTCGTTAAATGTTTTTTTTTTTAATTTTTTGTTTTTTCTTTCTTATTCTGTGTACAACAGAATACATATATTCGTATATATTTATATATATGTATATATATATCATATACACCTCGTGCTTACGGACATGGCAATTACGAATTATTTTTTCAACAAAAAGGCTTAAAAAAATAATTTCTTTTTTTTTCGAATATGGCGAAAATTGGTGCGTCTGTCTAAACTATAATTCATCATCATAATTAAATTAAC
This sequence comes from Diplazon laetatorius, assembly GCA_963662125.1. Lineage (NCBI taxonomy): Eukaryota > Metazoa > Arthropoda > Insecta > Hymenoptera > Ichneumonidae > Diplazon > Diplazon laetatorius. The sequence continues at coordinate 2,168,110 of OY759152.1, read as the reverse complement.
ATTGTGACGATTAATTTGGATGAAAAAAAAAACAACAAATACAAATCCTTCGTCGTACCTTATATTACGATGTATTTATCTCTCTCCTTCGTCTTTCAATTACTCAATAATCATTATTATCACTATTATTTTTTTCAATCAATATTATTATTATTATTATTTTATAATTATAATTATTTGACCTTTCATTAATCTTCGGCAACGTGACTTACGATCATATTACTTCATTATTATTATTAGTATTTTATTTTTTTGTTGTCCGATACTGACCTTAAGTACCATCAAGAGAGACATGAGAGATTGACAATTCGATAACGTTATTAATGTTAATTACATCAAGTGCACAGAGACGGGAAAACAAAAAATTGCAGCTCGTTACTATCGACCGATTTATTTATTTTGTTTATTTTTTTTTTTTTCGATTAATTTGATTCAATTGATTTTTATTTAAAATGATTTTTTTTGAAAATCGTTTTTTAAAAAATAATTTGTTTTTTTTTTGAAAATCGTTTTTTTAAAAATAATTTGTTTTTTTTTGTTGAACAGTGTGTGAGTGTGTGTGTGTGTGTGAGTGAGCAGTCTGTGTGCATGTTTAATGTGACAAAAAAAATTGATTTGAGGATTCGCTCACGAGTGGGAAATAAATAGAGAAAGAGAGAGAGAGAAAAAGAGAGAGAGGGAGAGTCACGGAATTGCACTGCAATGCGTCTCTGGATCGTGGAACGTTGCACATCAATCGAATTAACGTTCGAATGTGCACGAAAAATTAAAAACGAATTAAAAAAAAAAATTATTTTCAACACATTTTTCGTTTATTAAAATATTGTATTATCGTTGGGGGAAAAGAGGGGGGGGGGGCGGAAGGTTCGTTATTTATCACGAGCAAATCGTGACAACGATATTGGCCAATAGCCAGCTCACTGGCAGCCACTAGAGATAAAAAAATAAAAATCTTGTATTAAAATCTCGAATTAAAATCGCGAATTAAAATCTTGAAATAATTTTTTAAATTTAAATCTTGAATTAAAATCTCGAATTAAAATCTTGATTTCTTATCTTGAATGCAAATCGGTTCAAAACTATTACGCGGGCATTCAAACAATTTTTTCGTGACCAAAGTCACAGAAAAATCTCCCAAGCATTTTAAGTTTTATTTACCTTATTTCGTAAAAATTACTTATCAATTTTCACATTGTCATTGATTAATCCTAACAATTGAATTCGGATTCGATAAATATTAAGTTCGATGTGTTTTTTTGTTTGTTTGTTTTTTTTTTTTTAGATTTTCTTGTTTTTATTTTTAATTCTTTCTTCATCATAATGGACTTTCGACGAGCATTTGATATGCTGATTTACAGGAACCGCGATTCGTTTCGCTCTTTTTATTATTTTTTTTTTATCATTTTACAATCTGATATCTTTTATTTATCTTCTTTTTCTTACTATTGTTTTTTTTTTAATTTTTGTTTTAGATTTCTGCGTGATAAATTATCGTTTATCGTACTATACTTAACTCTTTCATTTTTATTTAATTTTTCTCATGTATATTCTTCGAAATGTGTGACATTGGTATGAGCATGAGTGATTTTTCGTTTTGTGTGTGTTTTGTTTTTATTCATTATTCTAATTCTTCTTTTTTTTGTTCGCTCATATTTTTCTTTTTATTATTATTATTATTATTATTATTATTATTATTATTATTATAAGATTTTTTTTACAATTAAGGTAGACGATCGATATTATACAGGACACAAATTGGAAGGAAAATTTATTTCGAGGCGTCGTGGAATATTTATTTACAATTTTATGGAACATTTGCAAAAGTGTGTTTGAATTTTTGTATATATATTTTTTCGTTTTTTTTTTTTTGTTGTTGCAGACATCAAAGACTCGGTTTTATCTTCGTTGGAAAAAATGTTTTGTGCTTCGTGAATTGTACGAAACGGAGAAAATGAGGAATAATGAGAGGGGCCAACGAAATCGCGTGGCTCGATAATGAGAATTCACAAAACGCGATACACGAGAAAAAAAAACAGAAAAAACAGAAAAAAATGTGTGTTACAACGGTTTTGGGGCCGGGCGATTTGTAATCGTGATGTTCTACCGGATTGCTCGATTGTTGCAATTGGTTTTTGTTTTGCTTTTTCCTTTGCTGCTGCACGCCACACGATGCGAGAATAATTTGAATCAAAGGGAATGTGGAAGATTGACGTATTTCCGGCTCTTAGAACGAAATAAAAAAAAAAAACAAAAAAAAAAATTTTCCCATTTTGAGTGATCTCAATTTTTTCGAGTTGTCCCTAAGCACGCAAAAAATTCTTCATCCACACAAATCTATCGTCAATGGGTATAACTATTCGTACATTTTTTTAACAACACATAAACACAAATAAATTTAAATTTGTGTTGAAATCGTTTATCAGTTGTTATCATCGTTCATCGGTTCGCCGTTATCGATAATACACAGGTGAGGTCTTGTAAAAAAATGTACGAGTAGTTATACCCATTGACGATAGATTCGTGTGAATAAAGAATTTTTCGCGTGCTCAGGGACAACTCGAAAAAATAATTACCGAATTAGTCGGAAAATCCCATGTTATTCAAATGGGAAACTGAACGAGCTTACAGGGACGTCTTCTCATTGGACGACAGTGCTGGGATTTCGTACATATTTTTATTCATTCATTTCGAACCTATCTGGGGGGTGCACTTGACGAAATCCGTCAACACCCCCATTAAGGACCACCCTCATATGCAATATATATATATATTCATAATCGTCAACGCGGAGGTTTTGGATGGTTCGGCTTTGAAATTCACGTATCCATATCGCCGGGCACACAAAACTCGAGTGCACACACACACACACACACACGCATACATGTATTTGCATACTATATATGCCCCAGTTTCATCGCGAAATTCCTTTACCCATGGCTCGCCCACTTTGTGCGTTAGCATCGGGCTCTCGCGTCCACCCGCGCTTTTTTAATGCGTCTGGCTGACTATAGGCCAACGCTTATTTATATATATATATATATATATATCCATATATGCACATATACATATATATATGATTTTTTTACACAGCTTCGCCCACGAAAAAAAAACAAAAAAAAATAATAAACAAGTCTTTAATTCAATTTAATTTTCTTTTTTTAAATATCCCAATTCGACGTATCTTTGATAAAAACATTTTACATTTTACATTTTACATACACCATGAGGTAACATTCGATGTAAACATTACCCGATTTTCAAAACCAACGACGACGATTCAACACTATTTTTATTATTATTATCATTATGATAATTCATTATTATTATTATTATTATTATTATTATTATTATTATTATTTGTTAATTAATTAATTACATTATCGTTTAATCGTAATTCCCAGTTTTAATTACACGAAGAGTATTTTGGTCCAAAGAGAAAAATGCGTTGTTCCAACATTTCGAAGAAAATGCACAAAAAAAAAGAAGAAAAAGAAAAAGAAAAAAGAAACAATTGCAACCCCTCCCCCCTCCAAATCTCACTCGCGTGCGCGATCATTATTCATTATTCATTATTATTATTATTATTATTATTATTAATTATTCATATTATTTATTTATTATTATCATTATTAATTATTCATATTATTTATTATTATTATTATTATTATTATTATTACTTGAATTTATTTATCTACTTATTTTATTTTATTTCATTTTATTTCATATCAATTCATTAAATTTCATTGGTATGTATTTTTTTTTTTTTTTTTTTCATGCTGGTCCGTTCGAATCTGCACAGCTGCGTTTCGCTGCGTGTGTTTCTAGTTGTGTATGTGTGTGTGTGATTTTTCGTGTGCTAACGAGTTCATTAAAATGTCGGTGAGTGAGGAAGAACGAGAGAAAGAGAGAAACAGAGAGAAAGAGTGAGAGTGAGAGTAGCAGACCGCAGGCATCTAAGCTGATAACATTATCTTCGAAAAGTTGTGTGTGACAAAGGCCGACACCCGTTTAAACTCCTAAAAGAGTCGCGACGACAACGACGACGACGACTATCGTTCGCAAATTTATCAACGCCTTCGTTATAATATTACGTCACGTTATTTGAGAGTTCGCCCAAATAACGCGTTCAAAGCAATTTTCATTTAGTGTTTCTTGTTGTTGGTTTTTTTTTAATTACCTCGTTCTACGTTGGATCTTTTTGGTTCTCTCTTAATTTATTTAAGAAAAAATAATAATAATTAAGGGGACTGAGTCACCTGGAAAATTGGAATTTTTTATTTTTTTCGTGACACGATTAATCGAATTTTGAAATCCATTCTAGATTTTTCATCGATTTTAAATTTTTAAAATCTATTTTTATTTTTTCATCGATTTCAAATGTTCAAAATCCATTTTTATTTTTTCATCGATTTAAAACTTTTTAAATCCATTTTTATTTTTTCATCGATTTAAAAATTTTAAAAATCCTTTTTAATTTTTTCATCGATTTAAAATTTTTAAAATCCATTTTAATTTTTTCATCGATTTAAAATTTTTTAAATCCATTTTTAATTCTTCATCGATTTTAAATTTCGATTGATCGTGTCACGAAGAAAAAAAAATGAAAAATTTCAATTTTTTAAGGTGTCTCAGCCCCCTCAAGTCATCTCTAACCTTTGGCATTCTGGAGGGTCTCACTGACTCGGACGGAAACGAGAAAGATCCGTTTTTACCGACAAGTACATCAACTCATAAATTTAACGTCGGACATTACCCTCCTGCACCCTTCCCTCCCCTCTTCGCCCGATCTTTTGATCTTTCACAACATTTTTACACATTTTGTGGAATCAACGATATTCATTTCCCCATCACGTTGATTCGTACGATAATTATTTACAATTCATCATCGAATTAAAATACGAAAATAAAAATTTTCCCCAATTAACTTTATTCGACTTGGATTGATATTCGACCAACTTTCGTTTCTTCGATAGCTGGCCCTCTTTTTTTTTTTTTGTGGTAATTTTTTTTTTTTTTTTTTCGTTTTCGCTCGGTAATTTGATATCTCCCCCCCCCCTCCCTCCCCCCTCCACTTGTCTTAGACCGTTCGTAAGTAAATTCGATGCGACATCATCCCCCCCCCCCGATTGTCAAATCGAAAAAAAAAAAAAAAACAACTTTCCTCATTCGTTCATCACCATTATTATTATTATTATTAACATTATCGTTATTATTAAATATCATCATTATTATATTTTTTTGTCCCTGTGTTAATTCGTGAAACGATCACGTTTTGGCGATCGTTAATTCGGTTATCAGAGGTGTGATCTTGTCGTCGAGAAAACATTTTTTTTTTTCGAAAAATAAAGATTATTCAATAATAATAATAATAATAATAATAATAATAATAAAACGAAAAAAATTATATCTATTACATCAATTGTTTTTCGTTATTATAATAGATATAATGAAATAACAAAAATGTTTCTCCTCGATTTCGTCAAACGACAAAATAATAATAAATACATAAAGTTTTTGTATTTGAAAAAAAAAAATAATAATAATAAGGATAATAATAATTAGGATTAGTTGTTACACGAAACTAACTTTGGTTGCACATACCCGCGATGACTAGGAAACCTTTACATATATACTTATATAAAGATAATTGTATGTATATATATACACATATACATACACATACACACATATATAAATTGTTTTTTTTTTGTTCTCCCGTTTTGCGATGTCGATAAACATCAATATTAACAATTTTACTATCCATGTGTTTGTGGGATATATATCACTGCTTGTGGGGGTCCTCGATTTTTTTTTTTTCGTTTTTTTTCGTTTTTTTCCAGCGCACATTGGAGACGATAGTTGTCGACGAAAATTCTTTGTCTTTCTTTCTTTTTTTTTTTTGTTGTAAAGGATACACGATTAGGGATTGATATTTTCTGCGAGACATTTAAACAAATCTCGACATTTTTTCTTGTTAGTGTGTAATTTTTTTTTTTTGAGTTTTTCATAGTTTTGAAATCTTTTTTTTTTTTTCGTGTGTGTGTGTGTGTGTGTGTGTCAGATTGTATTCGTCGCGTCTCGGGCGAATCTCGTTTCACCTCGGCCAATCTTTCAACTCGCGACGACTTTATCATCCCCCCCAAAAAAAAAAAAAAAAAGAAAAAAAACAACCTTATAAAATTAAAAAAAAAAAGAAAATTGATCGGAAGTTCCTTCTGGCTCAGAGCAAAATTGATTGAGAATGTGATTTTTCACGTTCCAATGATGATCAACCGGTGAATGAATATTTGCACCATTTTTTTTTTCGCATTTCCATCTTGTCTCTCTTAAAACAATAAAAAAAAAAAAAATTGAAAAAAAACTCTAAAATAATCGACGATCACTCGATCATCGGACGCCATGTGACCAGATATGTTATTATTTAAAAAAATAAATAAACAAAAGAATATTTTAAATTTAAAAAAATAAAAAAAAAAAATTTTTCAATTAAAATTTTTTTTTTTTAATTAAAAAAAAAAAATTAGACCAGGGTCGGATGGACCGTGGCGGTGGTTGCGATACGTCGACGTCGTTTGTTACCGAGGATCGCCATCCTCTACAGCGAACCCTTGGCGAATAGCAGTTCTCTGTGCTTGGTTCTTATGTGGGATCGTAGTGTGTCGATTCTGCTGTAAGTTGCCGGACAGTAAGGACACAGCGAACGTTGTGCGGTGTGAATGTGGAAGTGGTGCCAACGATTGGTCACCTGTTTGCCGCATGCCCGACATCTCCACAATGCCGGACTGCCAAGCGATACGGCGAACATCTCGTGATAAGAGAGCCCGACCGGGACGCTCGGCATCGTACCTGCAAAACCCAAATGCCCTTCATGCTCTAACGTGTAATTCGGTTTGTTTCGGCTACGTGCACTTTTTTTTTTTTTTTTTTTTTTTTTGACTTTTCATCTTTAATTTTTTTTTTCATCAATGAGCACCAATTTGTTTATCGAAGAATATATCGTTTTTAATTTTTTCAATATATATATATATACATATATATATATATATATATATTTTTTTTTTTCGATTGGTTATTTATTTATTTATTTATTTATTTTCGATGGTTTTGCGTTGGAGAATTGTTTTATGGTTGTTTTTTGTCCCAATTGTCTTTTTTTTTTTTATGTCGTTTTGGGTTATGCAATTAATCGTGTAAGAGAAAAAGAGAGGGAGATATATATTGTTTTATATTCGTTTGTCAGGTTCGATCGAATTTTTTTCAGGACCATCTGCATTGGTATTTTTTTTTAGAGAGAGAGAGAGAGAAGGAGACGAAGATAATTTCCAGCTTTGATATTTTTTTTTTTATGGCTTTGTAATGGTGAATTATTATTTTGTTGTTGTTTCTGTTGTTGTTGGTTTTCTTCATTAATTTTTTTTTCATTAATTTTCGATGGTTGGTCATTGGACAACTTTTGTTGTTGCTTTTTTTTTTTTTTTTTAATAATAGTTTCGTATCACTTTTTGATAAAGACACACGAAACCAAATTTTCGATGAATTCGCAATCTCAAATGTATTTATCATTTTTTTTTCACGTTCGTTTTTCCTATCATAATTATATATATGCATACACATATATTTTTCTATTCTTTTCTAAAAAAAAAATTCATTGCAAAAAAAAAAAATCATCATTACACAAACACTGCAATGAGGGTCAATGGAACAATTACCAAAGTGGACGAGGAATGTTTAAAAGGAATTTAAAAAAAAAAGTTACATTTATAATAAAAAAAATAGAAAACACACATAAATAAATAAATAAATAAATACACGTACTATGGAATATATAAATACCTACGTTTATACATCGATAGACAAACGTCGATAATCCGACAATATCGAAACACGATTTTGTCCTCGTCCGAGTGACGTACAACGACAGGTGGAAATGGGGGTGGGGGAAGGGGATGAAATCAGTGACCAAGGGTCGGGGGGAGGGAGGGAGGAAGATGAAAAGGATAATTGCTCTGTCTCGAACGCATCACCGATCAGTTCCTTAATCAATGAGCTATTGGAATCAACTCACCCACCCCTTCCCAACCCTCCCAACCCCCTTCATCCCTTGTCCATTGTCTCACCCCTTCGACCTCTCGTCACTCACGAATTTTCACGACTGATCGGTTGGGACAACCACATTTGGCACACTGGACAAACGAACGATCAAACAGTCGACCCACGAAAAAAATATCCCCCCCCCCCATCCTCCCCCAACCCTCTCTGTCATTCTCCTCTTGGCCTTCTCCTCCCAGGCTTTCCAATCGATAACGTCATCGCCAACGACAACTCATTCGAGAAGATGCTTCCTAATATCAACTACAAAATCCTCAAAAAAAAAAAAAAAAAAAAAAAAAAAAAAAAAAAAAAAACAGTCGAACACGTGACGACGTGGATTGGCTCTTTCGTGATTTGTTTTTTTTTCTTCATTTCTATTAGTTAAAATCGAATGATTTTTTTCTTTGCGAAATAAATAATTAAAAATGAATAAAATAATTTTTTTCTGGTCGTATTATTTATGACGGTAACGGATCAATCTAAATCTAACGAATCAAATGATTTTTTTTTTGCGAAATGAATAAATGAAAATAAATAAAATGTTTTTATTTCCTGTCGAATTATTTATCAGGATAACGGAAGTCTTGTAAATCGTAATGTGCGATAAAAATGATGTGGTATGTTATGATGTATGATGATGATAAATAATAGAAAAAAATTATGATAATATGTAAAAAAATAATACAATATGTTTAAAAAAAATAGAAAATGTAATAAAAATGATAAAACGTGTAATTACACATAATTATAAAAATATGCAATAAAAATAACAACGATGATGGAAAATAAAAAATAATAATAATTCACGACGGTTCGAAAGTGATTAATTGAAATTACCACTATTTTCTTCTTTCTTGTTTTCAATCTTCGTTGTACGCAGAATATGTTTCTTTCTTTCTTTTTCCACCATTTAAAATGATTTGTCTCGATGAGTTTTGTGGTTTGATATTATTGTTATTATTTTATTTTAGTAGTAGTAAAGAGTTTTATTTGCACAGCAGGTTTTTGCTTTTTACAAAATAATAACATAAATATAGATAAAAATACTTATATTCTATGGATGGCAACAATATTTTCTTAATTTCTAATACATCCGACTTGCTCACAGCTCTACTCTTCATGTTCTGTCCCCTCTTCCATATCTACCATTTTTTCTCTGCCAGCTTTCTCCATTATTCTAAAAAATTGGCTCATTCGCTTATCAATCTTGTCTTTTAGCATACCGTTAAGCTTGTCCCCTATTGCAGATTCGTTCACACCTCTTGTCCACTCTTCCAAGTACATTTTTAATTCCGTGTCGATTAGTTCCCGGCCTTTTGTACACATGACTAGGTGCTCCATCGTCTCATCGACAGTCCCACACATTCTACACCTATGGTCTAATACCCCCTTTTTTCCTGCTCTTCCCACATTCCCGCATCTCATTCTCGCCCACATCTCCTTGTCTCCCTCGCTTACTGCTTGTTCCTCCCAGTATTTCCACGGCTTTTCTTCCCCTTCCATTAGTTTTTTATATCTGCTACAATACGTAGATCTTTCTATTCTCTCTCTCTCGTTTCTTATTGTTTCATTTTTCAGGTTATCTAGTCCGTCCTTGTACCTTTTTTTAATTTCCTCTGATGTTCTTTTTTCTTTGATCATGTCTATTACGTCCGTTATTTCCAGGTTCTTCAGAACCCTCGCCAGATCTTTCCCCCATCTGGACGGCGTTCCATTCTCTATACCTCTTATTTCCTCCATTATACAAATCTTGGGCCACCTACTATCCTCCATTTCCATGACTTCAGCTAAAAATCTCAGTGCTCTCTCTCTTATTGTATATTCTAGAGTCGGTATTGCGAGCTCCGTTCTCCATATATACTTGGGCGTGTTCTTTGCTACTCCAAGGGCCATCTTGCAATATCTATTCTGAATCCGTTCAAAACTCCCTATGTCACCGAAGCCCCACGTCTCTACACCATACAATGCTCCCGCCCTAACCATCGACTCCATCAGGTACAACCTATCTCCGATTTGATTTCGTCTCGCTCGTTTCCATATTCCCCATACCGCATTGGCTGCTTTCTGCATTTTTCCCGCGGTCTTCCTCCCGTGTGCCCCAATTGCATTCTTTGTAGAAAACCAATATCCAAGGTATTGGAATTCCTTCACTACTTCTACGCTCTCCCCACTAATTGCCCATCTATCTTCTTTTCTCATCCGACCTCCGTTTCTAAAAATCATGACCTTCGTTTTTTTTACATTGACCTCCATACTATTTTTTACTGTCCACTTTTCCAGATCCTTTAAAATACTCCTGAGTCCTTCCGCCGTTTCCGCCACAGCGGCCACATCATCTGCATATTTTATAGCAAATATTTTCTCCCGCCCGATCACTGATCCTCCTTCATTTTTTTGCTCCCATCTTTCCTCAAGGTCATCCACATAAATGTCAAAAAGTAGAGCACTCAATGCGCATCCCTGTCTCACGCCTTTCCGGGTTATGAAATCCCTTGTTACTTTTCCTGACACTTGTACCGCCGCTTTTGTCTCCTTATATATTTCTTTGATTAGCCTTAGCATGTTTCCCTTTATTCCTATTTTTTCTAATTTCTCCATCAAAGTCTTTCGGTTTATAGTGTCAAAAGCCGCTTTGAAATCTATAAATGCCACGTACAGCTTCCCTCCTTTATGTTTTAATCTATTGTTTATAAGCGCGTTAAGTGTAAATATCTGGTCCCTAGTACCTCTTCCGCTTCTGAAGCCTGCTTGACTCTCTCTTAGCTTATTTTCCTTTTCCATCCATGTGCTCAACCTAGTAGTCATCATTTTAGTGACTATCTTATATCCCACATCCAATAGCGACACTCCCCTATAATTAGCTGCCTCCTCTTTTTCACCTTTCTTATGAATCGGCGCTATCCTCGCTTTCTCCCATCCTGTTGGGCACGAGTTTTCCCTCCATATTTTGTTCAATGCTTCTCTTAATTTTTCTCTTTGGTTTTCTGGCAATGCTTTGACTAATTCTACCACTATTCCGTCTTCGCCTGGCGCTTTTCCGTAAGCCATTTTCCCTATCGCTGTCTTCAATTCTTTTTTACTGAACTCCTTATAGAAGTACCATTCCCTTTCTCTGCTTTCTTCATCAACCTCAGCTTCCACTCCACCACATTCCTCATCCATGCCCGCCTCATTTTCCCTTTCTAATTCACTCATGTTTCCATTTAGCAGTCCTTCAAAGTGTTCTACCCAGTCTCTACCACTGATCTTATTACTTGCTGTCCCGTTATATTTACTTCTAAATTTATTAACCGCAGTCCACCATCTCGACATATCCCTGGCCCTGTAAATTTCTTCCCACATCTTAAAAGTCCATTTTTCTCTTGCCTTCTTGTACGTTGCGCGTAGCTTCCCCCTTTCAGCGTTCAATTCTCTTTTTTTGTCCATATTTTTATCTTTAATGAATTCTTTCAGTGTTTTCCATACTTTGTCCCTCTGCTCTCTACAATCCTCATCAAACCACTTTGCCAGCTTTCTCTTCGACTTTCCTCTTTTTTGTCTTTTCATCCCCGCAAGTTCCGCTGCCTTGCAAATATCCTCCTTAATCTGCTCCCAGTCCCCTTCCTCATTATCTCTGTGCCCCAAATTTCCTACTTCTTCTATATATTTTTCTGCTGCCTCTTCATTCCATTTTATTTTTCCCTGACCTATATCTACGAATCCTTCCTCGTCATCAGAAATCTGCTGTTCTATTGTGTGTCCCCCCATCCCAAATGTAACTGGTAAGTGGTCTGATTCTATTCTAATTTCTACCTTCATCCACTTCAAGATTTCCTGTTGGCCTCTATCTAGCATCATTATCATATCTATCACTGATCCACAAAATTCCTCTTTCCCCCCCACGAACGTGATTTTTCCTTCGCTGTCTCCAACGGTTCTTCCATTCATTATTTTTAGTCCTAACTCCTCCTGTATCGCTAGTAGTCTTTTTCCTTCTGTGTTTACTTGTTTATCTTCCGATCTTCTGTACTCTCTTCCACTCTCTTCTAGATGTCCCTCATTCATACCTTGGCATTCCCCTATTCGAGCATTCAGATCACCTACAATTAATACATTTTCACATTTCCCTGCGCTCTCCTCTATTTCTGCTTTTAACGATTTTTCTAATTTTCTTATCCCTGTGTTATTATACACCGTGATAATTGCTGTTTCGTCTCTTAGTCTGCTCCGTATGATAAAACCATGCTCCCATAACTCAACACTCCAGTACTCGCTCTGCTCTATTTTAATTCCGACAATTTGCCCTCCCTTTGCTCTCCCACGGATATTGTTTAACTCTTTGGTCGCATACTTGATGTACCATTTGAATTTCCCACTTAATTGTCTTTTACATATCTCTTCATTTTTTTTCTCAATCCACGTCTCTTGCAAAATTATCATGTCGAAACTTTCTAAAAAATTCCACGCTTCTCCCAATTTAAAAAAACCCGCCACGTTCCACAAAACCACCCTCATTTCCTCTTCAATCCCCCATGTATTATTATTTTTTTCTTCTTTCTTCTCTTCGTTCTTCTTTTTTCTTCCATCTTCCGCTCGTCCTGATGCATTGGCGATTGCAGCTTCCTCCAGTTTTGTTTCCTCAGCTGGGAATTCCAGCTTCGACGTTCTTGTTAATGCAATTTTTCTTTCTTCCGTGTCAGACTCATCTTTTCGTTTTAAGTTTCCGTGCTCTCCTTCCTTTCTTTTTTCAGCCTGACACTTCATACTCGAAAATTTACAATTTCTCCTCTCTCCTCGCTCCATATCCACCAGATCTGTCCAATTCTCAGCCTGGCGTTGCGTATCTCTACCTCATTCCCCGAATTTTTTTCCAGTTCAGCGACGTTGCTGATCCACTTTCGGACTTCATCCTGTCTCTTTGTGAGGTCATCGTCCAGCCAGATTTGTGTACCTCTGAGCGCTGTTCTCCTTCTCAACAGCTTGTCCTTGTCCTTCATTTCCTTGAAATTCAGAACAACCATCCCTTGCCTCGCGTATACTTCTCTTGTCGTCCTCTTAAGGTCTAGATCGCATCTGTCTTCTATGGCTTCAATGACCTTTCTTTTTGTTCGTGTCTCCGTCGATTCCTTATACCGCACACACACGTTATAACTTCTCTCTTTCCTGCGATTTAGTTCGATTCTGAAATCTTCTTCGTTTAACGGCGCCGGTCTTTTCTCCAGTACTCGAATGATGTCGGGTACTTTTTCCTTTTGCCTTAGCATTTCTTTTCCATTTTTTTCTCGTTCCCTTTCTGGCCTGACATCCAGATGTCTACCATCTTCAGTGTTCCTATCTTTTTTACCCACATTCACTTTCGAACTGCCAATTTTTTTTGAATACGTAGCACTGTCGTACCTTTCCACGCTGTTGTTATTATTATTTTTGAATCTGTCGTCATTGTTGTTATCACTTTTGTTATTATTGTTATTTTTATTTTTGAAATTGTCGACATTGTTGTTATTATTTTCCTTGCTGGCCTTGTGCTGCTTCTTTTCTCTCATCTCGCTTTGGCAGGTTTCGCATCTATTTCGAACCTCCAAAATCCTGCATCTTTCCTCGAGTTCTCCTACCTTTGCTTTCCACCAGTTGACTTCCTCTTTGTGTCTTTCGCCCCTACTCCTCATAGTTCTCCCCATAAAATCCATTATTTCAGTTATTCTTTTTTCTTGTTTGTTTTCCATCTCGGTAAGAAGCAACCTAACCTCTATAGACTCTTCTGTTATTTTTTCCAAGATTTTTTCCACACTTTCCATCATATATCGTTCCATCACTTTTTCGTTACTTTGAACCCCTTTTTTTTCAGCTTCGTTACTTTCGTCACGCAATTGTTCTTCGTTTTCATCCGAAAATTTGTCTTCCGTTTGCTCGGCCTCGTGTTCGTCGCTTACGCGAACCACTGCCTCCCCGCGTTCCGTGTGAGCTCCTTGGTTCGCCACTGGCGATGGGAGCGCCACCATAGGAGGCGTTGGCGGCGGCGAATGCGCCACCCGCGGCCGTCCTGCTGTCCCTCCCTGAACGAAAAAGCTTCTGACATCCCGGTTGTTCTCCAAATTTTTCCTTGGACGCCCCCTCTTTCTCTTTCCACCCGTTTCTTCCCCTATCTCCTGCATATCCGCGACGTTTCCATCGTACTCCTCCGATTGGCTCTGGATGCCGCCCGTCGATTGGCTCTGGGTGCCGCCCGCCGATTGGCTCACTCCTTGACTCGCCTGCGAGGGTCCCGAAACGCTACCGTCGTGCGCCCTCTCATCTGCTTTCGCATATTTCGTGGCCATTTTATCACGCTCTCACCTAACCTCTTTTCCACCGGGCGATTGTTAATCACACGATATTTATCTTTCCACTGCGTTAATCAGCTTGATTATTTACTCCCCGCACCTCTCGACGTTATCCCCAGCTTTATTTTCTCACTCCACTTATTCTATACACTTTGTTATTTCCGAAATCGGCGTTTTTCTACCACCTTACACAGGGACGCGTGTTCACTGCGCCACCGCTCTCCCCTCTCTCCTATTATTTTATTTTATTTTATATATTAAATTTTATCGAGAGAGAAAAGAAATGATCAAAAATTAAAAAAAAAAAACGCTTAGCACTTAAAAATGATTAAAATCCTTTATTATACATACACTCACACCCACACACACACACACACACACATATTTATATATTTATATATGTGTATATTTATGTGTACGTGTGTATGTACGTGTGCCATTGTATATTATATTACATCTCGTACGTCGATTTTTTTATTTTTATTACATTGGCTTCGCACATCAGTTTCTCCTTTCATATCACGATTATTCTCAAAATCTCATCATTCTTCATCGTTCCAAGTAGAATCATTCGTTAGTCTTTCGCTGGCGAAATTACAACGACACTCACATTTTTTGTCGGCGCATGTGATACAAAAAATTATTTCTTTAAATTATTTATTTCGAAAAAAAAAAATGTAATTATTTATTTTAAAAAAATTTTATTTTTCATGGAATGAGAGCACAAGAGGGTTGCAGCCCTCCGATAGGCCGAGAGAGAAGGGAGCATGAGGGTGACAAACGTCACCGTTATCGGCATATCACCTTTTATTCAAGTCTTTTTTTTTTTATTTAACATTTTTACGAATTTTTCATTATTATTATTATTTAGTTTTTTTTAATTTTAAAAAATTTATTTTAATTAATTTTATTGCACCGGAATATTGATTGATTGATTGAGCAATCTGGAAAGCCTCTGAAATACGTTCCAGTAACAAGAAAACAAAGATTCAAAAAAAAAAAAACAGAAAAAGAACAGAGTGAAAAAGAGAGAGAGAGAGAGATAAAAACTTTCGTTTCTCTTGTCTTTGGCATACGAAGGAAGAACATCAATTACCGCTTCGACGTAAGCTTAACAATAATAATGGAATATATATATATTTATAAACCGCATGATAATAGAAATTCAATAATTCAATTTTCAAACAATTGTTTTTTTTTTCTTTCCCTGACGCATCTTACAATTAAAATCCGATTGTGAATTTATTTCTTCTTGTTGTTCTTCTTTGTTCCATTTTTGTCTTTTCCGTAGAATTTATTAACAATTGATTGGCGAACAGAAGCTCGATGATGAATTTTCACAGTCGACCTACATATATATATATTTATGTGTGTGTGTACTCGATGATTGGCACGTCGAAAAGCAAACAGCTTTTTTTTGTTTTTTTTTGGGGTTTTTTTTATTTTCAAAAAGATTTTTCGAAAGACTTTCATCGACTCGATTTGCCCGCCGATTTATTTGTTCGATTCTCAAATTCTTTGTATTTTTGTTTTCGAATATTAAAAAAAAGTTATTAGAATTTTTTATTTATTTATTAATTAATTTTTTTAATTATCATTCGATTGTGTGTAAAATTTGTTAACGAGAATTTCGAAGGCACTAATCACACCTTCATCGCTTGGCATCGTACCCACACACACACAAACACACATACGAATAAACACACATACTTATACAGTCCCAAACTCACTTACACACACACACACAGACACACACACACACACACACACACACACACACACACACACACACACACACACACACTTGCTTCATAGTTTTAGAAAAATTTAATTATATTTAACCAATCGATATGTATAGAGATTTAGAGATTGAGAATCGTGATGAATCTTTTTTTTTTTTTTTTTTCGTTTTTTCGTTTTTTCTTTCATGTTTTTGTAAATTTATTTTTATTTCATTTCTTTTTTTCCGCAATTGTTTGCAACGGGCCAATCAGGTCGATGTAAAAATTTATCGGTCGCATTTGAAAACAATTTTTTTTTAAATTATGACTTCTTTTTTCTTTTTTCAACGTTTTCATCGAATTTATTAATTATTTATACAAAACGACGAGATAAATTGACGCGAATTGAATTTCGGATATTTGTATTGAAGAGGGGGGAGGGCGGTATGATATATGTATATATATATATATATATATATAAATTTTTCGTTGCAATTAATTGATCACACACTCGATATATTTACAGCGAGGAATAACAAATCGATGGAATAAAATTCGTTTTTTTTTTTTTATTTTTAAATTTGTTTTCACAATTGTCTGTGTGTGTTCGTGTGTGTCTGTGTCTTCATAAACGCTCGGATAATTCCGCGCGATGTCCCAAAGATAACAAAAAAAACTAGATATAAAAAAACAAATTATATATAAAAAATAGAATTTTTTTCTAAGGCCTTATATACGTTTTAAAAATGTTCATTTTTTTCAATTTGATTCCATTAGCCCAAACGGTTAGGAATATTTTGAGCTTCACAGAATTGAAAAATTTCAAAAATTGTTAAAGTTCACTTTTTCGAACCTCGTGAAAGTTCTGACTTTCGAACGAAGGTTCGGATCGCTTTGAAATGTTCACAACATATTCCAAGTGTCATCGCCTATCGTGTGAACCACAGAAACAAAAATTTCAATGACACCAAAAAAAAAAAAAATATAAAAAATAAATCACCGACGGAAAATGTAGTAAAAAAAATGTCAAGTTCCTGATATATTTTTTTTTTTTTTACATATACTCAACCGTGTGCATAAATGTTGTCAATATATGCGTCTTTTTTTTAACCGCGTGTAAAAAAAGTACCTTAGAAAATCGGAAAAATCGCGTATATAAGGCCTTAAAGAAGAATGAAAAAAAAAATTAAGAAAAGTAAAAAACTAAAAAAAATTTTTTTTTTTTTTTTTTCAATTTAAAGAAAAAAAAATTATTGGGAATAGAAAAATGATAGTAAAATACGCTAGATAATGCTGTAATAAGAACGATAAAAATCCGTGGGCTATTGAAGGTGTGCGTGTTTTGTGCGGGTGTGAGTGAGAAGCGTGTCGCTTCTCGTATAAACAGCCGGGCACAATGTGCACGCGTATTTTCCCGGAAAATGCACGTAATAGTGATTACGAACATTCGTAACTACCTTACCGCACAACGAGCAACGTCTTCTCTCGTCCGTGTTATTCTGTCTCTCAAATATCTGTGATATCCGCCAATTTTTGAGCTCTGCAACAACAGAAACGACAGAGTCAGCAGATGTGTCGCCCCCACCGTCTCCCAACCGGGTCGCGCACAATTTTCCGGGGTTGACTGTCTTTTCGAGACACTCTTATTATTTTTGCGAATCAATTTTTTTTTTTTTTTTTTTTTTCAATTATTTATTTGATCAATTTTGTTGGTTTTTTGTTTTTGGAAATTCCTTTAACTTGTCCATTCGAATGTTTTTGATTTTGTGATATACATTTTTTTGCTGTTTTTTTTTTTTAATTTTTGTTGTGCAATTTGAAATGTTGATTTTTTTGAGATGCTCTTAATTTTTTTTTTTCGCTAATTTTTTTTGTTCCAATTATTTATTTTATAATTTTCGTTTTTTTTTTGTTTTGATAATTTTTGGAAATTCCTTTTTTTGTTCCTTTGAATGTTTTGAATTTCGTGATCATACATTTTTTGGTTGCTTTTATTCAATTTTTGTTATGCAATTTGAAATATTGACTTTTTTGAGACGCTCTTATTTGAAAAATATTTTTTTTTTGCGAATTTTTTTTTCTTTTAATTATATTCATTTCGTTATTGTTTTTTTTTTTTTTTTCAGATTTTTGAATAATTATTTTTTGCCCCTTTGAATGTTTCGAATTTTCTAATATTGCGGTCTTCGTTGTTTTTTGTTACATTTTTTTGTTATGCAATTTGAATATCACGAATGGCGGTGGGTCTCGACCTCTTGCTCTCTCTCTCTCTTCCTCGTCCTCTTGCTCGCTCTCTCTCTCTCTCGTCCTCTTTTTCAATCCGACTTTCTTTCCTTCTCTCTCTCTCTCTCACTCTCTCTCGCTCTCACTCTCAGTCTTGCTCGCTTTTCTTAGCCTCGAAATTAATTTATTCTGTTAATTAATTAAGGTTTTTTCTCTTTTAAATTCTCCTTAGAAATATAATTTCGAAATTTTTTGCAAACGATTTTCATTCGTCCTCCTTCTCCCCTCCCCCTTTTGTCCGTCATTCGTCATTCGTCTCGCCCGCGCCGTCGAACCAATCGCGGAGAAGCGGCGCGCGCCTGTGCGCAGCTGCTGCGCTGCTGTTCGCGCAGATTCATCGACGCGCATGCGCGAAACATAACCGCGACGAATGATAAAAACAGGATTGTTGGAATTCATTGAGAAAGTTGAAACGTCGGTGGAGTTTCGGTGTTCGAAATAATTTACGAAAAAACAAAAAAAAAAACAAAAGTGGGGGAAACAAAATTATTAATTGAATTGAATGAAAAGAGTGTGATGTATTTGAATTTTTAGCCATCAGAGGCGTTACGGTATTTCCGCAAAGTGCCTGTTTTTAAATACATTTATGTATAGATATATATATATTAAATGATATAATATATATTATATTATTTACACTTAACCCTAAATATCGATAAGAGTATCTGGAAAAAGTAATTAAAAAAATGAAATTGGTACGAGCCAGTTAACACACAATTTATGTTTAATCAAAAAATTAGTATGAAATACATTAAATGCACATGTGATTAAATCCGTTTGTTGTTGTTGTTGTAGTTTTTTTTTATGTATATATCAATCGTCATCCATATTATCTACACTATAATTAAAAATGTTTATATATAATAATAATAATAATGAAATACAACATAAGACTTTGTTTATGTTAGAATAAATTCAAATGATAACAATAATAATCGTATATAACGACAAAGGTAATAAGAATATCTCATCTTTCGTTTATTTATTTATTTATTTATTTATTTATTATTATTATTATTATTTTTTCCAAATTTATTTATTTTTTTCTCGACACGTTTATTAAAACTCCGGATAACTTCCTTCCCCTTTTTTTCTCCCCTATCTCTCTCTCTCTCTCGTTTTATGCATACATATGTATATGTTTCTATATATATATATATATCAACATACACATATAAATATATATACATAAACCGTTTATTTAAAAATTAATTATTAATTTTTTTCAATAACTTTGCCCCCGTTGATGATTATTTATTTTATTTTATTTTATTTTTTTCCCCCTAGCCCCATTTTTTTTTATATGTTCAATTAATTCTACATCGTCTCGTTTCGTTTTTTTTTCTTCTATTTATCTTCAATGTAAACGATCAAGCCTTGCTGCGCGTGGTCATCAAGTTATGTGCCGATTGTACGTTTCGAGTATCGATTGATTAATACAATTTGTTGTATTATTATTATTATTATTATTTTTCAAAATTTCTTTTCATTTCCTTCCTTCGTTTTTTTCTTTTTATGTAATTATTTTTTCTCATCTTGTCTCTATGTATAGTTGTTGTTTTCTTTTTTTTTTTAAGCGATACGCGTTCGTGATACTGCGCAGGTCGACTTGTATTCACATTCCTTCGTTGCAAATAACATTTTTTATTTTTTTCATTCTTATTTATTTTAGTTTATTTTTTTTTCGTCGTCGTTGATTACCCAAACATCAGCGTGTTCCATGGGATTGTTTAATTTTTTTTGTTTTCCATTCTACGATCGTGGTCCTCGACTCAATTAATTAATCATTGTCGGAATATATACATATATATATATGTATATATATTTTTTTTTCCATTAAATATATATTTTTATATATTTGGCGTTTAGCAGAGTGAATTTACACAACGGAAATATTGCCCAGGGAGGAGGAGGAAGGGGGAGGGAGGGGTGACGTGGATAAGTCGATAAAAAACAAGGACGACGACGATGTCGAATTTTGTTTGTTTCCTTGCATTTTAATCTGCGACGAATTATCGATTATTGTGAAAAAAAAAAAAAAAAAACAAAAACAAAAAAGAAATAAATAAAAATAAAATTAAATAGGTTCACCTTCCACAATAGTTGATAAAAAGATTTGTTTTATTTTCAATTATCATTAAAGTTCTTTATATATATATTTTTTTTCATTTTTCCAGTAATAATTGTTGAGACAATCCGTCGTGTGTGTTTTTTTTTGTTTTTTTTCCCTTCCCCTTATCTTTATATTCCGTTGAATTATTTTCACCATGTTTATCGATTTGTTTTTTTTTTTTAAATTTATTTATTATTTCCTCGTTACCATTAGTGTAGTATAAATGTAGCGTTTCTTCTTCTTTCATTTTTTATATAATTATTTGTATCCATATATAATTTTTCGTTTATAATGTAAAACAATTCGCAATTTATGTTTGTTTATGTATAGGTGCCGCAGTTTAAACGAGTACCGTTAGTTCCGTGGCCCGCCGCCAGAGATCGGGCCGTGTGCGTTCCTCGATCGCGCGAGCGCCATCTGACGGCGGGACACGGAACAACGGGCGGACTCGTTTATCATTGCCATAAGTAACTGCATCGTTGGAAAATAAAATATAATAAAAATTCCCCCGGTAAAAAATAACAATAATTATAATTATACATAATTATGATAATAATAATAATAATAATGAACAAGTATTTTTTTTTTTTTCATTCGAAAAAGGTTGTGCAGATGGTTGACAGGTAAGAGGGAATAATGTGCAAAAAGGGTTCGATACAAACGAGAACAAGGGGTCGAAGGGGTTGAAGGGGGAGGAAGATACAAAGATAACACGAGAGGCGACGAAATGGTGTGTATCGTCGAGGGAGGGAGAGGAAAACCGTAGAACCACAATGGCGACTGCCTCGTGGAATAATAATAATAATAATTAATGATAATAATAATAACATGATAAATATATAAATATATAAACGTGAAAACGACCCGGGAAAATTAATAATAATAATAATAATAATAAACACTTTTTTTTTCACGGTCGATAAACTCTGCAATATGCGATATAAACGTAAGTTTGAGGGAAGGGGGGGGGGGGTAAAATATCGAAGGAGGTGGGGAGGGGGAGAAACGAGAAAAGTACGGTAATAACATATTTGTCGTTTTTTTTTCTTCTGTTTTTTTTTTGTTTTGTTGTTGTTGTTTTTTCAAATAAACACTCCCATGAGCATCGATTCGGTTTTTCGAGCATCCATGGACCGAACGATGACAACTAATTAAACCCGTTGTGTGTTAATAATATTTATACACGTTATACATATACATATGTATGCATATAAATATTTACATGTATATATATATGTAGTGTGTGTGTGTGTGTGTGTGGATGTATTTATATTGTTGTTAATTATTGATTATTTAAATTTATTTATACGATGAGGAGAGAGGTAAAGCAGCAACAGCAGCGAAATTTACAATTGAGAAATATAATAAAAACTTTTTTTTTCTTTTTTTTCATTTTTTCAGTTTTTTTTTTTTTTTTCAAATCACATCTTCAGTCTGACCGTAACACATCTTGGTGGCAATTTTTACTTATTATTTTTTTTCGTTTTCTAAATTCATAAACAGTTTACGTTTTTTTCTTTTTCTTTTTTTTCAAATCCTTTTCTCCATCGATCTCCACTGACTCTCTCTGCACCATCATCCAAAGATTTTCATCTGTTATTTCATCTCGTATTGTTTCTTTTTCGTTAACTTTTTTGCCGAATTTTTGCGCATTTTTTTGAAACACGTGTTAGTCGAACATTGTTTCTTTTTTTTTTACAAATTCTTTTTCTTCGTACGAATAAAACCGTACGATTTTCCATTTCCAAAGAAAGGGTACAACAAAAGAAAAATGCATATGTATATATATATATATATATACATGTGTGTAATTAATTGGTTGTGTGTCGTGTGAGTGTGAGTTTATATATTATATACATATATATATATATATATGTTTTGTAATTATTTTTTCATGGTAATTTGTATATATTATTATATAAAGAGATATTAATGATAGTAAATTTTTTTTTTTTTTCGTTTTTTTTTTTACGTTTAAATTAATTTTTTTTTTCCAGGATTTTTTTCTCCCATCTTTCCTGTTTTCTTTTATTTATTTATTTATTCTTTCAGTTAAATAATGTACAAGGAGCGAAGTGGGTTATCAATCGTCGGACGAATCGCGCGATTGTGTGAATTTCGCGATAAAAGGATGTAGTATTGTATATGAAAAAAAAAAAAAAATAATAAAAAGAATAAAATTAAAAAAAAAAAAAAATAAATAAAAGAAAAGCAATCACCGCAAAACCCCGTGGCCCTTAATTCCTATTATCTCAGCTAACCCTATAAAAATTCCTAGGTAACAACTATGCCCTATTGTTAACTACACTCATAATGTTTTCTTGCACAGCCATAGTTTTTATCTTTCTTTCTTCTTCTTCATCTTTTTCATCTTCCTCTTCGTTATTTTCGTCGGGCACGCGTTAACTCATCGATTCCTCTTTAACAATTGTCAACCCTTTGTTTTTTCTTGTTTTTCCAATTTTTTTTTAGCTTGCCCCGTGCTCACTTTTACGTCGCGCAATTTTTTCAAATTTATCATCTTCAATTTTGTTTTTTTCCTCTTTGTTTTTTAAAAAAATTTTTTTTTGTTTTTTGAAAAACGACAATGATGGTCATTGGAAGGTGTCCGATCTCCGTCTCTTTCGCTCAACCTAACCCTTCGTTTAAGGACCGAATAATTAATTGTTGTTTTTTTTTTTTAAATTTAATAAACATTTTTTTTTTCCAAATTTTTGTAAAAATTTATTTTTTTAAACGCATTATTCCAATCACATTAGCGAATCTTTCTCGCTTTTCAAGTTCATAAACAATGTTTTTTTTAAGTTTTCTTTTCTTTTTTTTTTTCAACGTATTTGGGCGGCTCTCGATAATAACAAATCAACAAATTTTAGAGTAATTATTATTTTTTTTCATCCTCCCTCTTTTTCTCTCTCTCTCTATCAGCCCCTTTCTCTCACACACTCTCGTTCCTTCTCTCTCTCTCTCTCTCTCGATAATAATTCACACATCAACGAAGCACCACGAAAAAAAAAAATATTATAAAAAAAAAAAACTTAAAAAATTTCACCGACGACTGATAACCTCAACGCTCCGTTACTATCGCAATATTGCACGATTTGTTTTTTTTATTCATTCATTTACTTCCATTTTTTTTCCATTTCATCATTCCTCATCCTCATCTTCGTATTTTTTTTCTTCTTTTTTTAAATTTATTTTTTTAATTATTTATTTTAAATTCATCTCAATTTCAATAAGGTGTTAGCACCAATCTATTATATCACAATGTTCCACTCCACACCACGCGGTTGTAAATATATAAATACCTATATTGTAGTAGTAGTAGTAGTAGTAGTAGTAGTGGTAGTAATAGTTATAGTTATAGTAGCAATAGTAGTAGCGGTAATGATATTAGTAGGTAATAGTAGTAGATAGTAGTGGTGGTAGTAGTTTATAGAATTAAATTAGATAGAATTGATTTATTTATATATTTTTTTTTCTTTAATTCTTACGAAAATTATTTTAATTTAATGAAAGATTTGAATATAACAGCCTGGCAGCCTGCCCCAGCAGCGTTTCCAGTATTCCGTGGTAATTTCCCCTCTGTGTACGTGTGTCTGTGTGTGTGTGTTCATCCATATTGCATCGCCCATGATAATTATTTTTTTTTCTTTTTTCTGATTTATTTTCTACTTCTAAATTTGTTTTTCTTTTTTTTTTTTTTTTGCAGGGTAAAGGCCAAGTTCGTTGGCTATTAATTTGTCTGCATTTATTATTTTTACCCTCATGTGACAAAAACCCTTGAAAACCCTCCAGATTAACATTTTTGTTTTTGTTTGAGTTTTTTTTTTCAAGTGCTCGACGGACCGACGTCATCAAGAGTTTGGAGAGAGACGAAAAAGGGGGACGAGAAAAATTGGAGGAACGAGGAGAGTTTCATGATTTTATTTATTCATTTGTTCATTTACTCGAAACGTTTGAATTCGTTTGAATTGATCATTTCGAAAAATGGAAAATATGAAATTTGATCGTTCGAGAGTTTCAAAGTTTTCGCTCAAGCATTGGACACGTTGATGATATATAAATATATTATAGATTGAACGTGTTTCGGCTTTGTGTAGAAATTTTTCGTTTTCACATTTTTTTCGAATCCTTTTTGAAAAAATTCTGATAACTACGAAAAAAAAAAGGAATAAAGTAATGATGAAAAATATTTTAAGAGAGTCGTCATTATTGACTCGTCAGAATCGAATATCTTTAGTCGAAATAAAAATGTGTTGTTCGATCTTTCGTGTTCGAAAAACAAAAAAAAAAACTAAATCAAAGATATGAAGATAAAAATTGAATAAAAAAAAATCTGCAGTCATGAATCGTTAATTATTTATTTATATGTATATGTATGAAAAAAATGTAATAAAAAATAATTTTACAAAAACGAAAAATCATTCGAGTACCATAAAACCATTTCGAAATGTGGGTCACAAAATATCAAACCAACCCATGGTTCAAATGTAATTCCGGTATTGCGGGGAAAATCAAGACTATTAAGCGGAGGGCGGGCGCAACAGCCGTCGAAGAAGACCTGCACGCGTCATCCGCATTCGATTGCACGGGGGAAGGGGGAGGGAGGGAAGGATGAGGCTACAGATCGAAATTGCAATTCCGTCACTAGCGAAACGCGCGCTCCACGAGAGCGTGTGTGCCTCGGAGGCTCGAAGGGGGAGGGAGGAGGGTGGAGGGGGCATGTAGCTGATGGGGGATGAAGGTGGTTAGTCGAGAGAGGGCTTTTCATGTGTCGCCAATGGCCGAGAATGGTCGAGAAAGTCGATTATCCTCCCCGGGGGAAACAAATACCGAGGCGGGAGAGGGCAGCGAGAGAGATAGAGAGACAGAGAGAGTGAGAGTGAGAGAGATTGATTGATTGAGAGATTGGATAGAGAAGAGGATGGAAAGAGAGATAGGGAGTGAAAAAGAGTGAGAGGAGGAGATTAAGAGAGAGGGGAAAAAGGATAGAGAGAGAGAAAGTGAGAAGGGAGGATGCAAAGAGGAAGGGAAAGAAATAGAGAGCGAAAGAGAGGAGAAAGAGGATGGAAAGAGTGGTAAAGATTGATTGATTGTATATTATGCCTTAGTTTTGGACTTTTGGCAATGCAAATAAACGACGAATAAATGTGGTAGTAATAACAACGAAAATAATGACTGATGGTGATTCGATGTAACGAAAAAGATATTTTTCAAAAAATTAATAGATAGTAAAATCAGTAACAATGTGTAAGAAGAAGTATATATTGTGTAAATAGAAGGATGATATGAAAGGATAGAGAGGAAGAGAGTGATAGAGAGAAGGAGGACAGGAAGGAAGTATCGAAGATCAAGAAAGAAGAAGAGAGAGAGAGCGAGAGAATCGAAGGATTGAAAGGGGAAGTGAGAGATAAAGAAGATGGAAGGAGAGGAAGAGAGAAAGAGAGGATCGAAAGAGAGAAAGGGGACTGAAAAAGAGAGAGATATGATCGAAGGATAGAAAGGGGAAGAGAGAGGAAGGATAGAAAGATAGAAAGAGGAAGAGAGAGATAGGATCGAAGGATAGAAAGAGGAAGAAAGAGCAAGGATCGGATGATAGAAAGGGGAAGAGCGAAAAAGGATCGAAAAAGAGAGAAAAGGAAGAAAGAGAGATGATCGAAATCGAGAAAAGGGAGCGAGAGATGATCGAAACCGAGAAAAGGGAGCGAGAGATGATCGAAATCGAGAAAAGGGAGCGAGAGATGATCGAAAAAGAGAAAAGGAAGGAAGAGATGATCGAAATCGAGAAAAGGGAGCAATAGGTGATCGAAATCGAGAAAAGGGAGCAATAGATGATCGAAATCGAGAAAAGGGAGCAAGAAATGATCGAAAAAGAGAAAAGGGAGCGAGGGAGGATCCAAATGTAGAAAGGGAAGGAGATGGAGGATGAAAATAGAGACAGAGAGAGAGAGGTGGAGAATAGTTTGCTGCGACCGACGTTACCGTACATTTATACCCTCCCCATCTACACCCTCCACCTCCCAACCCCAGTCCGTCTGTATGTGTATGCGTGCACGTGCGTGTGTATTGCTTTGTCGGAAAGGGTGGGCGAGCGATTCGCGGTCGTCGGTTGTCCGACCCGTTCTCCCCCAATGCGTTTTGCGGACAATTCGAGAAATTGGCATTGCCCTAGGATTGTCGCCCTCCCCTCCCCCGTTCCGGTTCAACCGTTTACCCATTCGGAACCGAATATCGACCGAATACTCCGCAAAATCCTTTGCCAACCTTCCAACCCTCCTATCCCACACCCACGTACCGTGATACAAGCCCCTTTCCCCTTCCTTCCCCCTCACTTTCCCCTTTCCTCCTCGCTCGCAGGCTTTGACGTTGATATTATTCGTCATATAACGCTCGTCTCCGTGGCAATGTCGTGTCAGTTGCAGTATATTATACCGTCCGCACGTCGACGTGTTCCCGAACCGATAAACCACCCCCCTCGCTCCCTCGTAACCTACCCCTTTCCCTTAAACGCACCCTCTCAACCAGTGAAAAACTCGAGCTTTCGTCGTTGCTTTTTCCCGCTTCTATCATTTCTCAATCTCCATTGCGTATCCACCATCCCTTCGAACTTTCATCCCGTTCTCATTACTCACTTTCAACCCCTTTCCACAGAGACACGGGGGGGGGGGGCATGTGTGCCGGCGAAAATTCGAGTATGAGATTAGGAAAAAATCAAACAAAAAGTGATGAATAATCGAGAGAAGGGAAGAGGCTGAGAAAGATGGAAAAAAAATCGGGAAACGGTGAAAATAAAATGATAACAATTATAATAATATTAGAGAAAGAGGGAGAGAGAGAAAGAAAGAAAGGGATTGAAGATAGAGGGAGAGAGAGAGAGAGAGAGAAATGGAAAATAAAAGCAGATATAACATGCGACAGTGTGATATTTGGTAAGATGAAAAGATAAGATGCACAATATCGCAGTTGTATTAATATTGGTAATAATAATAATATTAATAATTAATAATAATAATAATAATAATAATAATAATAATAATAATAATATAGTAAATAAATCCGGGTTTGAAATAACAAATTTGACATAAATTAGTGAGAAAAGAAATAGAAAGAGAGAGAGAGAGAGAATCCGGATTTTCCTCTTTTGTGTGTGTGTGTGTATGTGTGTATAGATAATATATGTCTCTATATCCATAATAATAACATGAATCCAGTAATAATAATAATAATAATAATAATAATAATAATAATAATAATAATAATAATAATAATAATAATAATAATAATAATAATAATATTCTGTTCAATGGAGGGCATAGGCCTATGGTGCACCTTGACGCGCGGTATAATATATATTAATACATATATATCAATATATAATGATATATATATATATAGATATATATATATATTTTTTTCATCCTTCGGTGTATAAAGCGCAACGGGATATCTGCAATGCTTATAAATCACGTCGAACAGTAAACAACATTATTATTATTATTGTTTGTTATGTTTTTTCGTTTGTTTGTTTATACAAATAAAATCATAAAACTGTAAAACACAATGAAGGAAAAAAAATAATAAAATAAAAAATAAATTATCCAATATATTATTTATGAACAAATAAATCTGCGCAATATATTAATATGTTTTCTCATCCTCTTTTCTCCATCAACTTCTGAACAATATATTATTATGTTAATATAGGTAATATTGTGTTTGTTTGTTTTTTTTTTTTTTCGTTTTTTCATTTTTTTTCCCCATCTCCTCTTCCTTCTCCCGTTTAGCCTTTAACCATACAAAGTGCCCCCTTATTACTGTTGTTTATTTTATTATATATTTATTTATTTTTTTTGTGTTATTTTATCGTTTAAATTATATCATCATCTTTCTTACTTTCTTTTTATTTATTTTATTTGTTTTTTTTTAAATTTATTTATTTCATCTCGTTGTCTTTGTTTCGTTCTTTCCACGATTCAAGGAAAAAAGAGAGAGAGAGAGAGAAAGAGAGAGAGAGAGAGAGAGAGATGTGTATATTTATATGTATATATATATATTTATACATATATACATAGATCAATGGTAATATCAATATTGATCACAATTGTTCAGCAGTTTGGCTCTTTGAATAGCTAGCGGACTTCGTATTTTTTTTGTTTTTTTCGTTTTGCGTTTTTCAATTTATTATTTTTTTTTGTATTTGTTTGTTTGCATTATTATGTTTGTTTATATCGGCTATACAGTGTACCCGCGTGTGTGAGTGTCGTGTTTGTGTATTGTGAGTATGTATAGCCTGTTTTAAAAAAATGTTATTTCATTATTATTTTTTTTTTTTTTTTCAAATTATTTTTAATATATTAAGGAAAACAAAAAAAAATGTTTTTTTTTCTCGCATTTCATTAATATCCCGAATAAAAACCCTCTGTTACTCTTTATATTGCGTGGGTCGTTGGAGACGTTGAACGTTCGTTCACTGAAGTAAAACGAACAAAGATTATGAAAAAAAAAAAAAAAAAAATTATAGAAACAGCACATTGCAACCCCAACCAATTAAAAATCGAATGTGCAACAACAGATCCCCATAGCCCTCGGATAAAAATGGTGTATTATTAATAATATTATTAATCAATTAATTAATTCATTAATTCATTAATTCATTTTGTTGAAACAATGAATAATATATAACAACGAACAATATAACGGTAGATTATATAAAGTATAAAATATAGTACTATAAATCATTCAGTACGGTGATAAACCTTTGTTTCAATTTTTTTTGTTGTTTTTTTTTTAATTTGAATTTTTTTATTCTGCCACGCCCGGTGCCATTTAAGTCCCGAATCCGTGGAATGTCTCCCTCTCTCTCTCTCTGGTGATTCTTCCACTGTTTTGCTGCATTTATTTATTTTACTTATTTTTTCAAATTGTTATTATTGACATTTTATTTTTTATATTTTTCGGTGTGCAGTGTAGATGTTTTTTTTTTTTTTTTCAATTTTTTTTCTTTCAATTTCTTTCATTTTCACGTCGTTGATATTACATAGACTTTGAATGTTAATTCAACAAGTAACGTATTTACAGTCAAAAATTAATATCAGAGCTTCAAAAGCTCCCCTCCCTTCCCTCCTTCCATTTCCAATGTCAGTGTCCAAATAATAATTTTAAAAAAGATATAAAATAAAATAAAAATTAATTTTTTTAGAATTCAAATAAAGTAACGTCAAATAAAAAAAGAAATAAAAAAAAAGAATATATATATATATATATATCATATATATAATGAGAAAATTCCCTATGAATCCCCCCATCTGTAAAAATGTGTCCGCTATATTTCACTAAAGTCGATATCATCGTCCAAGTTATAATTTTTCTTTTCTTTTTTTTTAGCTTTTTGTTTTGTTTTTTTTCTCGTTTTACAAATAATTCTTAGGACAGAAAACTTCGTTGTAAATCGATCGTACAATTTCTTTCCAAAGAGCTTTTACCCCCTCCCCCCTCCCCTTCGCCCTTCACTCTCGCCTCTCACTAATTCTCTCGCAAAGCTTCGTTTTATCAATTTTTCTTTTTTTCTTCATTTTTTCTTTCCTTCTTCTTCTCGCCGTCTGTTCGTCTTCACGTTCGACAATACAATTACAGCCATTGGCCATGGTCGAGCAATTTACAATTTTCCCGACAAGCCGTCACAAATAATTATAAGCGTATTGATGTAAAACTTTAATAATTTTTTTCTCTCTCTCTCTCTCTCTCTCTTTCTCTCTTCACTTCTCAATTTTTTTTATTTATTTTTTAAAATATTTTTTTTTAGTGAAAAAAAAAAAGAAAAAGAAAAGATCGATATTGCTATTATTGATTCTCGAACGATTGTATTATTTACAATCGAATATGAATTAATCAACTGTACACACTTTCAACAACTAACACGACTTCCCCCCCCCCCCTCCCCCGCCCGCTCATTTGAAAAGTCATCGAAAGAAAAATTTGTTATTTCCTAATATTATCGTTAAATGTTTTATTCCAATAATTCCGTTTAACGGTTGTGTGTGTGTGTGTGTGTTTTTTTTTGTTTTTTTGTGTTATTTTTTTTTTTTTTTGTGTGTCACCGACAACAAACTTAAGGGAGATAAAAAATTGGCACCACGTTTGCTCCCATAATTATATATATATATATATGTGTGTGTTTAATTTAATTTAATATAATTAAATTTTTTATTATTTATTTATTTTTTTTCAATTTTTTAAATTCTATCATTCGATTTAATTATTTTTCTCCCTCTCGTTTTTCTTTCTCGCTATTTATATTTCTCCTTCTTTCGTTTATTCTTCTTGCTTCTTCTCGTTCGTCTTGCTCAGACCAAGCACCACAGATTTAATTATTCTTAATTATTATTTTTTTTCATTTCTTTTTTTTTTTTCAACGGAGCTTTCGTTAAACGAATTCTCTCGCTCTATTTCTCTCCCTCTCTCTCTCTCTCTCACTCTCTCTTTCTTTCTCTCTCTCACGCTGCTATCAGGAACGTTCAACTTTCAACTTTCGCCCGCGAATATCAACGAATTAAAAAAACAAAAACAAAAAAACAAAAATAATAATAATAATATCAACTGAAAAAAAAATGAGTGAAATAATAATAAAAGAGGAAATTCGATTTCCAATGCGTGAAAAACACGCACGTAAGCCCATAGGCTATTCTCGCCAGCTCCCAAGAACTTTCAAACTTTAAATCACCTCGCAAATTTTTTTTTCTTCTTTCTCTTATTCTTCTTCTTTCTCTTTTTCTTATTCCGACCCTCCTTCCTCCTTTGCTCCCCCAACCTCGCCACCTAGATATCAACCTTCTCACTACCTTATCGTAAATATCACGAGACGAACGCTCTATCCTTGTGTCCGCTTTTTTTTTCTGCTCACTTATTTTTCTCCTCACGATTTTTCGTTTTTTCCTTTCTTTTTCTTTCGTTTGACCTGTAACTGCACATTCGTTATATATATATACATATATATAAATGTGTGTGTGTATGTGTGTATGCATGTATACATATATCATATATATGTACATCGTACTAAAATAAGAGTAACGAATTTCCGATGAGTAAAAATGGACACACACACACAAACGTATATATATATATATATATATATATATATATATATATATATATATATATATATATATATATAGGTGTATATGTGTGTGTGTGGGTTGTGTGTTTGTGTATGACAAACAAAAAAAAAATAACTAAAATGATCGATGGACTCGAAAAGTGAAGAAAGTAAAAAAACTAAAAACTAAAAAAAAAAAATCAAATAAAATTTAGTCGAGAGGAAAAATTCGATTATCGGAAATTATTTGTAAAAAAAAAAGAATTAAAAAAAAAAAAAAAGAATAACTTTTGTTTCGGTTGTGAAATTAATCATGATTGATTCGAGTTACGTGAAAGGGACCAAAATTCCATACGTCCTCCAATTATCATTATGGATGTGAATTAATTTGACAGCCCTGCGGCTGGAACACAGACACACACACACACACACACAAATATATACGTAATGATATATATATATGTGTATATATATATATATATATATATATATATATATATATATATATATATATATATATATACAGCATAGTTGATAATTCGTGCTTGTCCCCTTATCACTCTTGTCAATTTTTCCCCATCTTTTACTTTCACTTTTTATCATTATTTAAATTTTATTTAAATAATTATTCCTTTTTTTTTAACTTTTTTCAAAATTATCATTGATATTTTGTTTTTTTCGTTTATCAAACTTTTTCCCTGGCAACGAAAAATTTTCGTTTACGAAAGGAAAAAAAAATCGTAAATTAAAATTCAAATCCACATCCCTCACTTTCTCCCTCGCACAACATTTTTTCCCCTCCCCCTCAAATTTGAACGAAAAAAAAAAAAAAAAAAAAAAAACAATCTCGTTTCGTCGAATCCACGAATATTCATCGGTCGAATCACTTCAAAGTTTTCGAAAATATGAAAAATTCAAAATAATAAATTCAATATTTTTTTTTTACAATATTTGTTGTTGACCGTAAAATTGATTGAAAAAAATGGAATAACGAAGTTGTCCGGTCGACGGGGATGAAAAAAACGTATCCAAACCATGAACGTCCGGATGATTGTTGTGACGATGAATATTCGATTGTTCGTTATAATTGTTGCAATAATAATAATAATTATCACGAATAAGACGATGACGACGACGATAACGATTGCGTGGATAATCGTTGTTGTCGTCATCGTCGTTGTTGTTGTTGATGGTGTTGTTGTTGTTGCTAACGTTATCGAAATAATCGACGTTGTTGTTGTTGTTGTTGTTGTTGTTGTTGTTGTTGTTGTTGTTATAATTAATCGACGATTGTTCGTTAATGTAATATGAATTTTGGGCGCGCGCGCGCTGCACGCACGCACGCACGCTAGTTTATGACATTGTGTTCATGGCGTCGTTTTGCGTTGCGGACATGGCCAACGAGCCGGCCATGAAATCGTTCAGATCGATTTTACGTGCCTCGGGATGTTTGAATTTAAAGTGCGTTCGTAGATTGTCGCTACGGGTGTACGTGGCGCGACAGAGAGGACACTCAAACCTGCCGGGAAAGTGGACGTGGTAGTGGTTCCTGATGTGGGTCACGACCTTGCCGCACAGCTTGCACCTGTGTAGGTTGCAGCCGCCTGGCACCCGGTCAAAGGTCAGCCGCATGTGCCAGGCTTTTGAACCTGCAACATCCAACACAAGAACAAGTCACTAAAACTTATGCCGGATCGGACCCACCCCTTTTTCGCCAAAGCTTTTATTTTTTTTTTTTGAAATTTTTTTGAAAAATTTTTTTTTTTTTGATTTTTTTTTTGTTTTTTTTTTTTTTTGGGTTTACTAAAAGACTAGCGCGCGCACCTTACCTCTCCCCCCCCCGACCTATTGAAACCCTTTTCCTCATCCTCCGGGTCACCACCCCCCACCAACCCCTTCGCCTTTATTTTTATATGTATGTATATATATTTTTTATTTATTTTTTTTTACAATCTTTTGAATGAAACAAATTTTTTTGGACTTTGAAGAATTTTTATGGTTCTGTTTTTTATAGAATTTTGAATAAAAAAAGAAATAGAATCAATGTATTAATTTGTGATAATAATAATAATAATAATAATAATAAATTTATAAATAGAAAAAGATTTGGAAGACAAAATGAATGAATAAATTAGGATGATTCTTATTGTGATTTCTTAAATTTGTTGCTGTTTCGATTTCCAACGAGAAAAAATTATTAATATGTGATAATAATGATAATAATAAATCAAAAAATAAATGAATGAAAAACAATATTGATATAAATATATATATTTGACCCTTAGCTGGCGGACTTGTCAGTGTCTGACATAACTGGCATGTTTTAGATTTAAATTCAATATTTACTTCGAATCAAAAAAATGTTGAGGGTAAGAAAAAAAGTTTAATTGGCTATTTTCACAACAAAAAAATTCGAAACTTCCACATTCATCATTTTAATCCGAAAATTAAACTGGATATTCCCGAAATAGTCTACTTTGACAAAAAAAAAAAAAAAATAGCCCGATAGTTGCAGAGAAAAGGTATTTATTCTGATTAATGAAGAATAAATGAATGAATAAATGATTTCGCTCGCGGGCTTTTTGACTTTGGTGGGCCAGCCAAGGGTCAAATAATTATAACGATCCATATTATTCTTATCATCCCATTTTTTTTTTTTTTTTCAAATTTTTCTTATCATAAATTGTTCTTCAAAAGCATTTTGAGATTTTTTTTCTTCAACATTATTTTTATTAATTAGTTATTAATTATTTTTTGGCGTACCGTTTGGTTTATTTTCTTTCTTTGTTTATCCATTCTCCATTTTTGTTAAGTCCCCACCACCCTTTTGTGTGAAAAAAAAAAAATTGTTACCGCAAACGCGTTCTAACCATTCTCGACCCTATTTAGCTCTCTCCCTGTCTTGCCATTATTCCACGTTCGTGCTTAAATAAATGTTTTCTCTATTTTTATTTTTGTTTTTTGGGGAGGGTTTCCTTTTTTTGTTTTTTTTTAAGTATATATCTTTGTTTTCAATTAATTTGTACAGTGCTATTGTTTGGGTTTGGTTATGCAGCGCCGAGAGTGCCGAGATAGATTGTACAGTGCGCCCGACAATGACCCTTCCTCACAAATATTCCACCGGAAAACTTCTGATTGGAACCGAGCTAAGTATGTGTGTGAGCGTGTATGTGTGACCCATTTGTGCCAACTTGTCGCATCATTTCTATATATATATTTTTTCTTAATTTTAAATATTTATTTTCAATTTTTTTGTTTTTACATATATATATATGTATATATTAGGGTGGTCCTTAATGGGGATGTTGACGAATTTCGACAAGTGCGCCCCCCAGATAGGTTCGAAATGAATGAATAAAAATATGTGCGAAACCCCAGCACTGTAGTCCGATGAGAAGACGTCCCTGTAAGCTCGTTTTGTTTCCCATTTGAATAACATGGAATTTTCCGACTAATTCGGTAATTATTTTTTCGAGTTGTTCCTGAGCACGCAAAAAATTCTTTATTCACAGAAATCTATTGTCAGTGGGTATAACTACTCGTACATTTTTTTACAAGACATAAACACAAATAAATGTCAATTTGTGTTGAAATCGTTTATCAGTTGTTATCATCGTTCATCGGTTCGCCGTTATCGATAATACAAAGGTGAGGTCTTGTAAACAAAATATACGAGTAGTTATACCCATTGACGATAGATTCGTGTGAATAAAGAATTTTTAGCGTGCTCAGGGACCACTCGAAAAAATAATTACCGAATTAGTCTGAAAATCCCATGTTATTCAAATGGGAAACGAAACGAGCTTACAGGGACGTCTTCTCATTGGACGACAGTGCTGGGATTTCGCACATATTTTTATTTATTCATTTCGAACCTATCTGGGGGGTGCATTTGTCGAAATTCACACCCTCATTAAGGTCCACCCTAATATACATATTTAAAAAAATATTTTTTTTATCCCTCATTGGTATTTTTTTATTTTCTTTAAATTATTTATTTGAAATTCAGCAAAATGATGGATTATCGCGACAATATGGCTGCTGAATGGCTCAATGGCTTGTGACGGCAAGGTGGTCCAGTTATGAGGCATTTATTCGACGAAAGATATATTTGAAATACATTTCCCATTGAATTATCATGATGATTGATCACCGGCCCATTGATTATTACAATCCATTGTGAATGAAATGTTGATAATGATTCCTATTGATTATTCATCAATTATTCACGGAAATGTGACAATGATAATTATTTCGGAATGATTGATCGTAATTGTTTGTTCGACATAATAAGAAATAAAAAAGAAAGAAAGCAACAAAAAAAAAAAAACGTATTTCCAAATACACTTTCGTGAGATGAATGGACATTGCTGCAAGCTGGCTGACATTGAGTCGTGACACTCGAATTCTGATCTACCATTTTTTTTTTTTTTAGATAATTTCTTGTCTCGCATTAATTATTTATATACATATTTATTTATATATATATATACACGAGCGGAGTTCGGAACGCCAAAGAGTACCTTTGTTAGATTGGGAATCCACGGTTAGATAATTTTTTATTTTTTATTAAGATGTGCCACAACCATTTTTCTCGTTCGTACGATCTGAGCCACGAGTGCGAGTGAGAAAGCGCTATGGGGGCTCGCTGCGGAGCGAGAGAGAACGAGCGAGAAAACGTTAACACATCATCGCCTTAAAAGTCCATGTACATTAGGGTGGTCCTTAATAAGGGTGTTGACTAAATTCGACAAGTGCACCCCCCAG
Source organism: Diplazon laetatorius (assembly GCA_963662125.1). Classification (NCBI taxonomy): domain Eukaryota; kingdom Metazoa; phylum Arthropoda; class Insecta; order Hymenoptera; family Ichneumonidae; genus Diplazon; species Diplazon laetatorius. The sequence continues at coordinate 2,131,744 of OY759152.1, read as the reverse complement.
ATAGGTTCGAAATGAATAAATAGAAATATGTGCAAAACCCCAGCACTGTAGTCCAATGAGAAGACGTCCCTGTAAGCTCGTTCAGTTTTCCATTTGAATAACATGGGATTTTCCGACTAATTCGGTTATTATTTTTTCGAGTTGTCCCTAAGCACGCAAAAAATTCTTTATTCACACAAATCTATCGTCAATGGGTATAACTACTCGTACATTTTTTTACAAGACCTCACCTGTGTATTATCGATAACGGCGAACCGATGAACGATGATAACAACTGATAAACGATTTCAACACAAATTGAAATTTATTTGTGTTTGTGTTTTGTAAAAAAATGTACGAGTAGTTATTGACGACAGATTTGTGTGAATAAAGATTTTTTTGCGTGCTTAGGAACAACTCGAAAAAATAATTACCGAATTAGTCGGAAAATTCAATGTTATTCAAATGGGAAACAAAACAAGCTTACAGGGACGTCTTCTCATTGAACTACAGTGCTGGGGTTTCGCACATGTTTTTATTTATTCATTTCGAACTTATCTGCAGGGTGCACTTGTTCGAAATTCGTCAACATCCCCATTAAGGACCACCCTAATGTACATAATATGTATATATATAAATATATATACATAGATATGATATTAATATATGATTTTCTATATCTATATATATTTATAATTGATTATATGTATACGTGTATTGTTCTATTACGATTTCATTATAAATCATGTATTATGTATTATATACATGTATATATATACGTTTGTGCGTTTGTTAGACCTCTGGAAAATGTCAGTTGCGTGTGATTAAACTTGTGAGAGCGATAGAGAAAGTGTGAGACGAAAAGAGAAAAAAAGAGTGAGAAAGAGGAATAGAAAAAAATCGAAAATAATTACACGAGAGATTATTGACAAGTGGGAGGAGGAAGGGTGGAATGATTATCGAAGGAATGCACATCGACGGTTTTACGGTTGATGAATATGTGTGGAAAAAAATGTTTTTCTTTATCATGATTATTTCTTTTTTTTAATTTTTGAAGGATTGCTACGAAAGAATTTAGTTTTTTATATGATAATCGCAGCTGTATAATTTCATTGTCAACCCCCAAATGATCATTGTTTCGTTGTCAATTTTCTTGCAGTTTGATATCGAGAAATAAGAATTTTTTTTTTTTTCGTCGATTTAGTTGCAAAAATAAAATAATAAATAAATAAATAAATAATAAATAATGGAAAATATTGATGCGGACGAAGAAGACAAACGTACGTTCACGTACGACACTCATTCGCTCACTCACTCACTCACACTCGTGCACAAACACACCCACACGACGATACAAAATTGTTATAATTTGGTTTTGTTCGTTCGTTTGTTTTGTATGTTTTTTTTTCAAATTTATTTTTCATTGAAAGAAAAAATATATGTATATTTTTTTATTATTTAAAAAACACGTAGGTGTTATAGTTATTTCAATCGTAATTTTTATTTCACAAATGGTAAAGTACAAAAATATTACAATTCACGTGTTGAGTTAATTTACTTAAGCCTAATAGTCTCTAAGCTTCCAATCTAAACTCTTAAGCGTATATATATGTATTCACACGTAAATTTACATTTATCACCCAAATCGTAATTTATTTGTTTTTTTTCTCTCTCTCTCTCTTCGTTTACTTAAATTATAAATATTTTTGATTAATATCGATTTTTATATTTTATTATTATTATTATTAGTTTCTCTTTTTTTCGAACGCAGATTTATGCAAAAAAAAAAAATAATTAGTCATTAAAAATGAATTATCGATTTTTTTTTTGGGAAGGTTAAAACTTAGATCGTTAATGTTAAGATTTATCGTTATGGCACGGTGTACGATCGGCCGGTTATTCGAGTCTTCGGCACAAAAGTGCATTTGAAAATAGTTCAAACTTTTTTCACAATTCATTGATCAGTTAAATTATTATTATTATTATTTTATTTTGCGAAGCGATGGTAATATATATCTATACATATATATATATACATATATATATATATATATCGATGGGTGGTGGGAATGACAGAATTTCAAGATAAAATGAAAAAGAATTAAAAACTTTGTGTTAATTTTTTTTTCCTATTTCCCCAAACGCCGATCGCCCAAAAACCAATCCGCTCGATGAGAAACGATGTTTCAAATTTTTCCACCTTCCAAAAAAGACGCAGAACAAAAAAAAAAAAAAATAAAGAGAAAAGACAGAAATCCAACTAACCAACGTGAATGGAAGTAAAATGTCAAAAAAAAACAACAACAAATTGACGCTTCGAGGAAACGAAAATCCGACAAAAGATTTCCTTCAAAAGAAAATAAAAATAACGATAAAAAATAAAGTTGAAAAAAAAAAAAAAAAATGAATTGCCGTTATCGTCATGTCGTTTGCCGGTGACAAAACGTTACCACGAAGCGCCCTGAAGGGGTGGAAATGCGGGAGGGGCGGTTCAAACAGAATAAAAGATAAAATACGAAACTCACGAAAGGAGAAAAAACTGGAAAAAAAACGGTAAAACCCAAAGAAAAAGAAGAAAAGAAAAATAAAATGGAGCCGAGTCTCGTTGTGCCAGGCTCCGAATGGGGTTCGAAAGGCAAGAGAAGAGGAGGAAGGGGGGAGGGGCAGTTAGCCAGGTCCCGTCGATCAAACTTGAAAATGTCGAAAGTCGACGAGAGTGAGAAAAATTGATAAAGCATTCGACGAGTGAAAACGACGAACCATTTTTTTTCCTCATTTTTTTATGTTTTTTTTTTTTTATTTCTCATAGACGCGAGGGGGGAAAGAAGCACATTGACTGCAGCAGCAGCAACTAGACGGAGGTTTTCCAATGGTGGCCAATGACTGTGCTGCTGCAGAGTTTGGTCGTTGCTCGAAAATCCAGAAATTCGAGCCAGAAAGACTTTTTTTATTGGAAATGGCGGGAGGGGTTGAAGGGGTTGGTGAAGAATTTCACCATCAACCCCATCGACGGCCAGTGGCGCCATCTATAAAGCTTTCGGAATCTTCGGAATAACAAGTTGGTCCAACTCAGTCGATGATTCGAACGATAGAATCGTCCGAATGACAAGTTGATCCAATTTTTTGAATGATTCGAACTATCGAATTCTTCGACTGACCGGTTGGTCCAACTTATTTGGATGATTCGATTGTTCGAATCCTCTTAATATCAGGCTTACCCAACTTGTTACACAATTGAAACTGTCGAATACTTCGAATAACAGGTTTTACTGACTTATAAGACGATTTGAATAATTGAGTCGTCCGAATAACGAGTCGGTTCAATTTATCGAATGATTAGAATTAATGAATCCTGTGAATAACAAGTTGGTCCAACTTAATGGATGATTCGAACGATAGAATCCGCATAATAACAGATTGTACTGATTCATCGAATGATTCGAACTATCGAATCCGTAGACCAATCGATTGGTCCAACTTATTTGGATGATTCGACTGATTTGAATTATTGAATTCTTTGGGTAACAAGTTGGTTCGAATTTTCCGGTTGATTCGAATCAATGAATCGTCCAAATAACAAGTTTCTTCCAACTTATTTGGATGATTCGAGTGATTCGAATCATCGAATCCTCCGAAAAACAAGTCGGTTCTAATTCTCCGAATTATTCAAATCAACAAATCGTCCAAATAACAAGCCGGTCCAACTTATTCGGATGATTGGACCGATTTGAATCATCGAATCCTCCGAATAACAAGTCGGTTCGAATTTTCTGAATGATTCAAATCAATAAATCGTCCAAATAACAAGCCAGTCCAACTCATTCGGATGATCCAACCGATTTGAATCATCGAATCCTCCGAATAACAAGTCGGTTCGAATTCTCCCAACAATTGAAATCGATAAATCGTCCAAATAACAAGGTTGGTCAAACTCATTCGAATAATTCGAATCATCGAATCCCCCCCGAACAACAAGTTGTCCCAACTTATCAAGTGTCTCCGATACCCAATCGAAGTCTCAGACCAACAGTTATCCGAAGGCCCCGAGCCAGAAAGACTCCCCGCTGGGTAAGAATACGACGAAGGGGTGAGTGAAGAATCTCCGGGACATCGTTTAGCGGGTGCAAACCGAGCGACAGCCCCATCGACGCCCAGTGGCGCCATCTCCCAACCCCGAGATGCCAATCCCCTCGCCTGAAAACTTGTTTCCCCACATGGATCTCCGGAAAAGCTTCGACTGCCAAGCCTCGTGTGCTTGGCTCGTCCGACTTCACCTCCGCCTCTCCTCCCCCCTCCCCCTCCTCCTCATCCCGGTCGACTTACATGTACTTGACGATGTGGAAGAAGCCAAGCCAGCGGAGAGGATGCAATCGGGCGTGTAACAATCTTCGAGTCGGGCGCGTACGCTCTCCGGAGACCCGACGAGCTAATACTTTGCCAGACTACAGCATTCACACACACACATACTCAAAAACATACATACACACGCACAGGAACCTTCCTGGGCCCATTGGCTCGAAGGTTTCACGAGGTAGCAAAGTTAAGGTGATGCTCTACATAATCTTCCGTCTCTTTTGCTCCCAAACAAGCCACCAGCGCCATCTTTCTCGCCCTCACGGCGGCGACCTCACGAACCAGTGCAAGAGAGATGGCGCCACGGAAGCTTCACTGAAGAGCAAGCGAGAACCACGAAAACGAAAATCGTGCAACGCATTGAGGAAAAGTTTGTCCATCCATCTCTCTTCCTCTGCAGCTAGCTCCCATGTCGCTATCTCACTCGCACTCACGCGTGTGAGCGAATTCAAGTAAAATAAAAGGCAGGCCATCGTCTAGCGAGCAGAAGAGAGAGACAGACATCAACTATCCACACGTGTTAGGATATTCTATACGTATTGATATCTATATTTATGTATATGTATTTATAAGTCGGGGAGGTGAGTCGGATAACGTGTGCGAATGATCGAAGTTACAACAACCGATCATCCACCATAAACATAATGGGAAAACCGTCCTACACGGTTAATCCTTTGTTTCACAGTCGAGCACACGTTTGATCCTTACTTCAACGTTTTGGCCTTCGCGCCCCGTTGATTCGCGAACAAGCTAGCCCCCCGCCCCCTTTTCATCCCTCCTGTCCCAACCCTTTTCCAAGCCCCTCGGAGGTCGGGAACGTTAAACGCACGAGAGTTGGGTGGCTAGTGAGAGAGGCCTGTGTGCGTGTGTGGAGTAGTTCAACATGGGTTGGAGTCGTAGACCGCCGTAAAGGGACTCTCTAGTGGACTAGGGCTGTCGACTAGGGAGTCCCGGGGGTTGCTTTGCACCCCCCCCCCCCCCGGGTTTTGCTTTACCGGCTAGGCACCGAGAAACGAGAGGGTTTACGTGGTAGTTGCTTGCTCGTGGGGGAAGGGGTTGACGAAAGGGGTTCTGCTTGCTCGGTTACGTGTTTATACGTGTTTGCGCGTCGAAGAGGGCAAGGGAGGGGGGGGGGGGGAGGGCGACAGATGACCAAGTTCGACGTGAACGGGTGCTCGGGTAATGTCGCTGCCGGTTAACCGTAACGCAGAGGGTTGTCGAAGGTGCACAAAGAGGAAGCGAGACGATGACAGGGAGAAAGAAAGAGGGGGGGGAGGAGAGATGGGGTTACGTGTTGCAACGAGTGATTAGAAACACCAAGGCCGGTTTGCTGCAGCTACATGGAGGAGGAGGGGGTTGGGGTAGGATAATGGGATAATCTTTGTGCGAATCCATCGATGAAAAACGCATTGGATTGTGAGGAATGGGAGAGCAATGTCAATCAATTTATTATTGACCTTATAGGGGCGGGGGGGGGGGGTGTTGATAACTGCAATCGGGATCGTGTAAAAATATACGTTCTCAGGTAAAAGGGGTGGAATGAGGTTGGGGTGGGAAAAGGACGATGGGTTTTCCACGTGTCCCTGGGTTGGGTAATCGAGGATCGCGATATAGCATTGATTTTGATTTGGATTGATCGAGTGGTCGGTGGGACTGTTTGTTAGACTGGACGTTCGGATGATTCGAATTATTGAATCTGTCGAATCGGAGTTAGACCTGAACTATCGAATGATTCGAATGGTTCGATTTAATTGGGGCAGTTTGTTGGATGATTCGAATGAGTCAATTTAGTTGAGTCAGTTTGTTGGATGATTCGAATGAGTCAATGGCATTGGGAAGAGTAGCCGAACTTATTCGATGATCTGATGATTCGAATCATCCGAATAACTCCGGATGACGGGAAATTCAATAATCATAGTGTGATGATTCGAATTATTGAATTTTTTTGGTAACAGGTTGGTCCAACTCATCAGATGATTCGAATTATGTGATTCTTTCAATAACAGGCTTACCCAACTTATTGGACAACTTAAACTATCGAATACTCCGTATGACAGGTTGACCTAAATTATTCGATGATTCGAATCATCGAAGCCCTAGAATAACAGTTCGGGGTCCAACTCATCGAATGATTCGAATCATAGAATCCTCGGAACAACAGTTCCTTCGAACTCTTCGAATGATTCGAATCATCGAATCCTCGTAACCCCAGTTCCCTCCAACTCATCGAATGATTCGAATCATCGAATTCTCGCGATAAAAATTCGCTCAAACTCTCCGAATGATTCGAATCATCGAATCCCCGGGAATATAAATTCGCTCAAACTCATCGAATCCTCGTAACCACAGTTCCCTTCAACCCATCGAATGATTCGAATCATCGAATTCTCGCGATAAAAATTCGCTCAAACTTTTCGAATGATTCGAATCATTGAATTCACGCAACAAAAATTCGCTCAAAGTCTTCGAATGATTCGAATCATCATATTCTCGCAACGAAAATTCGCTCAAACTCTTTGAATGATTCGAATCATCGAATTTCCGGGAATAAAAATTCCCACAAACTCTTCGAACGATTCGAATCCATCGTATCCCGTTCACAAACACCTCGATCGAAGCTAAATACAAAAAAAAATGTCATACCCGGAAATGTTTTGCGATAAAACGTCGTTGTTGCGTTTTTTAAAAAATATTTTGGCTCAAGTCCCAACCGGTTGGAAAAACGTGTGACGCGTCTCGGTTTACGATACACGAACGGGGTAAAAAACACGACGTGAAGTGAGCGACGTTGAAGCAAGTCGAGCACGAGAGACAACGTCGACGATGGCGATGACAACGGAAATGACGATGGTGTTGGAGAGGACTTTTCCGGACGTGGCCTACTTTAGGGCTCGCCTTTAAATGCTCCCAGAGTTTGTCTCTGTGTGTGTGTGTAGATGTGTGCCAGTTCGTTCTCTTCACTCCCTGGGCTTTCCAACCGAACCCCTCAACAACCCACGCCCTTCCGTCCCCCCGCCCTTCGCCACCCTTCGCCACCCTTCTCGTCCGGGGCCGCCGTATCTCGTCCTCTCCATCCTTTCCGTCACATTGCATGCATGCCACGTTTAACACACTGTTTCGATGCGACATTCAGAGGCTTCTACCGCGAAACAAAGAAAACGACGCTTCGCATTCGAGATAAAGAGCGTAAGAGACGAAGGGTAAAAAAAAAATAAAAAGAAAAAAAAATCTATGCACGGTCTGAGGGCGGTTGGGTGGGAGGAGCAGGGGGGGGGGAGCAGAGAGACGTACAATGGGGCAAAATGAAGAAGCCAAGGGAGCAACATCGTTTCACGTGACGTAACCAAGCGAGATGGAAAATGATTCGTTGAAAACTCGACGACTCACGAGAGGGAAGAAAAAAAACCGCCACGAGAATGTGATACTATTTTTGTACGAACGAATTACGAGATACGTTTTTTTTTTTTTTTCATATGTATATTTTAATGTGAAATATTTGCATCAACGATGGAATGAGAATTATTTTTATTATTTTGTTAATGCTTGGTTTGTTTTTTTTTTTTTTTTTAAGCTTGGTTTTCTTCGTTGTTGTAAATTTAGAATTGTTGGGAAGATTTTGACGAATGTGTATTTGGATTTAGATTTTTTTTTCGTCGCGAATTAATTGAGAAATAAAATTTTATTGTGATGATGGAAGATTTTGAGAATTTTGTGTTTTCCACGACAAAACGATTATTAATTGTAGCATCGACTGAATATCGTAATGCATCATAAAAATAATCATTTGTATTATCCACAATATCGATAATTATTGTCACGATAATTCATAATAATTATTTTTAATTTAAGAAAAATAACAAAAATAATATTTCAAATAAAATGTTTCATTTATAGTCTCGAAAAATGAATATTTTCACATACTTCAATATCATGATGCACCAAAAAAAAAATAATAATTCTCATCATCCACAATAATAAAAAAAATAACAAAAATGTGAACAATATTAATAATCATTGTCACAATAATCAACGATAATTATTCTTCATTTCAACCAAGAAGAAAAAAAATATATTTATATATTAAAAAAAAAAAAAACTATTCAAAGAACATTTAAATCGAATATTTGATTCCCAATCAATTAAAAATCCCACGTATCTCGGAATGTTTAGTTCTAATGTGAGTCTTGAGATTGTCACTTCTCGTGAAAACGTTGTTGCAATACGGACAATGACAATTTTGTGATTTGTGTGAGCGTACGTGGTGCCATCTATTACTGACCCATTTGCCACAATGGAGACAGCTGTATAATTGTGAACGACGTGAAAAACCATCGTCCGGCACGCGTACGAACATTTCGTAGTTACGACGATTATTTTGAGATTCGTGAAAGTTGGATCCGTGATTTTTGCAGTAGTTATCGTCGATGGAGATGCTGCTGCTGGTGTTGGTGATGTTGGTAATGTTGGTGTTTCCAGTTGCAGCAGCACGAGGAGGGGTGGTTACCACCCTCGGGTGGCTCGGGTGTTGGGGTGGTGGTGCCTCAGGCAGCAGCAGCAGACCCGGATCAGGCATCAATCGGGACAGCTGGAACTGCTGAAGCTGTAGCTGCTGCTGCTGCTGTAGCTGCTGTAGCTGCTGCTCGGTCTGACCTTCTGGGACAAAGCCCTCATCTCTCTTCAGTGAGACACCAGTGGCCAACACTGTAACAGAGAGATAGAGAGAGACCGAAACAGACTGGCAGAAAAAAAGGACTTTTCGCGACGAGAGTGAGCGAGAGGCAGGGAGGAAGAGAGAGAGAAAGAGAGAGAGAGAGAGAGAGAGAGAGAGGGGTGTGGGTTTTTGTTGAATGAGATTGGGAGGGTGGCCTGCCTGCTGTTCGTGAACGAGGAGGATTTAACGAAACTAACGTGGCGAGAGGGGAAACGACCCTTTTCTGATTTTTTTTTTTTTTTTTTTTTTTTTTGGAGGTGGAGGGGGCTCCCCTTGCCAGCTGTGAATGGGAGAGCGAACCTCCTCCCTCCGTCCTTCGATACTCATCCTCCTGGGGGAGGCCTCGCCGACGAATTTTGTTGCCCAGGTCAGAATAATGTATTTTTTTTTTTTTCTGGGTGGGGAAAATATTTTTGGGAGATGTGAGATATTTTTTCGTTTTGGGATATTGTTGAGAATGTTGATGCGGTTACGGAGGAGGAATGTCCTGTGTGAAGGACTTCACCAACGAATTTTGTTGCCCAGATCGAAGAAATATATTTTTCATTTAAAAAAAAAAAATTTTTTTTTCTGGAAAAAGATTTTGAGGAAATGTGAGACATTTTATCGTTTTAGGATATTGTTGTAATCTGAAGGATGAATGTTCTGTGTAAGCCTTCACCAACGAATTGTGTTGCTCAGGTCAGAAATATATAATTTTCTTTTCAGAAATATCTAATTTTCTTTTTTCTTTTTTTTTTTTCAATATCGTTTTCTGGGGAAAAGATTTTTAGGAATCGTGAGAGATTATTTCGTTTTAGGATATTGTTATCCAGGTTTTAAATAATAATTTGCTATTTTTGTTTAGAAAAAAAAATATGTTAAGTCAAGGTAAAATATTTTTGTGAAATTTTCGTAATAATGAGAATTATCATCAAATCGTTGAGAATCTGTGAGCATGGGTCGAGGAAATAATGGTAGAAAAGGGCCTTGCGACGAGAGTGAGTCAGAGGTGGGGAGGAAGAGAAAATGAGAGAGAGAGAGAGAAAGAGATAGAGAGATAGAGAGGGGTGTGGGTTTTCGTTGAATGAGATTGGGAGGGTGGCCTGCCTGCTGTTTGTGGACGAGGAGGATTTAACGAAACGAACGTGCAGAGAGGGGAAACGACCCTTTTCTCTTTTCTCCTTCGTTTTTTTTTTTGGGGGGGGCTTCCCTTGCCAACCGTCAATGGAAGAGCGACCCTCTCCTCCCCTTCGACCCTCCCCCCCCCCCCTAAGTAGGCCTCACCAACGAATTCAGTCACCCAGGTCGGAAATATATTTTTTTCTGTTAGCTTTTTTTTTTATTTTTCGAGAACACGATTTTTGGAAAATGTGAGAATTTTTCTATATTCATTTTTGAAAATATTGATACGTGGTTTCTACGATGAATGATTGGTAATATCGGGTTCCAGAATAATGTTCGAGGGTTGAACTTGTGCAATTACGATCGTAGCTTCTTTTTTGTCTTCTTTTTCAGTTGACAAAAAAAATTGAATAAACCAATTTAAAAAAAAATAGAAAAAATGATTTCTGTAGATTCTTCACCCGACACATAATTTCGCTTATAAAATAGTTGTATACATATATGTATGTATATGTATATATCGCACATACACATACCGAAGACTCGCTCATTCTCAAAAAAAAAAAAATAATTTAAAAAAATTAAAATAAATAAAAACCGGCACGAATCATTTTAATAATTATCATAAATCTACGTAACTAAAAATTAATAACTTAAAAATCAATATTCTTAAACAATATCATCATCGACATCGACACGATCAATCTAAATGACGCTTTTATAAAAAATAAAAAAATGTTCCAATAAAAAAAAAAACATTTGCAAACTTGGTTCGAGAAGCAAGAGTGAGTTCACCTCGAGTTAATTACGACATCTTAAGTAGCTCTTCGTCGTTAAATTAATCGTTTCTCAAATACATTCACATACATACTCATCTATATATAATTATACACATAATTATATATATAGATATATATTTATATGATGTGCATATAATATTTAGCACATAATGCGAGACCAAGACCAAAGTTGCCGAGTTTTTGGGAGAGTGGTTAGAGATAGAGAGATAGAGAGAGACAACACATAGATGAAAATGTGTTAACAGTATCGTTTGAGATACACGAATCTTAGTTTGGTCACACGAGAGAGAATTATAACGTTCTGCAAAAGCTTTACCGCGAGAATATAACGAGCTTGTCGGAAGCTACTTATTCCCGTTCAACGAACAACCCCCGACAGTCCCTCGGGGCAATTCCGCGGTGGGGAAAGGGGTGAGGGGGTTGAAGGGAGGGGGGGAGGGGGTGGAAGACTTAAACAGTCGATGTTTCATGTTTGGGGGCTGTGAACTATCCAACCGTGGTCGGAGATGTGTTTCGTCGAGGAGGTAATCGCTACTGAAGAAGGTGCAAAACATTATCCCATCCCCTATAAACATATACGGGACGTTCCACGTAAAATCGGACGAACAAAAATTCCTCCGATTCGATTGATAATTTTTTCTCGGCTCTCATTCCTCCCCAAAAACACGCAGGATTTTTTTTCACAATTTTTCGATCCCTGTGAGACTGTTAAAAAAATTGAAAACTACCCCCAAATGAGAAAAATCGTGTTTGAGGATGATTGAAAATTTTGATAATTTTTTTTTTTTCGTGATGGTAGGTTGAAGAATGAAGTTTCGGAACATTTTGGAGTTGGATGTTTGTTGCAACTATTTTTTTGGGGGGTTTAAGTACGCTTTTTCGTGTTTGGGGGTGGTTTTTAATTTTTTTGAGGGTGAAGAGGGGATTGGAAAATTGTGAAAAAAATTGGGGGTGTTTTTGGGGTTGTGTGGAAGTAGGAAAAAAATTACGAACCGAATCGGTGGAGGTTTTCGTTGTCTGATTTGACATGGAATGTCCCATATGATTGTATAGGGCGAGGGACGAAGGAGAAGAACTTCGAAGAGGTTCGAAGGAGTCTTTCGAGTCCTCGAAAGATTCTCGTCGACGTAGATGCCGAATTATTGCGAAGGAGTTGCTCGAGGGGGTGGAAAGGGGTGGAAAAGGGGTGTAAGGGAGGGGGTTGTTCGAATGAGCACGCGAAATTACCGCAGCACGAGGGAAGAGCGGGATGGAAAATGTGAAACGAAGATGAACGAGAGAGAGAGACGACGAGGAAAAAGAAATGGAGAAAGTTAGAAGAGGGTGGGAGGGGGAAAGGTAAGTTCGATACGACTTGAAACGTTCGAGTTCAAAGTCTTTTGCACATTTTGTCGGGAATCTGTTGATCCTCTTATCGAAGGGAAGAGCGTGAGAGAGGACGAGACGAATGTGATAAGAGAGATGAGATTAGATGAGACGAAAAGGAAGCTGATCTTTGTGAAGCAAAAAGAGAAAGAGAGAAAGATAAAGAAAGAGAGAGGAAAGACGTTCTTGCTTTTATTTTTATTTTTTAATATATTTATATATTTATTTATTTATTTATTTGTATTTAAAAAAAACGAGGTCAGGAAAATGTGAGTCAATGATCTCTATATCGTTGTCTCTATTTATCTATCTCTCTCTCTCTTTCTCTCATCTCCCAATTGACGAAAGAATCAAATCAGAGACCACGTTCTCATCATTCATTTAATTTTCCATTATTCAAATATTTCGAATCATATCGAAAAAAAAAAAAAAATTTTTGTCCTTTTATTACATTTCACGAACGTTATTTTTTATACGTGTCCATCTCTGCGATTGATATCGTAGAAATTATGGGACACAAATTAATGACAAACGGAATACACAATCGTAAATTACGAAAGAAAAATAATGGTAATAATAAAAATACAAAATTACACACTCCATACGGATAAGGAACTCTTACAAACATGGATCACCTTTGTTTTTTTTTCGTTTCTTTTTTCTCTGTACGCTGATATGGAAAATTTTTGTGTATCGACGTTTGATTGTGCAGTTGCAGACGATTCGATAATCGTCGTCGTCTTTTTTTTTTCTTCTTTTTCTTTTTCGTTTTTCTTTTTTTTTTTCGATGCAACGTTCAATCAACTTGACGAACGTTTTCCACATTTTTGTTGTTGTTGTTGTTGTTGCATATTTCACAATAACTTAATCTACAATAATCGTAATTAATAATAATAATAATAATAATAATAAGAATAAAGATAATATTAATATTAATCATAGTGGTAGTTGTAATATTTATAATAATAATAATAATAATAATAATAGCGATATTAATAATGAAAACCGAAAGTCTGAATCGAAGGGGTAGGTCAACCGTATGGCGAGGGATGCGATAGGGGATGAAAAAAAAAAAAATATATATATATATATATATTTTTAATGCAATCAAATATTAAATAAAATGTTGTGAACGAAAAATCGGGTAACGATGGACAAGTTAGAATTTCGTCTTCAACACGTTGAAAAAAAAAGTTTTGCCTACAAAAAAGAAAAAAAAAGTGAAAAGTTTGCTCGCTCGGCTTTTAATTGGACGGTCAGTTTCTTTTTTTCTTTGTCTTCATAAATATATGTTTATGTACATTTTTTTTTTCTTAGGACACTTTTTTGGGTAGCTTGTGCGATGGAAAAAAAGGCACGGAGAAATTCGAAAATGACTTCAACTTGATAAACAAAAAATAATAAAATGATAATAATAATGAGATTGTGTTAAAAAAATGAAAAAAAAAAAAAAGGTTTTCAGCACGTCGACGTCGTATTGATACTTCCAACACGCAAATTCGGATGTTTCTGTTTAATGTGAACCTTCAAATTGTCCAATCTCGTGCGTCTACAACCGCACATCGGACAAACGTAATTTCCTGGATTATGGGTTAGATAATGATTCTTAAGATTGGACACGACACGACCGCATATTTTACATTTGCTCGTGTATGAATTTGGCAATTTAACGAAATAATCGGAGAAGTGTACACGATCGAGGTAGTTTATCGTTGAATAATCGTCGATCGGATTTAAATACGACGTATCTGCAAATAGAGAAAAACAAAAAGGCCCAATAGTGAAAGAATAGAAGGGGGCGGGGGGCGGGGGGATGATGTTGATGAGAAAATAATACAAAATAAAAAAAACACAAAAGTCGAAAAAACGAACGTGAGAAGGATGGAAAGCGAAGGTAGGACAAAATGAAATTGGAATATATTTTTAAAAAGGAAAAAAAAAAGATTTTTCAGAAAATTGGAAAAAATAAAATATTTAACAAATGATTGAAAAAAAAAAAATAAAATAAACATTGGCAATAAAAATGTAATTTAAAAAGAATGATTATTTAAAAAAAATGGACGAAAAATAATATATTTGATTAATGAGTTTTTTTTAATTGATAAAAAAAATTTTTTTTAAAGTGATTTTGAAAAAATTAAAAAATTCTATTTTAAAAAATTGATAAAATAAAATTCGTGTTGGGGATCGAACATTGTATGCGATTGACAACGTAAATAGGACAGAAGTAGATCGATCGATGCTCTCTCGTTGATTTTGCTTCGGAAAGGCAAAGGAAGGGTGGACTATTATTATTAATAATAATCATTTTTGTTGTTGTCACTGTGACGGATAAATTGGACAAGCACGGACATCTCTCTGTTACGTAACAAATTTACCTCGAAACTAATTATCTGCTTTTTCATGCACACGACTTTCGGAAAAGAATAGTTAAAACAATAATAATTTTTTTTCAATAAGAGAGAGTGAAGAAATATATATATGTCTATGTATATATATATTTATATGTATAAGTCTATATAAATAATTATAATTATTACGTAGACACATTAATAACTATTGTATATAAATGAAAAAAAAATTCATCGGTGGTAAATCGATTATTCTATCGTTATTCATCTATTCGCCGTTCTACCGTCACGTTTGTCAATTATTTTTCAATCTAATTGTCTAAATTATTTGTGAAAAAAAAAATTAATAATAATAATAATAATAATAATAATAATAATAATAATAATAATAATAATAATAATAATAATAATAATCGACGATAAATAAATTATCAAACGTCATTGTCAGTCCATTATCCATCGATTATTCATTCATTCTTAAACTTCTGTTCAACCGTTACGTTTGAAGACCGAAAAAATTAAAAATAGCGAAGAAAAAAAAATAATAAAAAAAATTAATTACAATTAAAATGAAAAATAAGGAATGCGAAAACCTTGATTTTCATTTATTCCATGTGAGTTACATTGGTAACGAACGAAGCTCTTCGGTCTTCGGACTAGTTTTAACTTGACTAATTCGAGCCTCTCTGAGACTCTCCCCCCCCGCCCTCTCTCTCTCTCTCTTTCATTCTCTATAATCGCTTATTCGAATTTTTATATTTTTATTTTTATTTCATCTTTTATTTCATTTTTTTCTTTCTGCTTTCTTCATATTTTCTTTCATCGTCAGTGAGTCAGTCTTCCACGGTTTCTCTCTTATCAGCGTGATTTCGGTGTAATCGAATTATCTCCTGCTTTATCGTGTATCTTTTTTTTGTTTTTCATTATCATTTCGTTTCTCTTTCCTACTTCTAAATTTTATCTAATTAATTAATTGCTATCCTTGAAAAAAAAAACGTTTAAACGCGTTGTTAATTGGCGAAACGAAGAAAATGACGAGTGGGGATGAAAAATACAGCAAACTGAACAAACTATCGTTTAAATTTAGAAAGGAAAAAAAAATCGTCGAGACGAAAAAATTCGTCTGAGTCAAACTCGAGGTTTTCTAATATTTATAATATTTATAATATTTAAAATATATTTGTGTAGACGCGATGAAGCGTCGAAGGAAGAAGCCTGAGGGGAGAGGGAAAATCGAGGGGGGAGGGGTGGGGGGACGAATTCTCGATAACGATGCACGGTCACGAGCGGTTTTGAAGCTGCCTGCCGAGCCAGGCACTCTCCGAACGACCGATAGATGCAGCTGCAGCTGCGGCAAAGACAACAGCAGCAGGTTGTGTCTCGTCGCGATCGACTCTCGAGCCACTCTTCTCTATACGTTCTCTGACAATATTTTGTCCGACCGCGGAGAATAATAAACGCGTGCGAATAATAGGGGGGCGGGAAGAAGGGGGGGGTGAGGGGTTAATTGCGAACGTGCACAAGCAACGACGAACCCCGGAACGAGGACTCACGAATTGTATGCACAACTATTTTGCCTCGACTCACTCGGGTTTCGTTTAACCGTTTGGGAAAAATTGAAATTTGCAATTATTGAATTTTTAATAATTGAATAATTGCAGTTTTTTTTTTTCAAACTGAATAATTGAATTTTTGAATCATTGAATCTTCGAATATTTGGATAATTTAATAATTGAATATTTGGATAATTGTATAATTGAATATTTGGATAATTGAATTTCTGAATGATTGAATTTTTGAATAATTGAATATTCGAATAATTGAATTTTCGAACGATTGAATTTTTGCATGATTGAATATTCGAATAATTGAATTTTCGAACGATTGCATCTTTGAATGATTGAATTTCTGAATGATTGAATCTTCGAATAATTGAATTTTTTAATCATTGAATCCTTGAATATTTGAACATTTGAATGATTGAATATTTCAATGATAAAATATTTGAATGATTGAATAATCAATGATTCGATTACCTATTCCAATGATAGAATTATTGTGTAGTTGAATTATTGGATAATTGAATATTTGAATATTTGAGTAATTTAATTTGGAAAATATTCGCATCAACATCGAATCAAAATAATCCAATTAATTCAAAATCTATGAATTTATTTCGTGATTCTTCATTCCCATTTTTTTAAATACCCAAAATTTATCTGGGGATGCAAAAAATGACAATAATTCCAACTAGAAAAGTATTTTCTTCTTGTCTGTTTGTCAATAGATAGTCGAATAAAATACAAACAAATGTAAATATACACACGATTCTATCACCCAGAGATTCTGCACCGAGAAATAAAAATATAAATATACAAATATGTGTATTCAACGTTGGAAAATGTTGAAAAATAGACGAAGAAATCGTGATCCAACAACGGGTAGAGGTTTCGCGAGATATTATTCCGCGGTCGGAGTACCCGAGTACACGAGTACCTCCCGAGTACCGTTGAAGAAAAAAAAAAGAAAAAAAAAAAAAACACCAGTGTGTAAAAGTCGGCACAACGAAAGAACGTTGATGGGATAAGAACGAAAACGACGACGATGGGGGCGACGTCGACGATGTCTGACGTTACTACGATTTTCTTCCTATCGTGATATCTATTTTATACACCACGAACGTCATACCCACCCGCAACCCCCTCCCCTACCATTTTCCAACCTCCTTGTCTCTCACGCTTCGACCGTGCATCAGCCAAGGTTTTTTTTTTTTTTTTTTCGTCCCTCACAACCCATAATACCCGCGAAAATTTCGTTTGCCACGATTTTACACGGTCGCGACGACTTTTTTTTTCTTTTTGTTTCATTTTTCTCTCGTGGGAGGAAAAGAGAGTGCTCTCTCTGTGCTCGACATCCGCCCCTCCCCCGAGAGCCCCCTTCCCCCCCCCCCTGCACCTTCAAGATCCTCATCCTCGTCCTTCCTCCGACGCTTTTTTTTTATTCCTTTTTGTTTTGTTTTATTCTATTTTCCCGGATCTTACACGCGCAACTATTATCGCGTGAAACTCCGACCGGAAATCGAAAATGGGCAAATTGGAATTCGATGAAAAAAAAAAAATATGTGTGTTCGAACTACTTTGACGAATTGTTAGGAATTTTTTTGAGGCTCGGATAAGTATTGGCACTGGTTTTAAAATCGTTAGAATTGTACTTGGATGATTCGATGAATTATTAGGATTTTTTTTAAAGGCTTATTTAAGTATCAGCACTGATTTTGAAATCATAAAAGTGTATTTGGATACTTGTTTGCATGATTAGCAATTTTTTAAGATTTATTCAAGTATCAGCACTGATTTTATAATCATAATAATGTACTAAGATGATTCAATGAATTATTAGGACTATTTTAAGGCTTAGATAAGTATCAGGTTTACGCGTTTTAAGATCATAAAAATTTACTCAGATACTTCAATGGATTATCAGGAATTTTTCAAGGCTTAGATAAGTATCAGCTTCACTCGGTTTAAAATCCTAGAAATGTACTTAGACACTTCCATGAATTATCAGGAATTTCTCAAGGCTTATATAAGTATCAGCATTCATTTTATGATAAGGCAAATGGATCCTGATACTTTGATGCATCATTAGCAATTTCATAAGGCAGACTAAGTATCGGCACTCATTCAATAATAATTCGAATGAATGCTGATACTTTGATGAATTATTCGGAATTTTCATAAGGCTGATTAAGTATCAGCATTCATTCAACAATAATTCGAATGGATGCTGATACTTTGTTGAATAATTGACAATTTCATAAGGCTCATTGACTATCAGCATTGTATCAGAACAATAATCCATCAAAGTCATTCATAATTATTTCATCGATGATAATAAATTTTCATTATTCCATGATAATTAAAGTATTCGTTAAAAAAAGGTATTTTCGGCACATTTCCATTGGAATTCATTAGAAACTACGATGAGAAACCTCGCTTCACTTTAAAAAAAAAATTATCAAAATATATATATATATTTATAAATATAAATATGAAATATCTAATATTACAAATAAATTATTATTCTAAATTAAAACCCTAAGAGTATCATCGGTTCGGTACATCGTAAATCAAATTCTAATAGTCACTATAACTAATTTATCATTATTATTCGTTATTTCATTTTTTTTGTTATTTTTTCTTTTGGCTTTCTCTAAGAATAATAATTTTTCAAAAAATCAAGCACACACGTGGTTCGTACCCTAAATGAAAATTAAATATCAGGAATAATATTATCGTACGACGAATATTCATGACTCGTAAAAAAAAAAGTTGCCATTTCGTCGCAACGCAATTATTCATTATCATTATTATTATTATTATTATTATTATTATTATTATTATTATTATTATTATTATTATTTTCGTCAATTTAATTCTAAATTATATTTATCATCATTCATTCTCGCAAATTTAAATCTAATCTTATATTAATATGCGTATTAAAAAAATAATTCTCGTTAATATTTAGAATAAATAAGGCGCGATGAAAATCACATCGCTTGCCAATTTCAGGAATTTACGTTTCTTTGTTTTTTTTTTCCACGACGCGCGTGTGTCACGTGGGGGGTAACGTTTTATTATCATTATCATTATTATTTCGTGTTTTTTTTTCTTTCATTTCTCTTCTTCTTCTTGATTCAACTTATTTTTTTTTTAAATATATATATAAATCGATATATTTGTTTCTGTTTGTGAGGATCGTTAGGTCAGTCCGAAAATATATAATTTATTTTTTTTTTATATCTCGGACGTTAATTACTTAATAGTTGCGTTTTTTATTTCGGTATTTTTTTGTTTTTTGGTTTCTTTTTCGTTTACGGATGGATGTGTGTGTATGAAAAATAATTCTGCGACACGAATGATGTTGTTGCTGTTCCTTGTGTAGTTTCTTTTCTTTTCTTTCCTTTTTTTTTTTGGTACTTCACAATTTCGATCTCGAAGCCCCGTGAAAATTTTAGGTCATATAATCCTCGTTTTTCTCGAGAAAATGTTTGGCATCCAATCGCGTGTAGGACGACAATATTGATCCTTCGGATTTAACACCGTGTTTCAATTTGATGTGCCGTTTTAGATTGTCCGATCTCGTGAGCGATATCATGCATATGTGACACTGATACTTGTCCGGAAAATGTGATTTCATGTGTTTTTTTATATTCGCAACTGTCTTACCGCACAATCTACAACTTTCCGTGCCAAGCTGATGATCTAACTTTATGTTCGTGTCATATTTTTCTTTAATATCCTTTTCGTATCCCGTTCGTCCTGGAATACAAGGATTCCGTTTCAATTTTAATTCCTTTTTACTGTTTTTTTTTTTTTTTTTCAAAATTAATTATCAATTTTTTTTACCAAATAATTTTCATTCCAAAATTGTTTTTTTTTTTGCGTTTCTGTTTTTCAATCCTCGCACATGTGCACACACAAGTCTCAACGAATTCTACGATTTTTTCAACTTTTTTTTTCACTCGCTACTTTGAAGAGAGAGAGAGAGAGAAAGAGAGAGAAGACTAACAAACCGGAAAATAAAAACAGAAAATAAAAAGAAAGGAAAAAAAAATAGATAAAAGAAAAAAAATAAATAAACGAAAGATGGATAGATGGATAGATAGTCGCAGTAGCAGAAAATTACATTGTCAAAATAAACGATTTGTCAAACGTTTCGTCAAACAGGCGAAAAATATATATATTTATGTATATAAATATATATATACGTGCAAGTACATATTCATTATTTATTTTATTTATCCCCCAATAATTACCACACTCTTAATCAACTACTACTTCGCAGCAAAAAAAAAAAAAAATCCGCAACGGCACACACACACGCGCACACACCTATACGTATATCATCGTATTTTCGTATTCAAAAACAAACCCACGCAGGCGCGCTGGCGCAAGCGCGCACGCACGCAAAGTAATTGTAAACAATCGTCAGACAAAATCAAAATGAAAAGAACTACGAAAGAAAAAAAAACAAAAGGGATGATGGTGGTAGTTTGGATTTTGGCCGGGTCTGCCTAAATCCAGTTTGATTCTTCGCCCGTTCAGCTTGCCCGGGCTTAAAATCTCGAACTGGGCGATCGTCCACCGGCATGGGTCCAGCTTCCACATTGGCAGTTTTTTTTCCTGTTGCAGTTCTGTCCTCTGGCAGTTCTGGCCTTTGGCAGTTCTGCCCTTTGGCAGTTCTGTCCTTTGGCAGTTCTGTCCTTTGGCAGTTCTGTCCTTTGGCAGTTCTGTCCTTTGGCAGTTTTTTTCGGTTCAGATGCTCCGCTCGGATATGCTCGACGACAAGGAGAGCATTTGAATCGTGAAAAACTGCCACAGGACCAAAACTGCCAAAGGATAGAACTGCCAAAGGATAGAACTGCCAAAGAACAGAACTGCCCACAGGAGAAAACTGTCAGAAAAGGAATCTGCTACAGTAGAAAACTACCAGAAGAAAAAAAAACTGTTACAGGAGGGAACTGCCACAGCTGTAAACGGCCACGGGACGAAACGGCTACAGGAGAAAACTGCCACAGGAAAAAAAACCACTGCCACGGGCGAAACTGACGACCGGTGGTAATTCGGACCGAAGAAAACTGGGACTGAGAAAGCTGGGACTCCATATTTTTTTTCGTTATCCGAATTCGTAGAAAAAAGAAAAAAATATGGAAAATTCGCTATCGTAAATTGATCGACGATTATAATTTTGGGAATGCAGTGTCAACGATGGACACAGCAGGGAAGGCTTTTTTTTTGTTGTTTGGTTCGAGGTGAGAGGGAGGAGAGAGAGAGAGAGAGAAAAAAAAACAACATTTTGAGACATGCACAGAGAAATCTGTCGTTGATACGATTGATATATTTATATAATATAATATAATATATATAATCGTATGCAAAACTAACAGATTCGTGTATAAACGAGCGACTATAATTATATACACGTACGTCATCGCATTATCCCGAACGATCCGGTGGCTCAGATAATATTATTAAGTAATATTAAAAACAGAATCAAAGCATTTTCTTGTACGAAATAATAATTTTTGGAAAAAAAAAAAATTATCATCTCTGTTTAGAAAAACACTGAAATTCTATAATTTTTTTTTTTTGGCTCAGCGATTGAAGTTACGATCAAAATCGTGTTGATCATTGCAATCTGAACGAATTGCGGTCGACGATTCGTCAGATTCGTGTGAAAAAAATATTGAAATTTTTTTTTTCGGGGAGGAAGGGAAAGTTTCGTCGAATCGTTTTTTTTTTTATTTATCGTTGAACAAATTTGTGAAACGATTGCACAACGAATAATCTCGAATGAGCCAATCCAGTCGTACGCAATTATTTCCCTCGACAACACCCCCCACGCACCAACCTCAGACACAATCCCCCGAGAGCAAAAGTCTCATTTTGTACACCAAAAACACTTCCCAAAACCAAATAGTCCAAAAAAAACACAGTGAACCAAAAAAATAATAATAAATAAATAATTTGTGATGAAAAAAAATGTGAAAAATATTGTTGTTACGTGCGTTTTTTTTTTTTTTCGTGTTATCGATAATTATCATAATAATCATCCTCATCATCATCATTATCATCGTCTCCATCATCCTCATCGTCTTCATTATCGTTCTCGTTAGAAAATTCGTTGATGGTCATTTTGTTTTTATTTTTTAAATATTTTACCATTTAAACAAATTTCTTTTTTTTTTTATTTCAAATTTATTATTCTTCTTATGGTTTGTTTTGTCCACGTGACAGAAGAGAGTGAGCGAAAGGGCGAGACCATTATTTGTTACTACGACAATGACATAGCAAATGCACGATACCATCACCACAACACTAAAAGGAGAGGAGGGGGGGGGGGCTATTTGGCAGAGGAAACTTTTTGTTTTTGCATACGTACATTTATATATATATTTTTTTTTATTTCTATTTTTTAATTATTAATTTTGCAAATTGTGAATAAAAAAATTATTATAAATATTTATAAAATATATATTTATATATATATATGTACATTATACACTGGAGAGGGGTTGGGGTGAGGTTTTGAGATAGGTAATCTCCGTTCGTCTAGAAACTGTACACTCGGCTACGCTTCGCAATGAAGAATTAATTCAATTCAATTTAATCAAATTAAATTTTTTTTAAATTGTTTTTTTTTTTCAAATTTTCGTTTCTTTCGAAATAATTGGGGATGCTCGTCTCGGTTACGACTAATCAAACGCCATTTCGCGGTGTCATTCCGAAAAAAAAAATTCAAAATAAATATTTCCAAAAAAAAAAAAAAACATTTGCATGCACAAATAATCGTCGATATTTTTTTTTAAAGACTCTCACGTGTTTCACAAAATATAGCCAAGACAATTTTCATAATCTTCATTCGTCTGCTCAATTGATTGTCAGTAATATTATTATTTATTTACGTATTTATTCATTTTTATTTTAAAAACCTTCGTGAAGATAATTTTCAAAAAATATATTATATCAACTCAATGGCTTGGCAGTGGACACGTGAGTTTCTTTGAAAATATCGATTTGCTCTTTTGTCCTAAATTTTCGGGGTTTTTTTATCGGTTTTCTTTTTTTTTTTTTTTTGTAAAAGTGTGTTTTTGAAGAAAAAAAATTGTTTAAATCTTACCATCAAGTCCATCGAGCATTTCCGGTGGGTTGTGATGCTCGGAGGTTTCGATTCCTGGCACACCATCGCTGAGCGCCCCCGCAGTCGGTCCTCCGTCATCCCCTAACATTCCAACCGGATGTCCCTGAGAATAACACACACAAATCTTTTGTCAGCAACGTCGCTATTGTGTATTTTGTACACGGGACTCTGGCTCTTTCTCTCTCTCTCACACAAACACACACACACAAACACACACATAGAGTCCCGGAAGTAAATGTGTGAAAACGTCTTCATGAGTTTTGACTGCATCGTTCTTTTTTTTTTGTTTTTTTTTTAAATTTATTTTTTCAATAAATTAATTTTTTTTTTTTCGTCTACCTGGACAACATCATAAGTAATGTCGTACGCCTTCGTGACATTGTTTAATACATGACGATAAAATGGTCCAACGTTATCGATTGAATTAAATAAATGGATAGATAAATAAATAAATAAATAAATAAATTTGAATTTGTTAATTGTTTCATTCATAATTATATTGTTTCTTGTTATTTAGTGATTTTGCTTTAACGCTTTCAATTTTAACGTCTCGTGATTAGCTCGAGACCGAGAAAAAACCGTCACAGGATAAAACTGCCACATGACTGAACTGCTGGAAAAAAGGAGAAAACTGCTACAGGAGAAAACCGCCACACAAGGAAACAGCCGCAGAAGGAAATTGCTACAGGAGAAAACTGCAATAGGTGGGAACTATAATAAGTGAGAACAGCCACATGACTGAACTGCCAAAAAAAAAAAAAGAAAACTGCTGCAGGAGAAAACTGCCACAGAAGGAAACAGCCGCAGAACAAAATTGCTACAGGAGGAAACTGCTACAGGTGGGAACTGTAATAGGTCGGAACAGCCACATGACTGAACTGCTAAAAAAGAGAAACTGCTACAGCAGAAAACAGCCGCGGAAAGAAATCGCTACAGGGAGTAACTGCAACATTTTGGAACTGCAATAGGTGAGAACTGCCACAGAACGAAACTGCTACACGAAGAAACTGCAACAGGTGGGAATTGCCACAGGACGAAACTGCTAAAGGAGGAGACTGGTAGAGGGGTAAAGTGCCACAGAAGTGAACAGTCGCAGGAGTGAACAGCCACAGAAGAAAACTGCTACAGAAGGAAACTGGGACCATGTTATTGAGTTGACTGTTATTTTTTTTTTTGTTGGGTTGTTTTTTTTTTATTTGATCCGGGATTGGCGAAGTGATTGAAAATAATATTTTTTTTCATGGTACGAAATAACAAATTAATCGAAATAAATTGAAAAATATAACAATATTTATTATTTCATTGGCGTCGTGCGTTAAAAGTTTACAACTTACAAACTGATTCAACACGTTAAGACTTTTACGTAGAATGTTACGCGGGAAAATAAAAATCCCTCAACTCACCCATAAACATTTTTTTTAATTAGTCTATTATTCATTTTTTTTTCAAGTCATTTTATGACTTGAAAAATTTGAAAAAAAAAAAAAAAGAATCACATAGCGTATAAGGAAATTATGGTTAAAAAATTTGTGTAAACGACGATTAATTGCGTCGTAAACATTGATAGTACGGTTTGTAGTATACGACAATAGATTAGCACCAATGGACACGAGTTAAGATGGCACGAAAACATTTTTTTTCATTTTTTTTTTTTTTTAATGAATCTTTAAAATAAAATTTTAGTGACAAAATTTTGTCGAATCACCGAACAGTAAAATAAAATGTAATTTCAAAATTTATCAGATGAATTCTTTCGCAACATTTTTGCATCATTGTTCACGAAAAATCAAAGTCGTGAACGAAAATGTCAAAGTTTGAAAAAAAAAGGAAAAAAAAATTAATTCGGACATCTAAAAATTGTTCAACGTTCAATTAAAATCGTGCAAGTACAATCATTATCATAATGCAATCTACATCTACTAATTTCATCGACAAATTGATCGATGATAACGATTTTTGGCCCATAGTCCAAAATATATTATTATTTTTCTCAACTAGAAACAAATAGACAGAACCAGAATTATTCTTTTTGTTTTTTTTTGTGCCAATTTTGTTCTTATTTCACGATCGAATGTAAAAACTTACTGGTTCAGTTTTTACATCGCAATTAGGCAACAATGAATATTTTTAAACGTAACTTACAATTTTTATTATTTGCTTTTGTTCCTCACTCAACTGTTCGAAGAACCTGAATATTTATTTATAGTTTTTTTTGTTTTTTTTTTTGTTTTTCTTTCATTATTCTACAATTTAAATTTAATCACAGAATAACGTTATTTCAGAATCTAGTTTCTTTAAAGTCGACACACTCGACCCTTCAAGTGTGTTTATAAATTTTTTTTCATCGATAAAATATTTATTTATTATAAAAAAAAAAATTAAAAATAAAAATAAAACGATAGAAAGGCACTTTTGTAAAATCTTATTGTTAGCACGTGAAAAGCCACGCGATTGTTCTCTGAAAAATAATAACCTGAGAGTTTATAACGGTTTTCTTTTTTTTTTTTTTTTCATCTTCTCAAAGAAAAATCTGAGATAAATAAAAAAATAAAAGAAATTGACAATATATCAGTACACTGGTCTGTAAATATAGGAACTTGTTGGTTTTGAGTAATCAGAAAGGCTCGTTGGAGGAACTGTTGATTAATTAAAAATATATATATCTGTGACTAATTCACAAAAGTGCAAACAATTGTATCACATTTCGTTTCGATAGTTTTGTTTTTGTTTGTGTTTTTTGTGTTTTTTTCTCCATGCAATGCAAGGAAAATCACGATCGTGCGTTTACCAGCAATAATATTATGTTTTTTTTTTGTTATCGCCCCATCTCTTCATTATATATATATATATATATATATATATATATATATATATATATATATATATATATATATATATATATATATATATATATATATATATATATATATATATATATATATATATATATATATATATGTTTATTATTTTCGTAACTCGTTCGAGTTTGATAAAATTTCATCAGCGCTTTGCCCACATGTTGATGAACATCAACATTTAAAACAAAAGTAATCTATCGCAAGATGAACGAGAAAGAAAAATATTTTTTGGAAAAATTATTTTTCCAGATTGAAAAATAAAATAAATTCTGGAAATAAAAAATTAAAATAAAATAATAAAAAAAAAAAAAATTAAAACAGGAACGATGGACGATCAATGGACGACCTATCATCTCTGACTGATTCGTTCACGCAAATGCAGATTTTGTAATTCGCGTCGATCGAATTTTCGAAAAAAAAAAAATAAGAATGAAAAATAAAATAAATTAAACTCGAAGAGTACGAAAAAATTGCGAAATTAAAAAAAAAAATCTAATCGAAATAAAATAAAAATCGAACAAATCGTGGAAAACTTTCTATTGCCAAAACGCAAAATATTTTGCTCATAAAAATTAAATCCAACCAGATAATTCACAATTTCTGTACCAAATTCTCTCTCTATCTCTATTTCTCTATCAATCTCTCTCAATTTTTGTTTTTTTTTTTTCAACGTAAATTCGTTTATAACCTTCAAACAATAACACATCGATCACATGGGGTCCAGCTAATCCCACTCGCCAAAACGGATCTCATCCGCATTCTTTTCAACGTATCGACTCAAATCTCGCGCCAAACTTCAATAAAACACATTTTCCAAACAATCCAACAGTCGTTGTTTATAATTAAAATTTTTAAAGTAGTCAAAACACGACAAGAAAAACGAAAAATCACGAAATCCGAAACTTTTTTCACAAAAAAATTCGTGAAAAATTTAATTTTTGCCATACGATAAAAAATCCAACGCCTTTTTACTCTCGAGATATTATATTCATGATAAAAAAATCCCGCTTTCATGGACCTTGAAAAAAAGTGATATTTATTTTGAACTTTGAACTCTTCGATTTTTGATCGATGTGGAAAAATGCAAAGTGGTGCGTTTTTAATGGACAAAATAATTTTGAAAAATGGTACTTTCATTGCACAATGGCCACAGAGTTGTTCCAGGGTCCGGTGGACCCCGAGTGAACCGCAACGGATCAATCAATGACAAATGTAATTCCACCCTCGTTATCGCCCTCCTTCATAACGCACAAATTGTGAGCCTTGCATTTGTCATGATGATTGACAATTTCAAGCCTAAAATTTCCATTTCCCGCGGCAAAAGACGTTCTTATTTCCGGTATAGTCTCGCTCCATTTTCTACAATATTTGCAATACATCAAATTCGAATTTTTGTCATATTGCAACCAGGAAAACGCGTCGAGCCAAGAAGTACGAAATTTTCCAGCCTTACGTCCATGTGCGATTGCTCGTGACAAACTCGTCGATGCGATTGTCGATTTAATCACCGAATTTGTTCCCCGAACTAACGAATTTTCAATCTCGCAAGATTTTTCATCGATTGGCAAATTTGTTGTTTGAAAAATTGTCGAATTAACGATGGAAGACGATGTCGTTGGATTTTCATTGTCGTTTGTGGAAAATTTTTTAATCACAGTTTTTTCATCATTTTCGCGATAATTCGTCGTAATTTGTTTTTGAGTCATAGAATTGTTAAATTTATTTTTCTTGGGTGGCAGCTTGATCGTGGAACGTTGATGATAATGCGAAATCGTTGGGTTTGCAACGTTTGGAATTGACGTTCCGGCGATAATCGAACTTTCGCGTGGGTTTTGGATAGAAGACGATGAAGAAAATTTTCTGGTTGGACATCGATACATGCTCGGTAAATCCATAGTTTCATGAATCATCCCATTCCCTTGACAATCCCTCTCCACAATAGTCTGTCAACAGATAAGGAAAGGATTTGTGATTTAACAATCAACGAATTTACAAAATTTTATCTTTGCTTCATTTTTTTTCTTCAATTTTTTTTTTTTTTTTTTTTTTTTTTTTCATTATTGCGTTATTATTTTCGTTTTTTTTAACGATACAAGCTGGTAAGCCAATTGTTTCATCGATAAATCCCTTCCATCTGCGTTTCTCTTTCTGCTTTTTTTCTTATTTTTATTTTTATTTTTTTCATTCATTTATTTACAGTTTTCTTCATTGCATTTTTTTCGAAAATTTTGAATCTATTTATTTTGCTCATTTTGTTTTATTTGATTTTTTTTTTTCGTGGGAGTCTTGACGAAACTATGGATCGACTGTGAGTCAAGAAAAATAAGAAAGTAATTTTAATTAAAAGAAAATGAATAAAAAAAAAATTAAGTAAAAAATAAAAATAAATAAATCGGTTTTGGAAAAAAAAAAAAATTAATCAGGAAAACGGTGAACAATCGTCAACGAACGACTTGTTCTACACTATTTCGCACGTGATATCCACGTTCCAGAACCCTTTTAGAATCTGGAGGCGGGAAAAAAAAAAATTCGTGTACCACGAGGTACGATTTTGCGCACGCGCACTAGTCCATAATATATAATATATATGTATACACACGTTTATACATGTATATATTCTCACTAGGATTCCCGCCCAGCGTTAATCGAGCCTCGACCAGGGACGGGCATCTC
The DNA here is from genome assembly GCA_963662125.1 of Diplazon laetatorius. Classification (NCBI taxonomy): domain Eukaryota; kingdom Metazoa; phylum Arthropoda; class Insecta; order Hymenoptera; family Ichneumonidae; genus Diplazon; species Diplazon laetatorius. The sequence continues at coordinate 2,102,844 of OY759152.1, read as the reverse complement.
ATTGAATGAAAATGTATTTCAAATACTATTCGGACTTAATAATAATGAATTTTACCAGATTTATTTTGTCAAGATTTGAATCCATTGTAAAAAAATAATTTACGTAAACCAGTCATGATTATTACAGAAATTCGAATATATTAATTTTTTTATGATAATTAATCATAATTATTTGGTTGAAAAAGTATTTAAAATTAAAAAAAAAATGTAATTCAACACTTTTTTTAAAGTTGAAAATACGTTTTCATTCTTGAGGTAACTGTCCACAAACATGCCCACAAGTCAACTACCTTTTTTTAACCTCCAATTGGCAATCAAAAAGAATTAAAAGAAATTGTTCTAAAAATACAAAACCTTTTTTTCATCTCTTCTTTTCGATTGCCAATGGGGATTATTTTATTTTATTTATTCAACATTTCTGTTGATCCATTAACCGAATGAAGACCATGCAACCAAATTACACATTTAGAAAAAATATCTATCTAAAAACTCAATCGACATCGCACTATGCGATTTTGAATTATATTAATATAATATTAAATGGACAAAATAAATTTAAAAAAAATAAATAAAATATAAAAAACAAGCAAAGGTATATTACAGCAACAAACAGGAAAGTGCATTCGTTAGATAAAAAAATGTATTTAAAATGGTTTTTCAAACAAATAAACTACGAACAATTTTCGTTTTTTGGAATTTTAATTGTTTTACGAATCCTTCAGATAAATCTATATATTCGATCAATAATAAATATATTTAACATCAATAAATCGATCAATCGAATCGAGTTTTATTTTCAAAATTGTTTAAAGGTTTTTTTTTTAAACAAAACTGAATACATTTAATATTCGTTTTGCAATAGATTTAAACATGAAAAAAATATTGTATTCAACATTTTTTTAAAATACATTATTATTCAACGAATGTCCACTTTTTCCAACAAGTACGAAAGTGCTCGATTTGTGTGTGTTCTTTTTCGTATCCACTTAATTATTCCGTTCGATGTGACAATTAAAAGTGCATGCAATGCTTATTTTTATGTGTGAATGTGTTATTTTTTTTTTGTGTGTGTGTTTTTTTTTCGAAAAATAAATAATAGTAGTTACTCACAGGTAGAGAAATGTTGTCATGGAAGTCAGGCATGTGGTGATCGAGCTCCTGTTTGATGGGAGCTTGGGCTTGGGTCGAGGGGGACAATGGCCGTCCCCCATCATCTATATCGGCGCCTAGTGTATTGTTTAACTTTGGAATCACTGTGGGACTCGATTTGTAACTACATTGAGACGATGCCTGAAATTAAAAACGATGAAATAAACATTAATTTACAAATTATCGAATTTGTTTGGGATATTATTATTATTATTATTATTATTATTATTATTATTATTATTATTATTATTATTATTATTATTATTATTATTATTATTATTATTATTATTATTATTATTATTATTATTATTATTATTATTATTATTTCGTTCGTACAATCACGCACACTTTTTTTGTTCACAATGGAACAAACAAAAATTTCGTTTGAAAAGTAAAATTCACATACTTCTGTAAAATAAAATCCTACGAAAAAGAAATTATCATAATTATTTGCATTTCGAATAGTTCTATAGTTTCTGATAGATTTTTGACAATAGTTCCATGGAACTATAACTCAAAATCGTGATTTTGAAAATGGGATGCAAACTTCTCTCGACATTCAAGCATCCCATCGGAATTCGAATTTTCGAGCTATGAAATAATGAGAACCGAATAGTTCCACATGGTGAAGAAGATTTTAACAATAGTTCCGTCGATTTTAAATCGAAATCGCGGTTTTAGAAACGGGGATGCATCCAAATCCATAAATCCATGTGGGATGCTGGTATTTTACAGTGATTTTTGGGTTTCTTTGGGAATGGGATCGATAGTTCCAGTCTCTCTGGCTGATACGGCGAAGAGTTCCCGTTTCTAGCCCTCCCTAAATAATTATAAATAATTATAAATAATTATAAATAATTACAAATAATTATTCATCTCATCCAAATCCATACAGTGTCGAATTCTAATGTTTTCAAGGGAGTTCTGGGCATTCGTAACGTGTAAAATCAAAATATCTACTCCTCCTGCCTAATAAAAAAAATATTTCCGGAAATTAAAAAAAAAAAAAAATCATACATCGACACGAAAATTTCGACAAACTATTTTTCTGAACCATCTCGTAGCTTACTCCCGAATGAAAAAGCAACATAAAATGTAACAAAAATCAATAAATAGATTCACGGATTTCAACAAACCCATAATTGTTTACTTTTTTCTCTTTTTTTTTTTTTCGTTTCTGGTTCATCAAATGAAATCTAAAATTTTCGAAAAATACTAATAATGATAATTCGATTGGTGAGAGAACGGTGACGCATGCGGAAAGTAACCTGTTGCTGGTGAGCCACGTAGGAAAAGGCTTATGTAAGTCGAAACAATAATGGTCGATCAGAAAAGAAAAAAAAACGAAGAAGAAAAAAAAATCGATATCGATTAATCATGATAATGCGTATCGCGATATGCAAGGGCCCGGCTGTGCAACCACATACACCTACACACACGTCCAACTCGAACGCGCCATGTTACACACACACACACGAACACACAATGTGAAGACACACAGCTACGTTCTTCAAGGTTGGGCGAGTTGAGTTATTCAAAAAGCTGTGTAATCAGCCGTACATCAGTCCCTGCTAAAAATATATATATATGTATACATATATATGTATATATATATTTCAATATTTCGATTCGATACGCGATACCCACGGAGCAGCGAAAAAAAATCGTTTTACTGAATAACTTTTTTTCTTTCTTTTTTTTTAAATATAATTTTTTCTAAACACGTGTCGCCAATTATTCTCATCGTTTTGGATAAAACTTTTTTTTCCCCAGCAACTTTACGGTGCTTCGAAGAATTATTAAATCGTATTCGATTTTTCTCTAATTTTTTAAATTAGATTCTTTTTTTTTCAAGCGAATATTTTTCGAAATCAACTATTTTGAATTTTGTAACGAATCATAGAATTGCTTTTTTTTTTTTTCAATTTATTTCAGGTAAATATTTTTGAATTAGGGATTTGGAATTTTCAGCAAATTTTCATTGATTGAAATTTTTTCTTCAAATATGAAAATATGAAATACTGTATTTTGCTTTTCGACGAGTTATTCAACAATTAAAATAGAAGAAAAGAAGGAAGAACAAAGAATAAATGATAAAATAAGTAGAAACTGAAAAACATTATTTTACATTTTATGGGAATGAACGACGAATAATAAAAATAAAAGAAAAAAAAAAGATAAGAAGAAGAAGGAAGAAAAACGAAATCAATTCGTTGCGTCACTGATTTTGAACCTAAAATATTTCTACGTCGATGTGTGTTTAAGGCGTTTACGTAATCCCTCCGCCCGATTGCCATTTTAATTTCTTCAATCTCGACGAGACTCGTGAAAATATTTCAGCACAAATTAATTATTCAAAAAAAAAAAAGAAAGAAAATAAATTTCAATTAAATAGAATCTCAAATGAAATTTCGAATGACAAAATTAGTCTTCTTTCAAATAATAATAACAACAACAACAACAACAATAATAATAATAATGAACATAATAAAAATAATGACAAAAATAATATTTTCTTTACAATAATCATAATAAAAATAAAATGTTTTTTTTTTAACTTTTAAAAAGTTGTGCGGATAAAAAAATCGATTTGATCGATCATAATAATAATGATGATAATAATGATAATAAAAAGCATGACTAAAAATTCAATGGATTAAAAAATAAATAAATAAAAATTATAAATAAATATTTTTTCAATAAATAAATAAATAATTTTTTTTTTTTTTTTCAAATAGCGTCGTGTAAATTCAAGCAGGAGCAAAAGATAAAAACGAAAAAAAAAAAAAAAAAAAAAAAAGAGTTGGTTCACGTGTTCTATCGCAGCTAAGCGCAATGTTATTATATCGTAGTTGCATACTAGTTTTCCCAACATCATTGTTCCGCGGTTGGATTTTCAAGGCCAACGGGGTACAACACTGCACAAATCCGCCAGTCGGAAGACACACACAAACACACACACATACGAGAAAATAAGAATTATCATAAAGGAACGTCTCGGGACTGGGCTCTCTCGCCAGTCAAGACCTAGTCCCAGACTTTTTTTCTTCTTCTTCTTCTTCTGTCTTTCTCTCTCTTTTTTTTATTCTTCAATTGACCAGCCCAGCCGAATGAGGGCCTTCTGCCACGGAGAAAGGAAACAATTTCAAAAAGAAAATAAAATGAGAAGAAGAAAAAAAAAATATATATATATATATATACGGTGACTCAATAGACCAAGAATCCTGATCTAGAAACTGGGTCAAACGAAAACACGTTGTGCCAGGACCTACGACGTGAAAGTTTCGAAAGTTCAAAGGATTATTAATATTTCTTTTTTTTTTGTCGAAGCAAAAAAAAAAAAATTTTCAAAAATGAAAAATTAAATTACGTTTGCGGTCACTCGGGGTCCACTGGACCCCAAGCCGACTTCGTGGTACTTATGCAATGAAAATACCATTTTTGCAACATTGATGCTGTCCATCAAAATGTACGCACTTTGATTTTTCGATATCGACCAAAAGTCGAAGAGTTCAAATTTCAAAATATTACTTTTTTTCAAAGTCCACGAAAGCTCCACTATTTTTTTCTCAAAAATATAATATCTCAGGAGTAAAACGACGTAAGATTTTTTACCATATGGCAAAAAATTGAATTTTTGCACGAATTTTTTTTTGTAAAAAAAAGTCGAATTTCGTGAATTTTCGTTTTTTTTTTAAACGAAAATGTTAGATAGAAGACAACGACTATTAGATTATGTGGAAAACAATAAAAACAACACAATTGCTCGACAGATTAATAATTTGCGATGGATCTAACAATCGAGATTTGAATTCTCGAAATTTTTCGTTCATGGGCATCGGTTGAAGATTTTCGAATAGCGTGAAATATAATCTCGACGAGATTATATTTCACGGAAATTGGTTGATAAATGAGAAAGAAGATTGCTATTACCGAAAAAAAAAATAATACTTATGAAAAAAAAGAAGAAAAAAAAGATCTGCGGACTGCGATAAGCAGATAAGCAAGGACCTTGAGGTAAAAACGTTTCGAATCGTGCGGCAAGGTTTTGTTTTTTTTTTTTTTTAATTTTTTTTTGTATCACTTATTTTTGGCTTTCGAATATACATATATATGTCTATCAGAAGTGATGATGATTTTTTTTTGTACAATTTTTTTTTATCTGCGATTGGAAACGAGAGAAAGGTGGGAGGAGAGATCGTTGATTGGCACACAAGTGGATGAATGTGATTCGTTTGGGTTGGTTAGAATTTCAAATCAACGTTGCTGTATCTTATTCATTTTTTTTTAGGTCAAGCCTCTTTTTTGGAAATTTTTTTTTTTTTAAATAAAAAAAATATATTTTTGGTTAAATAATTAATGCTGGCCCGAAAGTGAATTGACGTGATTCGTTCAGGCTTGTTAAAATTCGAAATCAGCATTACTGTCTCTCGTTCATTTTTTTCTTTTTTTAGTTCAAGCCACGTTTTTTTTTTTTTTTTTTTCAAAAATATATTTTTGGTAGAATAATTATCGCTGGCCCGAAAGTGAATTAATGTGATTAGTTCAGATTTGTCAGGACTTTAGATTAGCTGTACTTTTTTATTTTTATTTTTTATATTGACCTCAAGTCTTTTTTATTTCAATTTTTCGAATTATTATTCTTAGTCTAATTATTTTTTGAATAATTTTAAAAAATATATTTTGGGTAGAATAATTATATCTGGTCCTTGAGTTAATGAATGTGATTCGTTTAGGTTCGTTAGGACGTCAGATGAGGATTACTTATTTTTTTACATTTTTTTTTTTCATCGAGTTGAAGCTTTTTTTAAATTTTTTATTTTTATTTTTGTGAAATTTATCTTGGAAGAATAATTAATGATGAATAAATTGTAGGGATTGATAAACATATATATTGGGTAGAAAAAAATGAAGCAGTGATGTCGAAATCGTGATCCAAATGTTCCAAAAACATTTTCCCTCGCAAATTGAATAATTTGCAGCAGCAAATATTGAGTGAGAAAAAAAATAAGAAAAAAAAATGATAATAAAGGGATTTGCAAATTGTTCCAGAACGTTCTGTCGTTGATGATGCGATATCCCTTGCCCAATTTCAGACATTGCCAAAACCGGACCTCCGTCAGATGTGAAGGAAAAAAAAAAGAGAGAGAAAGAGAGAGAGAGAGAGAAAGAGAGCGAGAGAGAATTAAAACGATATTTACATATATAAAACACTGCAGGGCCTTGACAACTATGTTTACTTTGTTCTATTTTTGTCCAGTCATTCGGGAGAGGGGCGGAGAAAGAAAAAAAAATGAAGAAAAAAAAAAAGACGGCGCTCGCTAATAAAAATTCGCGGGCGTGCAAAATGGGCGCTAAGCGACGATTTTTTCGCCCAAGAAGACTATTCCCACACGCGTTCCCGCGTCAGACATATTCGGTCGGTGCCAAGCAATATATATACCTATTTTTTTCTTTTCTATTTCTATTTTTCCGAACTCCCGGAATATGATTTTTTTTTTTGTAAAATAAAAAATTTTGGACAGATGTTTGAAAATTTTTAGAATATTGAAAAAAGGTCTTTAACTTTTCGTTAATTTTTCGAATTACGGAATTATAGAGGAATTACATTAGAAAGAGAGAAAGAGAGAGAGAGAGAGGGAAGGAAACAAAAAGTTAAATTGTGAAAGGTTTAAAATTAGAAATTAATTTTTTCTCACAATAGTTTTCTCAAATTAATTTTATGGAATAGCTGGATTGTCGATTTTTAATTACTACATTATTTATCAACCGTTTCAGTGGTACTTTTGTCTGCAAGTTTTTCATTTTCATTTTCAAAATGTTTTTTTTTTTCTAAATTATAGTTCTTTAAATATTTCATTTTCAAGATTTATATATTTTTTAATTTTTAATTTTGCCAATTATAGTTTTTCGTTACATCATTTTCATTTTATTTCATTGGCAATTATAGTTTTTTTTTTCCAAGATTTATATATTTTGTAATTATTTTCAATTTTCGGCCATTGACTGTACAAAAAAAAATTATTTTCATTATGCAAAAAGAAAAATTGAATGAATAAATAGGTGTGTGAGTGTGTGTACATGGTCGTGAGCGCAAGTACTCGAGTAATTATAATAAATTGAAAAAGCAGAAAGCCCTGAAGGGCAGTAGAGGAAAATGCTGTCACACATCAGAGTTATTACAACAACAATAATAATAATAATTATTATTTTCATAATTATTATGATCACCGTGCTTTCGTCCATTATAAAAAAAATTAATTTTACACATTGCTTTTTGCATTACTTTCAACATTCATCGAAGCCAAATTTCCTTCATGGGCTTTGAAAAAAGGTGAAAAAAAATGTAAAGAAGCAATGCGGCAAAACGTTTCTGTTTATCATCATCCTCGTGTCCACAAAATTTTTCAAATCAAAGTTCAGAAATATTTCATCGTACAATTTTGTCTTTTATTAACACGAAAGTAATATTTTTTGTAATTTGAAAAATTATTTTTTTAATCACAATTTTTTTTTCCAACAAAAATAAAAAAATGTCTGGGGATGAAAAGTAAGTGCAACACATTGTATTAAGGTCATTGCGAATAGATTTTTTTTTTTTAATTTACAATAATAAATAAATAAGTTGACAAATTATTTTTCAACAAAAATCATTAAAACTGACGAAAAAAAAAAAAAATTGTCAACTCTTCAATTTATTATTGCAGATAAAAAAAATAGCAGCATCGCAAGTGATGTTGATACTACGTATCCCACCTACTTTTCATCCCCAAGAATTTTTTTTTTACCAGAAAATAAATTTCGACTGATGATTGAAAAAAAAAAAAAAAAAAAAAAAAAATTCTTTAACGTGCCAATCAAAGACAAAATCGAATTGGTAAAAGCTCGAACCTCTAAATATAGTCCAATTGCTCAAACATTGAAATATAAATATTCAACCAACAAAATTAAAATATTCAATAATCCTTAAAATATTTTTAAAAAGTTCAAATATTTTTTTCAAACATCCACAAATGACTTTTCTCAGCATCTCATCAACATTTTCACACATCCACGACCCACAAATCTCCAAAAAATTGCACTCGGTTACACAAATTAACATTTCGACAATACCAAAGAATTTTTTCCTGCGATAAATATGAAGAAAAATATTTTTTAAAAAATAGAGAAAGACATTTTTTTCAACACAATATCATAAATACCTGAGAATCGGACAAGAAACGTTCGCTGGGCGGTCCCGTGAGCGAAACGTCGTAACTTCCCGAAGCCTTTCGTTTCCTCTTTTCCGGATGCGCTTGCAAATTTGGCGACTCGGCGTGCCTCGCCGCAGTCTGAGTTTCGGGTTCGGGCGACGGACTCTTGTCGTCGTTCTTATTATTTACACTATTGTCCGTCAGACCTCTGATCTGCAGCGCTTCGGCGGTTTTCAAAAACATGGGCAACAAATGTTGACTGACGTTTACTTCGCCCTTGTACATGAAATGCAACAGAGCCTTCATCTCATTGTCGTTGACGTCCTTGAGAAATATTATCGGATGGGGATGTATGTTCTGAAGAAATATATTTTCGAAGTAAGGACTGCAGGCCGAAAGTATCGTCTGATGAGCCTTGAAAGTTTCGCCGACGCAAGCCAACGTTACGTCGCACAGAGCTTCGCGCGCCAGCAGAGAACTGAGAACGTCCGTCAAATTTGCCGGATGATTGTTCCAACGGAGGCAGTACTGCTGATCCATCTTGTCTATCTCCAATCCCGACCCTACAACCAAACTAGCTTGTCCTGAAGAGGTCAGAGGCAAAGCGCGACGAAAAAAAAGGTGAGTCGTGGATCGAACAATAGCGAATTGACGACGTAGAATCACAATTTTTCGGCAAAGGATCGCGTCGGAATTTGGGAAAATTTGGAAAGATCGAAAGATGCAATGAGAAAGAAAAAGGAAAAAAATAAAGAGAAAGAATGAAAAAAAAAAAAAAAAAATAAGCAGTGAATAAATTATAAGATATATAAACTCACACACACGCATATATATATATATAAATATGTGTATTTATGTACGCATGGGCTTCGTCTTAAGTCGCAAAACGAACAGAAGTCGATCCTATCCCTCGATTTTAAAAAACGAAACAAAAAAATTACCTCAAAAGAAAAGAAAACCGCAAAAATATGAAAAATTAAAGGTTATGAAAAAAACGAGCCAGAACGATTCCGTCTAATCCTCGTTGGCTCGCTACCGCTCATTCTTTCCATCGACAAAACGAGTCGCATCGCACCTCCGACTCAAAATACAATCCTACGAGCCTACGTCGCTCAAGCGAATGGAGAAAAATTTTTAAAATCATCTACGAAACAAAATAATCAAAAAAATATGAGAATCGAAGGTTATGAAAGCGAAAGATCCAGACCGATTTCATGTAAACCTTTCTTTCCACCTACAACAAGTCGCATCGCACCCCGGATTCAAAACACAATCGCTAACGTATGCCATACAGAAATAAACCAAAAATAATTATCAACGAAAAACTCATGAATATGAAAAAAAAATTTAGAGGTTAGGAAAATAATAATTAAAATAATAGAACGAATAAATTATAAAATTCATAGATATGGACACACATACATATATAGATATGATATGTATATATATATATATATATGTATATATATATGCATAAGTTTATTTGTATAAGGAAAAGAGTTTAAAAGCCAGGGCCAAAGAAAAAGGGAAAAAAAGGAAATTCCAGTAATATAACCCTCATTCTCACTACTGACCGTTCGAAACTATCCAACTACGTGAAAAATAAAAAAAAACCACAAAAAAAATAAAGTCAACAATAAACCTTCAGTTTATATTCCCAACGTAACAACAATTGTCAACGTTTCTCCACCAGTCCAACGAAATTCAATTTTTTTTCTTCTATTTCACTATTTCAACGAAAACCGAAAAACCAAAAAATTAAAAAAAAAACCAAAAAAAAAAAAAAACTAATCACCTCGATTACAAACAGACGACTCTAGTAACGACACAACGTTCTCTACGCTTCTGCAAATGTGCCACATTGCAGTATAACTGTAAAACCCTTCAGGGTTCACGGATCACTACTAAACGTGCCAAAAACATTATTTCGCATAACCTCGTATTACGTTTGGACACGATAAGACTTCGAGGATGTCTTTTTTTTTCGTTTTTCTTTTGATAATTTTTTTTTCTTTCTTTCTTTCGTTTTTTCGATACTTTTTTTCTTTACTGTACACACACACATGCGTTGTGTATCGCGTAGAGACATAGACACACATACACACATGTAAAGTTGTTGCATATATGTGTGTGTGTGTGTGTGTGTGTGTGTGTGACGAGTTGGGCCAGTTGTAATCACGAGGGCTGTGAGGTTAGAATGATTATTGCGACGCAGTTGTGACGGCCACCCACGTACCGGGGTGGGGAGGGAGGGGAGGGGGCGGAGGGGTGCGAAGATGAGGGGAAGCGAGGGGGGGAACGAGAGGGCCACGAGCCTCCGATATATCCGATTGTAATATCAAAAGATAATGTTTTTGGCAAGGTTTTTCGCGAGAGAGAGAGAGAGAGAGAGAGAGAGAGAGAGAGAGAAACGATGCCTCGGCGCCATTTTCGCTTAGCCTCGTCACACACACAAACACACACACATATATGTATATCTATATATATATATATATATATATATATATATATATATATATATATATATATATATATATATATATACAAGCATAGATCACACACACACGACAGGCACGCACCACGCACACAGCGGCGACTCTGCACATTAAAACTCGTATTCACACAAACGACGCTGGTCTCTCTCTGTCTCTCTCTCTCTTCATCTATCTAACCTATCCATCCATCTCTCTCTCTCTTTCTAACCCGTATCCGAGGATATCTTCCTTCCTCGTTTCTCACACTTTTGTCACGTACGCACGTCCGGATGACGCGTTAGCACCGAAAAAAATCAAAAAATAAATAAATAAATAATAATTGTTGAAGTAAGAAAAAAAAATAAAAATAATTTTCGAAACTCAGAGATGTATTTTTTTTTGTTTCATGCGCGTAGATTTCGTTTCTCACCTCACACACAACTCGCGGTTATTTTTTCTTTTGTTTTGGTTCGGCAGGGGGGGGGGGGGAGGTTGTTCTTTTTAAATGTTTAGTTACTTTGGGTTGAGAGGTTATGGCGTGACGACGATTGAGATTATTTTTTTGTTTCTTTTTTATTTTTTGTTCTTGTTGTTTACGTTTTTCGACGACGGAGAGGAGTACTGTTACTCACCTTTTGCAAACTTTTTGCCATTACAACGCCACCCGACCCTTAACGTCCACTGCCATCACAATCTGTGAATGCTCCCCTCCCCTCCCCTCCTCGCCCCTCCCCCCGGCCGCTGCGTCGCTCCCCCCTCCCCCGGCCCCAACCTTCCCGCAGCCCGACCATCGTCGCCCCGACGCCACGGTCTCTGGCCTTATTTTTAAAATACTTTTTGACCTTCGTGCATCTGCCGCCGCTGGAGAGGAGGCGCTAAGGGCGCGAAGAATTCAAACGCTCGGAAAACACACACACGAGCTTTGCGAACGACGCTTTTTTTTCTTTTTATTTCATTCTTCCTATTTTCGTTTGTTTCGTTTTTACGATTGTATTCTTTCGATGTTTTGTCATTGTTGTTTTTTTCGTAGGCGGCGGAGGGGGGGGGGGCATTTTCGTTGTTGGAGTTTGGTGGTTGAAATTGGTCGAGACTCGCGCGGCGGCGATGAGAAGCGAGTGGGGAAACTCGTTGCTGCGGAGCCACGTGCGTCCGTATAAACACACTGCCATCTTGAATTACAAAGTTTTGGCGCGAAAATTCAAACACTTGTAATCGCGTGTTTTCGTATTTTTTTGTCGAAACGTTTTTTCCATTGGTTGTCATTGTTTGTCGATGCTTCTTGGTTCGTTCTTTTTTGTTTTGCGATTGGAATTGAGCTTTTAGAGCTGTTTTCGTGGCGTTTTTGTTCGACGAACGAGAGATTCGGATTTTTTGGTGACGAAATTTGTCGGATCGATGATTTCTTCGCGAAATATGTTTATAAACTTTGTGTTGAAATGAATGTTATCGTTGTTTCGAAGGTTTGGAAGTGATTGAGGGGACGGAACTATGTTTTTTCTACCCACCCAATGGATTGACTTTATCGATAATAAAGTGTTGTAATAATTTCTAAGAATTATAATAACTGGATTACAATTCTTCCAAATTTATTTTTCATTCAGTGGCCGTCGACATTGTGCTATCTTCGGTTGGTATCTAAAAAATTGTTTGCGATTATGAGAAGACCCTCAAAAACATGTTCAAATCGGTTGAATGACCAGCTGTCGATAATGTGGGAAATTTTATTCTTATTTTTACAGAATCATTATTTTTTTCTCACGCTATTTCGATGGAGCAAAAGAACAATAATTATAACAAGGATCTCTAAACGCCTAACGTCCCTCGATCGGATCTAATTTCTGCATTACGATCATGAGTACAAAAATTCAATTAACTCATTGGATTCATTTAGCAATTAGTACGGAATGGCTACTACAATAAAATTCTACCCGATCTCATTCTCAACACCCTATTACCGATCGTCGGTAAGAATAACTTTAAATCTCAAATTTTCCCAGACGGCTTTTACATCGGATTAAAGTCAAGAACGATTAAACGCACGAGTATCAGTTCCAGTTCATCGTTTACGTCGGGCACCCGAAAAATTTGCCGAAACGAAGAAATTTGGATTACAGATTTTCATTACCGACTGAGCTACGAGGACTCACCAAATAATAAATGAGGTATTTATGACGACTGATGCCACCTATGAAATCACGATCACTTTCGAATAAGTCATTTCTTAGTTCTGTTTTACCGACTGCGATATCTAACATAACCTCAAGCGAAAAATTGAACTTTGATCCGTCGTTTAGAGGTCGTGAATATACGTTATTATTATTATTACTATGATTAGTACAATTATATTTATTATTATTGCAATTATTATTATTATTATTATTATTATTATTATTATTATTATTATTATTATTATTATTATTATTATTATTATCATAATAACTTGATTTCTCTTCGAGTCTACGATTAATATCTTACGACATCAAAGAATTTCGCGTTACACGTATCGACCGAGATGTGCGTTTGAGCTTTTCAAATAAACCGCCATCACGACCGTAAATATTTCACGGTAGACGATGATAAAAATAATAATAATAAAAAAAAGTTGTTGTAAAAAAAAAAACCGTCGGGTCGTGGTTACTTTTTTCCCGGGGCATACCCAGCCACGTCAAACGTTTTACGTGAAAACGCAAAAATTTCATCTCTCTTCCTTTCTTTACACACGCGCGACATTTAATAAGACTTTCTTTTTTATTTTTCTCGTTTTGTCATCAACATTAATATACCGCGCGCTTCGTCCACGGTTTTACTCATTTTTTTCTTCGTCTATATATACATATATGTATGTACAAAATGCACACACATATACATATATTTATATATATATATATATAAAACTTTTTTTTCTCTTTATTTCACCTTCCCTCATTCCTCGACAGTCCGCAGGATTAATATGAAAGTATATTTATAATGGTCTTGTATTTTTTTCCGGAGACTTCCGCCTCCCCTTCCGCCCTTCCCCCTCCCTCGCCCCCCGCCATTTCAATATATCTCAAGTCCGACGGATTCGCCGAGGCGAAAAGCTTGATTCGCTCGTTTAGTTTCCGCTCGTTTCCTCTTTGCTTATTGGCATTAAGTCATATCGTCCAGCATCCCCTCCACCCACCCCCTCCTGCCTCTACAATTTTCTGTATGCATTACGACGCCGTTTCTATATCTATAACATTTTCGTACAACCCTTATACACATAATATAGATATTTATATTAAGGTGGTCCTTATTATGTTTTTTATTTGTAATCTTGACATTCCGAGAGGATAACAAAACTCGAAATAATTGAATGAAAATAAATTCCTAAAATATGAAAAACACTGTGTGTATTTTAATGACTAACTTCGGGAGACTAGCGGCAGGGTTGAGAATCGAGATAGGGACTTCAAATTTGGAGGGTAATTTTTTGTATTTATTTCGAAGCATATTATCCTCCGGGAGCGACAAAATAAAAATAAAGCAAAAATAAGGACCACCCTAATATATATAAATGTATATATATATATATATATATATATATATATATATATATATATATATATATATATATATATATATATATATATAACCGTCCTAACCCGTGCACACAGATTAAATTATGGTTATCAGCGTGGACTAGCGACTCAAGTAGTTTGGATAGCTCATGGCAAAATCAATGTCCACTTGATGCTCCGACAACTTCTACCGCCCAAAACCGCCGCACTCGCTGCTGGCGCTGCTGCTGCTGCTGCTGGCGATCCGATTCCCCGCACTCCGCCTTCGACTCGCCATCAAATAAATTACGTCAAACACACACACACACACGTCTTACGTACAAATCGTCAACGAAAAATCGATAATTTCCATGTAAATTGAATTTCGACCAATCAACGTGAGAGCCGAGGGTTTTCATTCGCCTGGCCGGAGTGGAGGGGGGGATCCCGAAATCCTGCGCCCTATGGCCCCTCTGCTCTGACGCCCCTCCCCCTCAAACCAACGACTCGGGTCCCATTATATGGCGACTGCTGTAGTCAAACGGATGAACAAATGGGGGGGCCACACAGGGGGAGCCGGTGTGATGTAGTCGCGCCATTCTATTTACCGGAAAAGTTGGTTTTCCCGAAGGGATGAGGGGACGGGGGGGGGGAGGGGAGGGGGAGGAGAGGACATTCAGAATCGCGAACTAGCTTCGATGAACGTAGTTTAACTTTATTTAACACTTCGTTCAAACGTTTCTGTCGAAAATGGCGGATATATATCTGGCAACGAATTATCAGGGCGAAAGCTACTTCGTATATATGTGCGTATACATATATATTTGTATGAAGTTGCGCTTGGTTGATAATTTGAGGGGTGTTTTGGTTTAATTTTGTTAACTACAACTTCTGTATCGCATGATAAATGAATAAACGCCATTCACCGCCCCCCCCCCCGTTCCCTCTGCGCCCATCGCTGACTAGTTTGGGTTATTTGTGCGCATGCGCGAGGCGCTCACGTTTTTGTTTCAGGGATGGGCCTGACCAAAATGTAGCAATCAGAAAGAACGGGAAAAAACGTTTATTGTTTATGTATGTATGTCGATTTTAGAGGTTAGTTTTGGTGGATATGAGCTTTTTTTCGCAATAATTTGCTATTTCTCACTTTCAAATATTTTTAAAAATACATAAAGCCTTCGGACGGAGAGAAAAAAGACTAAAATTAGCGACGAAATATTATTCGTGAGACTTTATAATTGAATAATGACATTTAACATTTAATCGGAATTTATAAATGGTTAATTGTCGATTGAATTCGTTGGTTTTTAATTTCGCTCCTGGCAGACTTTTTAGTATTTTTCTTTGCCGTGAATAAAAGATGAACGTAACTGTGGAAATGTCTGAATGTAAATATGCCCGGCGGGTAATATTTAAATAGCGAATTATCGCGAGTATATTGCAATCGAATGACCAAATAATATATCTATTTATGTATAAAAGTCGAATACGACTGACTCATCCATCGCAGTAAATCCAGAACGACAATAGCTAGAAGGGCTGAAATTTTGCATGAAGGTCCAGGTCGCGTTGCAGGTGTTCACTGAGAAAGGATTTCAAAATCGGAGGGCCGGAAGTGGGTTAAAATTATTTTTTTGCATTAAAAAAATATAAAAATAAAAAGTACCATATGCTTCAGGGTACTCGTTTTATAGGTTTTTGAGCATTTTAAATCGAATGCAAGAAATCCGAAGTCGATGGGATCATGCGTTCTCGAGTTATGAAGAATTTCGTCAAATCACGAGCTTAATCGAGGTGGATGCTAACGTTTAAAAAAAAAAAACAATTGTACCGAATATATATTTGTCAGTCGTCGATTGTCAGGTCGGCAACGAGGCCATTTTTTCAGAATAAAAATTATGTATGTCGAAAAAACTTTATGATTCTTCGATTATCGGTCGATCGGATAGCGGTCCACTTTTGTTTTCTCGTTAATTATTTTCTCGCGTCGCCAAATTGTTCGCGAATGACGTTCGGGCCGGGCTGAAATATCCGTTATCGCATATCGCGACGTCCGATCTCATCTATTCTCAAATTATCATTGATTAACCCTCTTATGAAGCTCGAACCTTCACCGAACCGTCGGCATATCTCTTCAAATTTTTAAACTATTTTAATAATTATTTAATATGCAATTTCGAATAATTGATTAGTCTACGTTGAATAATATGCATCGTGAATTTTCATCGCTTAATTATTTTATGCCAAGAAGAAAATAATCACATTTTTTCTTTCATAGAATTATCGTCCCAATTTATTAATTAATTTTATTTATTGAATATCGTAGTAAAAAAAAATTGAGCCGAGCCGCGAAAAAAATGCAATGAAGAGATAGGTCGATCAATACTCTGTTGACTCTGTTTGCAACGCTTTTAGACGCGATTTAATTTTTATGATTCAAGCTGGCCAAGACGATGGCCAAAAATTCGAATTTCTCACAATAAACAAAATTATGAGAGTTTTTTAATTTCATTATTATGAAAACAACGATCCAAACCACGTCCAAAATGATCTCTCATAATCAGTACCTCCTTCCACAAATCCAACGAACATTCGAAGAAAAAAAAGGTTCGCGCTCTTCCTTACCGACCGCGATACGTCACATAACCTCAAAACGCAATCCTGAGCGTTTCCACCACTTCGAAAACGCCATTCGTGATTACTCCCAAGTGGCACAGCCGATTGGAACAATATTGACCGAGTCGATGGAGAATTGTGGCACAAAATGGTTGATGTATTTACTTTGTCCAAATTATTTAACGTTTTTGAGTAATTGGAAATCTTGTAAGGCAAATAGTTTGTGTCGCGATTGTGATCAATTGGAAAATATTGGCCATGTACTTAACGGACATGTTCGACACTTATGGCACGACTTAACTTCAAAAAATATATATAATAAAACCTTTTGGAACGATAATTGGTGGAAGGAATGTCGGAATGGAGGTCGTTTGGGAGATTTTAGGAATGGTCGATACTCTCTCGAGTAGGACGAATATTCGTGGACGTCGGATCGACCTTGGCCGAGGTTCTCTTGAACTCGATCACGACGTAGCCGGAGAACATCAACGAACCACAAGCACCAGCAGCACCAGCAGCACCAGCAGTAGCAGTACCTGGGGCACTGGATTCACGTTTATCCCGCCGTCGACGGCGTTCGACGATCGATGACCTATTATTTCCCACCTACCCTCACATATATTCGCCAACGCGTTACATGCCACTCGCGATAATCAAAGCGGTGAATACTCTATCACAAGCGAACCAGACGAAAATATCGAGGATCGAGTAATACCGTGATTTTCAAATATATATCGACGATAATAAGTTATCATCATGGAACAATGTTAGAACACATTATCAAGGGTAGGGGTCAAAATTCAGAACTATCAGTTTTCAGAAAGACCAAAATTTAGAACGCACAAGGCTCGGAACGTACAGAATTCTAAACGCCTATCAGTCGCACGGCTTCTCAACATTGTCCGACTTTTGAGCTTTCTCAAGCCTAAACTATCAATTTTAGATGTATGCCGTCACAGGACTTTTTTGTAGGAAATTTAATTCTCTACAATATTGTTTATGTGGACTTTTGGGCTATATAGCGTCGTTTGGCTAGCGTTTCCACGGGAAGACAAAAATGAATTCGGAAGGCTAACGGTCACGCGGTTTCCCTACATTGCTCGACTTTCGAGCTTTCCCACGCCTAAACTATCAATTTTAGATACATGCCGTCAACGAACTTATTTGTAGGAAATTTAATCCTCTACAATATTGTTCATGTGAACTTTTGGTCTATATAGCGTCGTTTAGCCAGCGTTTCCATGGGAAGATAAAAATGAATTCGGAAGGCCAACATTCATGCGGTTTCCCTACATTGCTCGACTTTCGAGCTTTCCCACGCCTAAACTATCAATTTTAGATACATGCCGTCAACGAACTTATTTGTAGGAAATTTAATCCTCTACAATATTGTTCATGTGAACTTTTGGTCTATATAGCGTCGTTTAGCCAGCGTTTCCATGGGAAGATAAAAATGAATTCGGAAGGCCAACATTCATGCGGTTTCCCTACATTGCTCGACTTTCGAGCTTTCCCACGCCTAAACTATCAATTTTAGATGTATGCCGGCGCCGAACTTATTTCTTGAAAATTTAATTCTCTACAAAATTGTTCATGTAGACTTTTAGTCTATATAGCGTCGTTTAGCCAGCGTTCCGACAAATCTTAAAAAAATTGTTCAAACGATGATCCAATCGCAGAACATCAACATCACAATAAAAATTCCATTCTCACCCCCCGAACAAAACCCTCCCGGTCAACTCTAAAACTATCCCAAGCAACCCCCAACCCCTCCCCCAAAAATAAAACAACCCCATTCGAAAATCATTCTATAAAAAGTCCAAGTTTTATCATGAAAAAAAAAAAAAATACATATAAATATAATAATTTATCCTCTCACCTTTTCTCCATTCTCCACGCCCAAAGAACTTCTCATTATCTCAGTTCCGCAAATCTTCAATCGTGATAAAGAATAATCTTCGATGGTTGCAAAAATCTTCGTCGAAGATTAAAAAAAAAAGGAATAAACGAACAGGACAACGACGATGATCTTCGTTGAGGCGTTGCAAAATTTCGTCGGTTCAAAGAGCAACCGTTATCTCAAGTCCCCAATGTCCCCACGGGTTAGATCCTCGCCTCCCCGCAATGCTTGACACCGAGACCCAGGGGGTGGAGGGTAGACGGGCTAGGGGTTGGAGAGAGAGGGAGAGAACGACACACTGCCTTATTACAATTTAGTGCCCTGGAGTCTGTCAGTCTCACACATCATCTCGGTTTAGTCCTTCCAAAACGTTTCACGTCCAAACGTTTCTCATAACGTTGTTCCTCCCCCTCCCCTCCTTCCCGCTCCTTCCCCCAGTGGCATTATAAGCTCTACCACTTATGAGCTCTCCGACTCTTGTGTCTAGTTTTCGCTTTCCCGCGTTCTTCATTTCACCGAACCGAGGGGGGGAGGGGTTGGTTGGTTGGTATATATTCTCGAGGCACTTTGGCTCGCCGGTGGAAGGCGGCTGCAGTGGCTGTGCTGCCAGCCGAGTTGCTGCACCAGCACCACCACCACCACCACCACCGGCAACGGCAAACTCCGCGACACGACGTGAAAATTCGATAAATCTCGGGGTTGCCCTGTCAAGTGGGAGAACGAGAGGAAACAAGCTACCTCCAATCCTCTCAAGCCTTTCTGCCTTTCTCTCTCTCTCTTTCGGTCTTTGTCTCTCTCTATCTTTCCAGAGTTCTGTCTCTGTCTCTCTTTTTTCTCTTCCTCTCTATTTTTCTCTTTCTAGAGTTCTCTCTCTCTTTCTTTCTATCTCTTCCTCTCTCTTTCTCTTTTTCTCTCTTTCTAGAGATCTCTCTCTTTCTTTTTCTCTTTTTCTCTCTTTCTAGAGATCTCTCTCTTTCTCTCTTTTTCTCTCTCTCTCTTGCTCTCTTTCTAGAGATCTCTCTCTTGCTCTCTTTCTAGAGATCTCTCTCTTTCTCTCTTTCTAGAGATCTCTCTCTCTCTCTCTTTCTCTCTTTTTAGAGTTTTCTCTCTCTCTTTATATTTCCCTCTTTCTCACTCGCTTTCCCGTCTGGAAAATCCACAATTTTTATGATTTTTCCAACTGAAATCGGCCTCGTCGCCGTCGCGTGCTTTCCAATCTTTCGATGTTGACGGTGGAATAAAAAAAAAGAAAAAAGAAAAATGAAATAAATGGAAGAGGTCGATATGTGGACCGGTGGCAACCATTTTCGCTCACCTTAATCTTTCCATTAGTCCTCTTAAACTTGATTTTTCTTTTATTCGTTTATTTTTTGTTGTTTTTCATTTATCATTATTATTGTTATTATTATTTTTTTTCATGATCGTTTTCGATATTCTCGTCTTCATGTTCGGTCGTTGTAATTTATCGTCTCATCAGTTCAATTGATTTTTGTATTCCTTCACGCCCTTTTTGGCTTCTTTGCCTTTATTTTCACTCCTTCGCGTTCTTTACGCCTTTTAACCACCGAATCCTTGTTTTTCCACGTGATTAAAGATGTTTTTTTCCCCCTTGAAACTTGGAAAACCCTTTAGCCGGAAAAATTGGGTGTCAGTGTTTTTTTTGTCGTTGGTTGTTTTCCATTTTCATTCACGATCGACGCTTTTCCACCATCGCAGTTCTCCATTTTCCACATGAATATGTATCATCGGATTTTCGTTCTCCCTTAAATCCGGAAAACAAAGCCCTTTCGTCGGGAAAATTGTGTTTTTCATAAATACATATATATATATATATATATATATATTTTTTAAGATTTTCATTCTCGATCGACGCTTTTCCATTTTCCACGTCCCGTTTGGTCGAGGAGCTTTACGACAAACTGCTGGGTTTACTTTACAGACACAAAACGATCTCACACTACGATATGATCCTGTCTTTGTGTCATAGACACTGCAGACGGTACGCACATATACATATATATGTATAATACATACATATATATGTTTCCTCGTGCTTTTGCCTCGACCTGCGTCCAACACCACGCGCCTCCATCGTGCAACAGGAGGACCAAGCGTGCTTTCACTGTTCGATCTTCAAACACACCTCACATCTACATATATATTCATATATCTATATATATATATTCATATACAACGATATATGTCGATATATATGTATATATGTATAACTGTGCATGGTTATCGGGTTTACCATACTTCTGTAATATCGACAAACGATCGACTCATGAGTTTCGTACGAAAAAGTTTATTTCAAACTCGTATCACAACTTTTTGTTTTATCATTCCTTTTCTCGTTTTTTTTCATTTCTCTCTTTTCTCCTCTGCTTCGTGGCCCTTTATTCGAGCTTCCCTTTGTTCCATCGATCTGACGCATTTTTTTTTTCGTTTTTTCTTTTTTTTTTCAAGCCAGAATCAACTTACTTCCGTGATTCGTTTTTTTTTGAGGGTGCAGTTTTTTTTTGGGGCGGTAAAAAAAAAGCAATTTCGCCGATCAAAGACCATTTGAACCGGCTGTCCGTGAGGTCGAATGAGGAAATCTCGTAAAACCGTCCAAGAGACACACACAGACACACAGACACACATATAAAAGCTGTTACGAATTTTTAATTGATCTTTGATCCGAGTCTTTCGATATTCGTTCGAATAAAAATGAAAAAAAATGAAATATGAATTGCAATAATAAATAAAATAGAAGAGAAAGGGATTGTCATGGAAAACATGAAGAATCACGATTTTGGGAACAGTTTCGTTGACGCGACGAAATATTATTGTTCGATGATGAGTCGTCATCCGTTGTCAATTTGCATCGAATCTCGAATTTCGAAAAAATTGTAAAAACGTTGAAATCTTCGTTGTTGACGATCTTCGGGGTGGTCGACGTATCGTGGACTCTCGATATCGCGTCTTCGAGTCACGTGGCGCAGTTGATGAATTTCATCAACAATTGATTCACGACTAATCGACATAATTATTTTTTTTGTTTTTTTTTTTTTTGAAAATTGAACACAAATTTTCGTATTTACGTATATTTTGTTTCTTCTTCCTCTTTTTCTTGAGATAAAGCACCGAGTAATATTTTCGAAGCAATAGAAAAAATATTTACTCGAACATTTGATCGAAAAATTATTATTTGAAAAAAAAAATTATTTTAATTCAACAAACTATTTTACATTTATGTAGATTGTTTTTTTTTTCTATTTGTTTGTTGATCAATTGAAATAGAAAAATGAATGATTCAATACATAAATTAACACGTGGGCCCGATCGAAATGTGAAATTACGAGAAAAAAACGATATTTATTGAAAATTTGATAATTTGAATGGATCGAATTGGTTTACCTGGTCTATTAAAATTCGTGAACATGGAAATCTTCCCGATGGGGGTGGCGAAAGCCCACCCCTCGAAGGCCGGCGTGAGACTACGCGGGCCCCGTTATCATCGACGTGGGATCGTTCGGAATCGTCCAATCGAGCCAACCGGATCACGACGACGACGACGACGACGACGACGACGACGACGACGATCGAATGTCGGGAGGGAATCCGGGATGGAAAACGTTGAAATTATCTTCGAACGTGACGATTGGAAGTTCTTCCGGTCCGGATGATAATCTTCAGAGTCGCGAAGAAAAAAAAAAGTCCTTCCGTTGTTCGAACGTGATTCGTCTTCGAGACGCGTTCTTCGGCTTGTAAAAAAAAAATTCAAAAAAAAAAACAAGCTTCCTGCCCGATCAAACTTTTACAACAATCGATTATTTAATTATTTTTTCAACACTTTCGCGATCGCCACTCAAATTGTATTTGTTTAATTATGTTTTTTAATTTTTGTGTTTTTTTTTTATATTCGATTATCATTCAATTGACTGATCTTGATTTATGCAGAACTTTTGCCAATCAAGATTTTACTCGATTCACTTATTTTGCAATTCGAGTTTCAAACAAGATGTTTTTGTTCTTCAACTCGTTGAGATCGTTTTTTTTTTTTTATTTCGATTTCTTGAGAAATATTTTAAACAATTTTATTTTTTGGTTTTGATAATCGAGTTTATGGTTTTTTTTACATGTATATATATTTTTTTTGTGTGTGTTCGGATTTCGTTACAGAACACTTATGAAGTTTTGATAAAACGTCGATAAAGAGACAAACACATCAATGACACGACGACGAATAACAATTGTTTATCGGACAACCCCACGTGGGGTCAAGACTCAACACGAAAAATCGAGTCCAAAGTCACTTTGTTTCGAAGAAGACGTAAAACGACGACGAAGAGAAGATGAAGATCGAAGAAAAATCGCGAACCCGAATGGGGAGGATCGACGTTGGCGCGCCCGAACGACCGATTAGCGATCAACGTCCGAAATCCTCGCGTAAACACGACCGACAATGTTTTTTTTTGTCCTTCCAAGGTCAAAACTATTTTGTTCGTGTGTTTTGTTCTGTTTTGTTATTGTTTTGTTTTCGCTCAATAACTTTTCCCCGCCCGATAGTTCTCAGCCATCAAAACCGCACACAGATGGCTTCACGCCCAATGTTATTGTTTTGTTTTTTTATTTTTATTTACCGACGGTCGATAAAATCACACTCGTCAACCGCTAAATCGGTTCAAAATTCAGTTGCGACAATGTTCGTGACAGATCTTCGACGTCAAGTCGAACCTGAATCGTCGCGATTCGTCGTTGCAACGCGAACAACGATCGAACATCATGATCGTATTTATCAATTCGCGAAACACTTGGCAACAACCAAAAAAAAACAACCAAAACAATCGATTTGCCAAATTGTTTGTTTATCTAGAATTCACCGTTCGACGACCGTTTAACGAACAGTTTTTTTTTTTATTTCAATTTATTTTCGCGAACCGAACGACACGTTTTGCGAAGGGGTTGGAACGAAAAACAAACGACAAAACAAATGCCAACGAAGAAAGTCGACAAAACCGTTCGATCAACAAACACTCGGATATCGTTTTAAAAAAACAAAACAAAACATCAACAAGATAATTTTATAAACGGTCGATAAACAATTTCATCAACCGATTTAATATTGTTCGTAATTCGTTTTTTTGTTTTAAGGGCGGACGGGGGCTCGCGATTATATTTATATTATCGCGATTGAAAAAAAATTTGATTTTTGTAAATAATTTGCAAAACCGTGACGAAACAACGGAATTGACGGTGGATTTACGGACGAAGGGTTGCTGTGTACGCTGCACGGGCACATCCCCCCTAATGAATGCACCAGGCATGTGCGAGGGATTTTATGTTCACCACCTCTCTCTCCACCGTCGCCACCGCCTCGACGATCGGCGTCGCCGCCGTCGCCGCCGCTTTTCATCCCCTTGCCTCCCTCCCCCACCCTGCCGCTGTAACCCCGACGAACCGGGGGCGAGTGGGAGGATGGAGGTTCGCGCCGCCACTAGGAGGCGCCTGCCGTACCCCCCAAACCCCTCCGCAAGCTCTGGCATCCAACTTTTCTCCATCGTTTCTTCGTCAACGACCATCTCGCCCTCTCTTTCCTTCAGCGTCATCGACGGCTCCCCCCTCCTCTCCTCCCCCGCCGTGCAACCTTGTCCGTGGGGTTAGGGAGGGTAGTTTTCCGCGTCTGCGTCCTCACGCCCGACGAACGAACCTCCGAGTCCTACGTTGGCGTGGGCGCCGCGCCTCGAAGAACGCGCCTTCGTCGAACTACCCTCTCCCCCTGCCCTAAAACTCTCCCTCCTGCGTTCCCCGACCCCTCGCGCCATCTATCAGCTCCTCCCGTTGTGTCGCCCGCTATGGTGCTGCTGCGGTCGTCCCGCGGGCAACGGTGTCAACGGGGTGGCCTGTCGCTTCGACATCCGGCATCGGGGGTGCTGCAACCCGAGCCACCCCGCTTCCGCCCTCACGCCCTTGCACCCGCGGGGTGGGCTTTTAGGTACCACGCGACAAAAGCGTGCTTCTTCCTTTTTTTTAAATCTCGTCCTGTCGTTGTGAAGACGGTTTTGTTTGTTTGTTGATTTGTCTTTGATGAGGGGCCTTAGAGAATTAGGATTGAAGGGAAATGGAATTATGTTGATCTGTTGAGAGGGGCGGATTTGGGTTCGGGGGTTGGAGATGTCCACGTGGGTGGGATGTTAGGATATGGTGGTCATAGGTGGGCTAGTGGAAGATTAGGGAAGGGATCCAGTTCGATTGGGGAAGAGAGGGTTGTCTTATTTCTAGCGGGTACCACTAGTTCTGATGACTAGAGGTCCACGACTATAATCTGGTGGGAGGCGAATCAGGATCCAAGTCTGTCCAAGTCTTGTGGTGCTGCTAACAGGTTGCCAGATGATCCTAGATCGGTGTCACCTTTGGAATCTGGTGGACCAATTAGGGAACATTTCGTGGAGAGATGGACGTGTTTTGAGGCTTTGATTCTTCGGCTATCCGGGTTGTAGTTGTAGGCTCAGTTGTTCGGCCGATGGGTTGTAGGGTGCATATTAATGAACACTTGCAGAGCTTCCATTGGGAATATTCTTCACGGTATTGCCATCTTAGTTTTCCAGACATAGTTTGATCTTGTTAGGAAATCTGACTTGGTGACAGTCAGACAACGAGTTTTCAGGATTTCCCAACAAGATCCAAGTCGAAGAGCTGAATTTATCCTGGCAGAAAGTGTACATTTTTGGAATGAGCTTTGCAGGATTTCTGTCCAGGATCTTACGATTTCATCTGATACGCTGATCCAACGATTGACAAGCTTTGAAGTGATCTAGACTGGGAGGGTTAGGCTGTCTGAATGCCATTCCTAATTCCTATATGTCGTCATCAAGGCCTGTCCAAGGTAAAATCATGTCTAAACTCTTCCTGGACCGTCTGGAACAAGAAAACTACAAGGATCCTAAATGTCCCTGTCATCTCTAGATGTCCTGAAGACAGATCAACGTCAACCTCGCTCACGGATAACCTTGATCAGAAAGATTACACCCTTGCCAGATTCAACCAAGTTCATTCGACGACCAACATCATTGTACAATTCGTATTTTCGGCAATTCCATTCGGGACGTTGAAACAGAGACGAACGACGGGAAATGTTCTGGCCAACGTGGACCACGTTGGCGTGCTTGTGGAACGCCAGTAACGCCGTCGGGAAACCCACTGTGGAACTCGTGGCACTCGGCACCCGCAAATTCGCGGATCGTCGACGGCTTACTGCTGAACCACAATGTACCAACCCAAACGATATATAGACATATCAATAACCCACTTTGAAATCCAGTTTCTCTTGCTGTCGAAACTGCTGGCGAATCTCCCATGTTCAACATCAACGGTGATAACTGCATATAATAGTAATGCACATATCTCAATGGCTACATATATATAGATACGTGTATACATATCGTGTACACGTGCACCATCTGTTGGAAATTTCGACGTCCTACAAATGCCTGGGATCGCGCTCCGTCCCCGCTTCACGTCACGTCCTTCACCCTCGGCTATCATACGTCCCTCGACAAGTGTAAATCCGTCGGATAACACATTTAAACACTTCACTGCGTGTTGTCGAGCGGATTAATTATCATCGATTTCGAATTACGTTCCATTTGTGTCCGGTTAATCACGTATCTGCGTAATAATGCAGTTTTCTGTTTTTTTACTTTTCTTTTTTAATTTATTCGTAACCACAAAATTTACACGTGATGATTGGCTGACGATTGCTGATACGAGAATTTGATCCGGATTATTACGCACGCTAGGCCGCCATCGAATTTGGGGGTTTGAGGCCTGTGGGTGGAAAATGACGCGAGCCTTCGTTTGCGAGAAATGTTTTGAGCCGTGGCCACCTAGCGGTCGGTCTTAACACTCACGCAGTGGGCTCAGAAGTCTGGACTGTAGCGAATGGAGTATTTTTGCAAATAATTAGCGGGGAAGAATAAATTGCCTAGACGTGATTATTTAAGGGAATTCAGTTTTTGATTAATCAACTTCATCATAAATCAGAATATTCTGATTTATTTCCTATTAACACGATTTCATGTGTATAAAATGTTTTACACTGCTTGTTTTAAGGATTTGGCGAAGTATTTGCAACACAGACGTTAGAAAATAGCGACTATCGAGACAATCAAGAAATCAGAGTGATCTCCTTTTCATACATTGTGATATGATCAAATTCATCACCTTCGGACACCTGACACAAGCGTTCAGGGTTTCAGGGTTGATGACCGAATATAGTTTTGATGCGTCTGGATCGAACGTTGTATTATCCCACACGTTTATCATCAGTTTGTAATTTCAACGTCCCACAGATGCCTGGAATATTACTCCCCGCTGTTTCGGCCAGGTTCTTCACCACCCTCTCTGTACTCCTGGACGAGGGTGAATTTAATGGATAACATTCGGGCGATGGCCACGTTAAACGTTCGAACTCACCCCCCCCCCCTCATTATCATCCCCATGTCGAAAATCTTCGATTCCCAATAATTCGAATTTGCATGTAAAATGAAAGTTAAGTAACTAAAATATGACAGATTGGAAATCGAAGAGTCTTGAGTGTCCCTTTCCTCTTAGAACCTCTTTTTTAAACTTCGATTCTCTTCTTATAATTTTTTTGTCCGTAAAACAGACATTTTATTTACCCTGGAATATTTTTAAGTAAGGCAAGGCTCACTCAGCAACTAAAAAAAATTGTAAAACATTATTCTTTATAGAACCA
This sequence comes from Diplazon laetatorius, assembly GCA_963662125.1. Lineage (NCBI taxonomy): Eukaryota > Metazoa > Arthropoda > Insecta > Hymenoptera > Ichneumonidae > Diplazon > Diplazon laetatorius. Next base: position 2,075,251 of record OY759152.1, on the reverse strand, counting down.
AATGTTTTCGAATTAATAAAGAGGGTTTTAATAATTGATCTGGTGATTTTGCGATTATTTTAAATTGTGTATTTTCCGAAAAATGATTGCAATTACAATTTTTGTTATCGGCTTGGCACGGATTGGCCCGGAGGAAGGTTGTGACGCCCTTAATCCTCTCTTAAGCCCTTCACGCGTTTCGAAAAAGGATTAATTATATTTATGGACTTTGGTTTATTATATGTATATATTTATTTTTTCAATAACCCCGATGTATATCGATGAAATCGGTTGAACCGATGAAAATCACAGTTATTGGCATGGGTCGTCTGGCCCCTTCATTCACTACCATCCACCCGCGGAGATTGTCAATCGCGGGGGAGTGGAGGGACAGGGGAAACGGCCGGAGACTGTATTGCTTACCCCCTTCATTGTTTTCGATATAAACGCTTCATGGGATTTTCTGCATGACGCTTTCGCAATAATCGAAATTTATACACACACCGTGGTGCGTATACTCGATTGGCAAGTGTGATCGATTATATATACGATATAATTTACAATAATGCATTATAGAGAAGAAAAAAAAAAAGGAAAATGAATGCAAATGCAATTTGCAGATTAACACCTCGTTCTTTTTTTTTTTCATCGATCGGTACAAAAAAAAAAAATTCTTTTGTGTGCATGAGCAAATTTGATTATCCATTATTCGACTATCGATATCAAAACGATAAATAATTATGGGATTAAAACAGAAAAAAAAAGTACAAAAGACATTTGCCAATTGTTCAAAAATTCTGTAAACTTTATCATTTCTTCGCAACTCTCTGCTAATTTTTTTTTCAATCACGACTGTAATTCTTTTTGCATTTGACAAACTGCTTTGGGTGTAAAAAAGTAGAATAGACTTTAAAAAAAAAAATGGCCCATGGACAAACTGTTTTTCAAATAAACTTTTTTCATAAAAATGTAACCTTTACATTATTTCTTCGTCCTTTTTTTTTACAAAAGTTCACGAGTATCTGATACGTTCGCAGCTGGTTAAATTTTTCGTTTTGTGGATAAAACACGTATTTCCCATTAGTAGAAAGTACGTGACGATGGCCAAAGGGCTTGAAACCATAAAAAAACAAATTAGTCACTTCTAAAACAAATCATTTGTCCCGAAGGTCATTAACACTGCATCGAAACAGACAAAGACAAAAAAAAACAATAACACAACAGAGTAAAGTAGGTATCATGACCTTCACGACAGACATGATCATGACAGAGACATGATCATGAATGAAACAACAACAAATAAACATTCACGCATGACCACAACACAAGTGTCAAGGTCATTGAACGAAAACACCTTTGTTCTTCGGTTTCCAAATTCGGCGAAGTTTCGGGGGGAAGTTGGGCCCTTCCCCCCGTCCCCCCCAGTTCATGACAAGGTTGAGGCTACTGAATACGCCGAACGCTGGAGGACGGGGTAACACATTCCTGAAATTCGAGGGACGCCCGAGGGTCTCGGTATTCGAGCTTGCGATGGTTCGGTAAGCTCGGAGCCCTCCTCCCCCCCTCCCCCTCCTGGCAAACGGTTGGAAAACCGTTGGCTCGATTCCTACCGGCAAATTCTACGAAGCCGAGGACGCGAGGAGAACGAGACGGAATCTCGTTGAAGACGGAGAGAAAGAAGAAGCGAAAGAGTGGATGGAAAAAAAAAGAAAAAAGAAAAAACTTATGCAGTTTGTTCGATCATCTTTCTCGCTCGCTCCGTTTGAAACCAGGGGATCAATTGAAACTCGAGTGCCCGTGGGAATGCTCCCGGGGATCGGACAATATTTATCCGAGAACGAATCATCCGACTACTTAGACTCCCCCCCTCCCTCAGCCTCCCTTCGCCCTGCCTCTCCTTCTGACTCCCATTTCCACGGTCCTTATTCCAACCTTCTTCGCTTCTCTCGCCTCGCGACTGAATAAACATCCCGACCTCTAAACAAAACGAATACCCCGGATTAAGAACGAGAAATAAAAAAAAAATCTTTTTAAAAAAAAACTACGACCGAGATTGGTAAATCGGTGTAACGAGCTTAAGAAAATCGGTGAAATCTGCGGTGCTTGAGGTAAATAAGAAAATCGATGATAATGTTTGACAAATCGTTGAAGCGAAGCTTTTGAGATAAATCTGATTTAATTTGTGGATAACAAGTTTCTGAGATGTCGTTTGCTTTTATTCTGTTTTTTTTTTTTACGTTGAGGATTCTTTTTGTCTGTGATTAGTTTTGTTGGATGTCGTTGTTGATTATTTTCTTCGATGGTGAGTCCAAATCTGGCGAACGATTTTATTTTATTTCGAATGATTATAATAGTCTGTTTATTGATCTGTTTATGGAGCTACAAAACATTGTCACCGTCCCAGTTTTTTACGGTTTATGTGCTTTTCAATCCAGTCCCTAGATTATCTGGAATTGGAAAATTTGGGGCCTGTCCGTTTCGGTTCCCAAATTGAGGGTCCAATTAGTGACCTCCAAACCGAGGTTCCCGACGAGGTTTCCTGTTAGCCACGCTCCAAAGACGAAACCACCCAAATAACTCATAAAATTCATCATTCTCCATCGTTCCCATCGTCTCTCACAAGATTCGATCACGAAGACCCGTGATCCAAAGTCTTTTGCCGTTTCAACGACAAAGTGTCGGAAAACCCTCCCCCTAAACTACTCTCTGATATTAAACGTTGGGGAAAGAAAACCTCGTCGAAGCGTTCTGTGTCACGTTGGTTCTCGACATAGTTGGCTCTTGAAAGACAAGGCCGTTCGGGGTTAAAACGTTGACGCTTTGTCTGGCATTTACATGAAGTATTCCATTTCGGATTGTGGCTTACCTGGTTGATGCTCGGCAAGGAGTAGCAGGTTTCCACGTCCACAATCTTCTTCCTCGGGGTCCCCTCCGCCCCCACGTCTTTGCCATTAAATCCCTCACGGTAACGCGAAAGTCTCGGGAAAAGCGGGCTAGGCGCGGTTGGAGGAGCCAGAAGGTAAGGAGAACCGAGCCGGGGGATGGAAAGGGTGAAAGAGCGGGAAAGGCCTCGACTAAAATGGTTGCTCCTTCTGGCTGAGAGTCGTCTATGGAGATAGACCCGAAGGAAGAGGAGGACAGGATAGACTCGAAGGTAGAGAAGGAAGGGATGGACTCGAAGGAAGAGAAGGAAAGAGTAGGCGAAAAGAAAGAGAAGGAAGGAGTAGGCGAAAAGAAAGAGAAGGAAGGAGTAGGCGAAAAGAGAGGGAAGGAAGGGATAAACTTGAAGGAAAAGAAGGAAGGGATCTACCCGAAGGAAGAGAAGGAAGGAGTAGGCGAAAAGAAAGAGGAGGAAGGAGTAGGCGAAAAGAGAGAGAAGGAAGGGATAGACTCAAAGGAAGAGAAGGAAGGAGTAGGCGAAAAGGAAGAGAAGGAAGGTACAGACTGGAAGGAAGAGAAGGAAGAGATAGACCTAAAGGAAGAGCAGGAAGGAACAGACTCGAAGGAAGAGAAGGAAGAGACAGTCTCGAAGGAAGAGCAGGCAACTGACTTATTCAGAATGCATTCGCAGGCGCTGTAGAGGGAAAGGAGCGAGGGTTTGCTAAGTGAACGAGTTACGACGTTGGGGATTGGTGCTAGTGAGGCGCAAACCTCGTCTTACGACGTATCCCACCGCCCCCAACAATATTCTCACTCATACTTCACTTTTCCCAATACCTTTACGAATTTTTTCCTCCTATTGCAGAGGGGTAGTACGAAGAAGAGAAGGTTTCAACGGTGCAACAGCGTTGCAACTTGTTCGCTGTGGATCTACAAACGCGAATGTGTGTACGTGAAATCTTTGCTTCGACGTTATTCGTTTGTATACGGGAAAGTGTGTCATATATGTGGCACATGTGGAGCATAAAGCACCGGAGCAGAGCGGTTTAATAAACTTTCCCCAGCTTTTCCTCGAAGGCTTTTGCCGTTGGTTGGCAGTAGTGACGACGATGCTGGAGCGGCCATTGCTTCTGCTGCATCGACTTGAGTCTGGCCCTCGCCTCGCCCCCCGCGCGGAACCGGAAAAGGGTGAGGGAGGAAAGGAAAGGACGCAGCTACTACAGAGGTGAGTGCGAAAGTCGAGTACCTACAGCCCGTCAAATGCAGCTGGTTTTGGCCTGTACGGAGTGGAGTGTGGTTGGAGCTTTCCAGCAGCCGGGGGGGATGAGGAAAGGGGACGTGTGGAGGAGTGAAAGTCAGGAGAGGGTTGGGAAAGTGCGGAAAAGCGAAATGGAAGTTAACAACTCGTAAGTACGTGTAAACCGGAACCTCGGAGCTATGAGTGCGCGTTTAGTTGGAGGCTGAGGGTTGGGCGCTGTAAAATTATTCAGATATTTTAATTTAATCGCCAGAAGGGTTGCGCGCAGGGTGCGGGGGGTTAGGGTAAGGGTGTAGCGTATGCCGAGAGGGTGAGACCATCGCAGACGGATGAAAGGATAGCGTAGGAGTGGAGTAAATAGACGGGGCAAAGGATTTCTTCTTGACACTCTCCTCGCACGCGGAGTGTCTTTGCTTTTACCCACGTTTTGCTTGCTTTATGTATGTGCATTTATACATACATATATGGATATGTATGCGCGTGTGTGTATGTGAAGATGCGCGTACACGGTGCGAAACGATACCGAGAGCAATGGTGTTGGTCGTGTTGCGGAAAAGCAATTAAACCGTAAGACCTTACCAAAGACGAATGAAATGGAAACTACGGTTTTGAAGATGACACACTTCGTCGTTTTTATAATTTGTGATAATTATACATTTTATCGCGATGAATTGTCAACGTTTCGTGATGATTATGATTTTGTGGGATTAATTATAATTTGTTGAATAATTTTCGATGTTGTATGATAATTATTGTATTTATTTGTAATTATTATTTTGTATAAGGATGAAAAATTTATCATAATTATCATTATTTTTAGTGATTGTTACGATTGCTCGTGATAATTATGACGAATCAAATGTATCAATATTATTTGTGTATTAATTTTAATGCCATACAAATTATTTCTGTAATCCCAATTTCTTTGTTACGATCTTTATTACTTTGTGCAATAATTATCATTCGTCAAAATAATTATTATCAACCACAATAATAAAGATAATTTGACCAACAGAATAATCCTGAATTACAAAAATTCGTTTCTTTTTTTATAAATTAAAAAATGCAAAATAAATACAAAAGAAAAAAAACCAACGATGGTTAAATTGGAATCATCATACCAATGAGGTCAACTATGCGTAGACACCACGGAGTTCACGTTCGAGGGGAGGGGGAGGGGATTGGTAATGGCATTGTAATTACGTATACACGATTGTATCGTATAAACAATGACGTGAATGGGTCGGTGAGGGGGAAGGGGGGGGGGGGGATAAACGTAACGTTTCTAATTGAAACGACGGTAGAGACAGAGCTGCCACATATTTTCGTTGACCGTGCACGCGGCAGACCGCCATGATAGTGGGGATTGGGGGTGAAAAGGGCCCCGGCAAACACGCGCCGACGGGGGCAGGGGGCAGGGGGGGTGGGGGTCGGATTGCCACGTCGGTCGGTCGGCAGCGGTAGATCCGGGACTCGTCCGGTGCTTGGTCAAACACTCGGTAACTCTGTGGTTCGCTCATGCACGTTTTCACTCCTCTGTCTGTCTCGTTTGCGTTTTTTTATACCTTTTTTTTTATACACCTCTCTCTCTCTCTCTCTATTTTTTTTTTCAACGCTTTCGCACGTTCAATCGTGACAAAATCCACGCGTGTGTTGTACAAGGATTGCCGGCTTCGGTCTCACACGTACCGGTTTTGTTTGTTCGACTAATGCGAGAACGAAGCCTTGTGCAAACGCTTCATTTCGATACACCGTGTAAACTGCGAAACAATGAAATGTCGTATTGTGGATGGTGTTTGTTTGGATCATCGCAGAGCATCATTTTGCGAGTCCATCGAACTATTGGCTATTAAGTATTATTTGGTTATTCAATTTTCACGAAGACTCGTGATGCGCCATTTTTTTTCATCAGTGGAACTTGGTCGGGGAATTATTGTTAATTATTATTTGTTGCATTGTTGAATTATTTTTTTAAATATTTTTGTTTGCCTTAATTTAATTCGTGATAAAGATTTAGTGTATCGATTTCTTTATGTTTTTCAGCCCTTTGAGATGCAAGATTTTCAAAAATCTTACTTCGATGAGTGGTTCAAGTCATGTGAACAATATGTTTCAAGTTTCACGATCCCAGCTTAAACGGTTTGAGCCGGACATTTTCGAGTGATTCGTTGTATACATATATATATAGCTATAAGCCATGAAAAAGAAGTATAACCGAAAATATATATTCTTTTGTCATGGCTTGATTGGATAGTCGACTAGCTATTCCGACAAAGGGACGAGAAACGAAAAATCAAAAAAACAAAAAAGAAGGAAAGGGAATAGAGAGTTGACGAAGCGATGGACAATATTGACTTGACGTATCCATGCCAATCAGACCCACACGCCACGCTATTCGCTGGTCCACGCGCACAAACGTCTATCTCTGTGGACCGGCGAATCCGCGTTCAATTAACACGGAAAATGAGATACGAAATTCACAATCGACGAGGATTACACGAACGGTTGTAAAATAAAGAAAGAACAAAAAAAAAACAAACACACAACTTTGTGACGTTGCAAAAGTTGATGGCGGTTGTGGTATCTGACCACAACTAATTACAGGGTGAATAATACGGTACCAATGTGTTGATCGCAATTTCAGGTAACTTGCGAAACTCGACATTTCACAATGAAATACAAAATAACGAACCCCACCAGGAATCGGAATAATAAAAAAACGATTAGCTTTAGAATGAAAGAAGAATCATCTAAAGAGGTGGATCCGATCACTGTTAGAAGGCAGACTGCAATAAAACAGATCCTGGCATACTGTTAGAAGGCAGACTGCAATAAAGCAAACCCTGCTGGAAGGCATACTAAAATCGGTGCGGGCTTGCATTGGACTAGGCTTGGCGGGTCGGATCAAGACAGGACAGATTAAAACAGGGCATACTGTTAGAAGGCAGACTCCAATAAAGCAGACGCTGCTGGAAGGCATACTAAAATAGGGGCAGGCTTGCATTGGACTAGGCTTGGCGAGTCAGATTGAGACAGGACAGACTAAAACAGGGCTTACTGTTAGAAGGCAGACTGCAATAGAGCAGACCCTGCTGGAAGGCATACTAAAATAGAGGCAGGCTTGCATTGGGCTAGGCTTGGCGGGTCGGATATGGACAGGACAGACTAAAACAGGGCATACTGTTAGAATACAGACTCGAATAAAGCAGACCCTGTTGGAAGGCATACTAGAAGAGGGCGGTCCTACTTCGCTCCTGGATCCGATACAAAGACGGCTGTCGTTCAATTGGAGCCTCTTCGTTCAAAGTACCGATCCACCATTTGGTGTAGAACCTTTCCACGGTTACCTGGATACGATCTGCCGGAAAAAGAAACCCGTAAGAACTGTCTGGCAACACTGATCCCGGTAACTCGTTCGAAGCCATTGCAGCGACGGATAATGCAACCGACGGAAGATACAACCCTGCGCGCGATGCCACACTCGGGCGCCGGGTCATAAAACGGATGAGATCGAACGTTACGCGTTCCAGAGGGCGAATGACTACCCGGGAAGCTCGCACCCGCACAGCGAAGGAAGCGGGGAAAACGTGAAGTGGAAGCTGGCAGATGCTTCTCGACGACTCGGGGGCCGTGGAAAGGGAATGAAAGACGATCGACTGTCCTATAAACTTGCGGAGTGTTGTAAGGGTCGTAGGTCGGAACGCGGTGGTAGCTGATGTCAGCGAAGACGATGAGATAACTGTGAGGAGGCAAAATAAGAAAAAGTGTAAAAGCGAAAGCCGCGCTTTACGAACGTGAAGCAGACGCGATAGACAAGTTCTCCGTCTCTCTTTATCTCTCTTCCTATCTCTTACACGCGGCTCGTGAAACTGCGAAGAGAAACGTGGCAGTATCAGGACTAGGAGGCATCCTCTCCGACGTCTTTGGCCACGACGAAGAGAGGAAATTAACGACTCGAACCCGTCTTCTTTTACTCGTCAATTTTATTGCCAAGCCCCTTCTAGTACACACCGTCTTCGTGCCGGTCTCCATATAACATTGCCTCTCGCTTAGATTCTCGCGGCTTCCGAGGCAGATCCCGACTGGCAAAACGTCGTGGCTCTCTTGATTGCCTGGACGGCCGCTCCGGCCGTTACCGCTTGCCGTCATCGAGCAGGGACGGGAGGGAGAGTTAAGTGGAAATCGCGGAAGGAGGAAAAATCCGAGTCGAAACCGTCGATAACATTTTTTTTTTGCTTTACAATTTTCCGTTCAGGGCTTGGATCTATTGGTAACCAACAAACTCAAAGTCATGATTGATCGTCAGACTTGTCTATCTCAATCAGGTCTTCCTTCGCGACTCAAATACGAAGTGTGAGACCACGAGAGAAAAGTTTATTAGGCAAGCTTGCGATCGAAAATTCGCTGAAACACCTTCCAAAATTTCACTATAACAGGGAGAACCATAAGATGTATAAAATAAAGGAAATATGTCATTGTCTTGTGAAAAAAACATCATTGATTGAAGTTACACGTACAAGAACTTATGCAGTTGCTTCAAGAGCATATGAAAATATGCATTTTCGTAATTTTGCAATTGTCTTCAATCTCAGGATGTTTGTTGATGACAACTGCACAGTTTTTGGAAGCAAAATCGATGTCCAGTTGTTTTGATAACGAGTGACGATGATTCGATCGAATTAATTTCAAGTACGTCAGTATTATCGAAACAGCAACATTTTTATCTCAGTTTATAAACGGTACATTATTTTCTACTGAAAATAAAACGAAAAAAAAACAAAGCTTAAGTACATGTCTCGGATAGCGAATTATTCTACATGAGCGAATGCATTGCAGGCACTTGACGATGCAAAGTTGATTCAATATTTCCAGCCGTTGCCGGGGTCACTGATTGTTGTCTACATGAACAACGGTTGCTTCGTGCAGGATAAATAGAAGAGTATTAAATTTTTTTTTTCATCATGAAACGAGGAATTGTGGGAGACAGTGAATTCGCTGATGTGAAATAATTCACGTAATGCAATTTTATTAATTCGACAGTGGAATGACAGTGTTTATCCGTCGGGAGATTGGTGTGCTGAGGACTTTTTTTATATGTGTGTGTGTGTGTGTCTATGACAAATGCGAGGTGGAAGGACCGAAGCCGCCGGTTCATCCTCCGGTAAAAATTGAGATGAGGGGAGAAAAAAAACGAAAGTTCAGAGTTCAATGGGTCGTATGCGATAGCGAGCTATTTAGACTGGCTGCCCAGGTCCATCTCGTCTGTGCATTAACTCGCTCATGAAGCGTCCTCGAAGGTACCGATGCTTGATATATTTTATGTAGGCCAGGTATTATTACTAGGACAGCCATCAATCACGAAAACAATTTACTTCTGTCCCTATAAGCATCAAATTTCACTAAAAATATATTTTTTTAACACCAGATAGCAATACATTTCTCCGTTTCTTTTGTGCATAATTCTTTGCTATATTTAAACAAGATTCGTGAAAGGGCGCCAATTGAAATAAATTTCTTGTATAATACATTTACATATGTTTCTTATTTCTGGAAGAGTAGCCCATTCGAAAGAATCGTTAATACAAAATATTCTCCACAACAAATTGAGTTTAAATATGAACTGTAGAATCGCGAATTTGTATCCCAAGGCTAAAACATTTATTCAAATAAAGAAACGCAATATTTCTGTATTTCCGTCGAAGTTGCCGACGGGACATGAAATCGATTATGGCATTATAAACGAAAATGATGGTATCAGTGCATTCGTGAATCCGGAAAATTATCTTTAGAAAGAAAAAAGAAAAAAAATCGACAGGAAATAAGAATATAATTAGAATGATGGATCGAAATATCCTGGTTTCATCGTAATATGATATATCCAGCAACGTGAAAGTTTCTCCATAGTCCAGTTCGGTATCTCTCTCCAAAAAGCAATCGTAACTTTGTATCCTTTGAACTTTGCGACTGCCATCGTTGGGCGTATCGTGCGATGTAATAGGAAGCTCGTGTGGAAATGGTGAACTATGGTCGATGGTTTTCGGTCTACGTTAACAGGGACATGCACTATGGAACCGGGTAACAAACGATATACAGTTCGGTTTGAGTATCGAATACACGTAGAGCGGTTGTCAGCGTAGGAATACGTTGATAGGGCGAGGGCCAGAGTTCGTGGGACAGTGAGGGAGTTAGGCTGGAGAGGGCGGGGGGTGCAAATGAGGGAAATGGGGGTGGGGTGGAAGAGAAGGGCCCGGCCGAAGCAGGGATGCCTAAAGAGCTAATTAAGTTAAACGGGAAGTGGGTCGATCGGTTGGGGAGTTTGGCACGCGCGCTTCCCGACCAAGCGACTGTGACGCATATAAGTGACGACACGAAGGCGACGAGGTTATAGTTTCTGTTTCCCTTGCTTTCCGAGCCCTTCAACGGGGTCTCGGGGAGTTGCGGTGGCAACGTAAGGACCCAGAGAGTGGTGCGGTTAAGGTGAGGGCCGTTCTCCGTTCGCTTTTCCCGCGGTGGCCTACCCCAATATAACCCACATCCACCCTTGCCCGTAGTCTGGAAACCCTCGACCCGGTCTTCAGTTCGTCCGTTGAAACTCCACGACAGTGGGGGGTGGGGGGATGGTAGACAGAGCAACCACGGGATAAAGAAAGTGGAAATGGGCTGAAAATAGCGCTGTGGGATTCGTCCGGAGGGGCGGGGGAGGGATGAACGGAGAAAGGGGGAGGAAATGCGCGCGTGTCGAACGATGGTGTGAGGCGGCCCGAGTAGGGGTTGATGAGTGGGGGTGGACTGCGCAGAGGGATGGCGCAGGTCTGGCACTTGGCGCCCCCGCCTAAATCCACTTGGGAAACGGAAAAGGAAAAAGAACAGCGTTCGGATACAGTAGCCTTTTTCATAAATCTACGTTTTGGCGATCATTGTGTTTTATTCAATGTATCGTAATTCTGATATGACCTATCTTGTTTAATTGAAGGGGATGTTCTTTTCAGATGGTTACCACGTAGTACAATAGTATATTATGACACTAGTACGAAAAATTTTTTTCTGACGAGTGTGAGTTTGCAGAACGAGCCGAAGGCGAGTAGTGCAATCACACGAGTCCAGAAAACGTTTTTCGTACGAGTGTCGTACGATTTTTTGTCAACAAAAAATGTTTTAGTTGAGGGTTACGTGATGAGGTTCCTTTAGTTTATTTGTAGAAATTGGGATATTCCATCCCTCGGAATTAAACAGATTAGGGTATTTGACGTTCGAAATTTTGGGCAGATCTGAAAAGTTGTGATTGGAATGTGGATTTTGGACTTTTCTGGCTGAATTTTTTGGGCATAGTTCTAAGGTAGAAGTATTAAATCAATCTGTCCAGTGGGGTCCTGAATTCGGAATGCTAGAATTCATTCTAATCCAATAGAATCCAGTCCAGAACTCTCTGGACAGTTCCCAGATACAATCTTTTTTAGGACCAACTAAAATTCTGTTGAAACTCCATGGAAAAACTATTGAAAATGATGTCAGAATTCCTCATGGTCCTTGGTAAATTTTCATGCACGGTTTCTCAGAAGTTCTGAATAAATTCCACCAACTGGTCTCTCATTTATATGATTCCTATCTCAGGAACAATTCGTCATCCAGAGATTTTAAGTAAATCCAATAGACATCTCGATGAGTCTTCATAACTTCACAGATCGTTAATCAAACACTCATTTTGTTCATTGATGAGGTGTCCAGATCGGAAGAATGTCTTGCACAAAGGTGCGAGAACTATCATTACGTTTCTCTTTTCCTTTGATCTTCATATCTCCGTTAGCCCGTAAGATTCGTTACATCATTACGTAACTGTTGTTCAAACAATTCAGCTATGACAATATCTACTGTACGAGAAACGCAACGGCAGTGCACGCTGCGTCAGGGTGGTTGTTGACGGGGCTAGGTTCCGGGCTCATGCTCGCTCGTGCCCGTTGGTAGGTGGTGGGGGGGAGGGGTGGTTCGACGGCGTACACGTGTCCCGAGCGAGGGAGAAGACCTCTACGTGCGAATGCACCGACCGCAAGTGAGACGGAAAATATCGCGGAAACCGAGATACACACACATATATATAACGCGGGTGGAAAGTTCACCAACGGGTGTGCTTCTGGGTGTGCGTTACCAGGGGTGGAGCTACAAGTGGTGATAAACGAGGCCAAATTGTCGTTATTACCCGTTACACCAAGATAAATCGTCTTCGGGTCTCGGCTCGGTCCAACTGGAATTCCGCAATGAATGCCCCAACTCTTGGAATCCTCGTCCCGTTGTGGTCGTTGCTTTTCAGAATCTGCATGCTACTTTCACCGACTCGTATGTCGTTTCCGCATTGTCGGTTGGGAAGCCACCCGCTGCCACGCTCAATCGCATTCGGTTGCTAGGAGCATCCTAGCGGGAGTCCATCTGCGTCGTAACTCGTATTCTCGTTTTTGACGTCTTCGGGGGATTCGCATCTGCGAATGTCAAGCTTCGGGAATGCGACGTCTCGACTGGATGAATTCGTAGGTAGCGATACGTTGGGAATGCTGGCTTTTACGTATATGTCCGTATTCATATGAATTCATTTGTTGAGGACGAATTTGGGGGAAAATGAAAATAACTAGCGAGAGTCTTAAATAGACAGTCCAAGTTGGAGTATGACGAATGCATGAAGGAGTTACATTTTTGCGCTCACTTGGCATCATTCGTCATATGAACAGAACCTAGACAATTAGATTGTAATGCTTAGCACTGACTGGAAAGGTACAATTAAGCACTTCTCTCAGATCTTTATGGTTACCATCCAGGATTAGGTAAGACCATCCGCTCATATCAGAGCATTGGTGAATATCGATCGATCTGTGAGTGCTTTGGTTGATCCGGTATTTTGGTAGGACTCCAAGTTCCGATCCCCATCAGAGGTTTTCTCCGAATCCAGGAAACAAGGTACGTTGTAAAATCATAGAAATCGTCGAGGGTTCTTCCCTTTTCCACATGATTGCGAGACCATTTTGAAAGTCGATGTAGGTCAGCTTACAACGAAAAACGGCTTCGTCGACGACTTGTTTTCATCCAGGTTTGCGCATACACGACCACACACTGGCACAATACGGAAACTCGTGGAAAGCTGTGAGCGCCGTAAAATAGCTGTTCGATGCCGCCCGCCGGCGGAAAAACGGAAGCACCGCGAGTGGAAGATAGTTCGTAAGAATATAGCCATTTGCCCATCTTCGGTGAACAAGTTCCAGGCTTCGAGGTATCATTCAAAATTTACAAATTCCAAGGTATATAGGTCGACGATATGCTTTCATTGACGTTGCAATCTTCCATTTCTTTGTCCATGGGGCTCTTTCTTCATGGGTTTCCTTAATTTCCGGCGCATCGATCGATTCGCAAAATATCGTGGATTTCACCGAGGACACGAAGCGAGGAAGAGAGAAAGAGAGAGAGAGACGAAGCGAAGCAGTAAAATGAACGGTCGGCGCCAGACGAACGTTTGATCACTTCTGGTCGTTCTCCAAAATCGCGAAGCGTACGATTTCATCGTATTGCACTCGGTATAACCGTTGGCCCTGAGTTCGAATCTGCGGCAATCGCGACCGAAGGGACTGGAAATTGTAGCAATAGTACATTGCCCAACTATTCCGGATATGGTGGAATATCTCGTTACACGAATGTTCGTGTAGTTTGGCTGTTGTCGCATGGAGTCGACTGGTTCAGAATATTTATGATTTTTCCTAGATCCGTTTTCGAACGTGCCAAGTCAAATATCGGTGATGTTTGGATTGATTGTAGTTAGTGGTCTACGATCTTGATCAGGCCTTAAACTCGAATCAAACAGAAAAACAAGTTTGAGTGACAAATCATAAGATCAAGATGATCCAATGAAATGTAATTCAACAACATAGAAAGGTTTGTCAATAACTTAACAAATTAGTAGCACGTTTAGATTGAAAACTGGGGGACGATAAAGAAATTTACAGAAGTTTTTGTACAACAAGACTACAACTCTAAAACTGACCATTTCTCAATCTTGGATTCTTCCCAAACTTCCTGTACTGAACCATCCTCATCCCACGCTCCCCCACAAGCTCCAATTTTCTTTCCCTTCTTCATTCTTTCACAACTCTTGTCAACGTTACACACGGAAACACAAGACGACAACGAAATCCGATACCAACAATCACCACGCGAAAAATCATAGCACAATCGGACGGCGTAGGAATGAAAAACGAAAAAAAAAAAACTATCACTGTCCAGTTAGCTGGCAAGCGATATGAGGCGAACGTTGACTCGTCCGACAACAAAAGAGGTTACTTCCTCGATCGTTGTAAGGACGGACAAAACCGTTCGACACTTTTGTCATTGTTTCAGCTTGCTTTACCTCACTTTTGGGGAAGGGCGGTGACCATAAATACCAGGAGGGATAACATTTCGGACAAAGAGAATGGGTCTGGTGCCAAATGGGCGGGCAGGAGGGATGAAAGAGAGGTGCCAAGCAAGTTTCACTCGGTCAGTCCAACATTTTTATTTACCTCTCTTCTTTTCATTTTTTTTTCTATACCGAGGTTATTCATTTTATATACATATATTTATGTATTTTTTTTTGTTCGTTTCACTCTCCGAGTGTTTTATTCGTTCGTCCTTTATCCGTCGGACTTTCTCCGTCCATCACGGTTGTTTGAGCCACATTTTTGGGGGTTCGCTTTTCTTTTTTTTCTTTCTTTTTTTCTTTTTTTTTCTATTTTCCATTTTTTTTCAATTCACCATAGCACTCACCGTACACACTCTCACGTATGTGCCCATACCACACCTATGCGCAATCCCCGTTATTCTGTCCGCTCGTTCGTTCGTTAGCTCGTGAATAAATAATCGATGCGAACACACGAAAGCCGATGAAAATTTCAACCGATGGCACCACACCGTTTTCCATCCCTGCCCCCTCCCCCCGTGTACTCTGTATCTACCTGTCGTCCTGTGCCTCGCACCCTCGCCCCCTCCCCCAGCGAACCAACCCCATCCCTCATCTCTCAACCCCTTCATTCTGTCGCACGCGTTCGCTCCACTCTCGGGTTCCGTCGCAATCCTTCTTCCATCACCGTCCATATTCCTCCCTCCCTCCCCCCTTTGCCCGATTTTATAGTCCGCACCCTGCTCGGGCTCGAGGGGTGTCGCTCACCGGGGGAATAATTCATCGATCCCCATTCAACGTCGCTCGGGCGAGCTAGACCGGTGCGTAAGTATTAAAAACCCTTCGTACAATCTTTGACTGGTACGTAAAAAGTCACATTTCACGATTCCGAGGTTTGGATCGATTTGTTTTTGGGTTAATTAGTATTCCGGGGCTTGTTTGGTTTGAGGAAAAGGAGGACACGTGAGATAACTGATTGTTTTGTCAACTTGAAACAAGTCCTTCATTATTCTGTTGAATTTTCCTTAGGAAATTTGTTCGAAAGATTAAAGAGAATGGTAATTGTCATTTTAATGGTATAATGTGCCATGTAAAGGGTGAATCGATGTTAGACATTCCCTTTTTCCAAATCTATTATATCTAATCTAAGGTTGATTAATAAAAAAATAATTGTAAACAACATTTTGAAAAAAAATTTTTTATTGAATATACTTAATATAAAATACATTTTTTATTTTATTGAAAACTTAGCTTAATAAATATGTTAAATACATGTCAAGTATATTAAGCAATATTGTCAATGAAAAATATTACTTTTTTTTATTATTCAGAATGAGATATTCGAAACATCGAAACCAAGCTTCATTCTTCGACGTTGAAGTTGAATATTCCATTTAGCTTGATATTCCGTTTTGTCTTATTTTCCCAAAACGTATGTTATATCAACGTGCACAGCAGCAAACATTTCTTGGATATAGTCGACGTGTTTGCAACGATCGCGTCTATGAAGCAAATTCGAGATGGAATTTTCCTGAAATAACAAAAAAACCTCTTCTAGCTCTTGAGCACAACTAATGCTCCTTCGCGATGTAGCATCTTCCACCTTAAGGTCTGCTGCTGTGCATTCGGGTGAAAACACCATCCTGATTTCACGAATACCGCGTGGTTGCTTCGCTTTTCTTCATTGGGTTAAGTCGTTCACGCGTTACATTTTCTCCCCCTTGCGAACTGTGCTTCTTCATCCCCGGTTCTATTCAGTTATTCAACGTTTCACGGAAACACGCTCGTGGTGCTTCAAACGTTCGGTCGTTCCGTTATCTTCAGGGTTTATTTTTTTTCTTTTATTTATTTTTTTGTTTGTTTTTTTTCCATCGTCGTACTTACGGTAAGCCTCTCACGTGTATTTACGTTTATCTTGCACACTCTAGTTTATTCAATTGTAAATATATAGATATATCATGGAAAACTACGTGGTAAGTGAATCAAAAGATTATGAAAATATCGTGATATTTAAATGTTTTTAAACACCGAATTCAATCTTGCCCAGAATTCGATTTGTCTGTGTCGAATTTGGGGGTCACAGGGCACAGGGGTCATTTCGACCCTGAGACTTGAAAAAATTGTCATATATTCTTTGATACTCCCTTCAAAAGGTACCACAGCATATTTGGTTTGAATTCAATAATTTTTGCAGAAAAATTAAGAACTCTCATTTTTCATTATTTTTATCCGAAAATTTAACTGGATACTCTTGAAATACTCTAGTTTCAGAGAAAAAAAAATGGCCTGATAGTGGCTGCTGAAAAAAAAGATATTTATTCTGAGAAATGAAGAATAAACGTCTTGAATTAGATTTGATTTTGCTTGGGGTCATTTGTTAATAAGACGTATCACTATGCAAAATTTCAAGTTTCTGGCTCATAATAATTCCTTTTTTCCATTATGAAGTACGAAATCCTCGAAAGAACCGCAATCAAGTTAACGTTTAATAACAAATCTCCAATCAAATAAAATTGATGCAAATTCATGAAGTTCAATAATAAAATCCCAACTCTCTTACCTTATTCCAATGATTTATTTTCTCACTTCTTCCATTTCACTAATTTCCAGAACGAACTTCACTTCGGTCTACCATCGAAGAATTAAAAACAAAATGGCCGCTGTGGAGGATCCCGCTTGGTTTGGTTATTTTTCATTTGAAATGGAAAATTGTCCAGGGCAAATTGCCCGCGCGAAGGACAACAATGGATCAGGAAGCATGCAAACGATATATTGTCACACAGGCTAAGTTTTGTCACTTTGCGTTTCGCAGAAAGTGACAAAACCTCTAGACCGATGGCCCAGAACGTCTGCGTTATGTCTCCAGTAGACAGTTTCCTCTCTTAACGTTCATATACATATATATACACACGTTAAGAGAGGACATATATATTTGTATATATAACTTCTTCGTTCGTGCGACGTTCGCTATTTTCATCCGAACGGTGGCGCTGGCGTTCGTTCTTGGTCTCGGGAATTGCATTCGAAATCCAGGAACCACGATGAAGCATACTGCCCGGGCAGGAGAGTAATAGCGAAGTGATGGAGTCGCGAGAGCGGGGAATTTTTATGGATAAATCGATGTTGCACGTCCTCCCCCCCTCCTTCCTCTTCCCTACCCCCTCCCGAATGGAGGAAGTGGAAAAGGGAGCTCAACCGTAGCTATATAACACGGCACTATAAAGTTTCCAACCGTTGTGCAGTGATTGGCGTGTCTCGAGGAAATGTGGAAACCATCTTTTTTTTTTTTTTTTCGCCACCTCGACTACGTTTCCGACATTTTTTTTCCTACGTCGCCGATCGGACGAAAGCAATTTTGATTTTTTTGTTCGAAGTTTTTTTTTTCGCCACGAGATGTCGTGTGCCAAAATGGAAATATATATGTATATGTTTTTTTTTGGGAATTGTTGGGGTTGATACTTTTTATTTTCTCGAGGTTTCGGATTTGGCATTTTTGTCGGCCATTTTGTCGAGTCGTTGCAATAAGATGAAAAAATCGATCGGGTCAAATATGGACGAAAAAAAAAAGAAACGCATTGTTCGAATGATTCTGGATGGAATTTTCGATAATTCTTGCTGATAGAGCGTTGAATAATTTTTTTTACGAATTTTTAAGTTGTATAGTAAAAAAAGATGAAAAATATAACAATCGTATCAAATATGGCCGAAACAAATACGCAACGTCCCAAAATTTTTGAATGACGTCTGCTTACTCTTCAAACCGACTATACCGTTTGATATTTATCAGTTCTTAATTCTACTCGTCAGTTGATTGATCTAATACTGATTGTGAATCAATTTGTGGACTTACCTCGTTACGCGTTTCGTGTAAGCTGTCATCGATCAAAACTGCCATCGACCTGTTCCATCCATAGCTTCGCGAAGAATGAAACGACGCCGCGCGACGCGCGACCAGGATCAATCAGGATGACTGTCCGATGACATCTCGAAATGCGTTCCCAAAAATAGCAAACGACTTTTGTTGCCGAGTTACGCCGCTCGAGGCGCTAGTGTCGCGATTGGGCGTGAAGTACGTTGAAAGAAGTCGATGGGAAGAAGTTTGTCGTATATACTATATATATATCTTAATTCTATACCTTCAGCCGCCATTAGCCATTTTGATTATCGTTTCCATATGCCACAGCCATGGAACGACCAAACTATGAAATCATTTCGTGATTCGTGAAAGAAAAAACAATTTGCATAGAATATTATCAAAAGAATGTTTTTTTGCAAGAAAACGAATAAAATATATTTTGAACATTATTGTTTCTTGCGAACACGAAATGTCCAGATGCAACCAGAAGTGGCACTCTCGCAGTTCCATTTTTGCCCGTTGGCCGTCAAATTTGGCGCTGAAATTCAATCAACGAAAGATGAAAAAGAAACAAAAAATTTCATAAGCAAAATCGTTGAAAAAGTGTGTCACGTGCCAGACTGAGCCATTGACATATGAGTTTTTCAACAACCGCGACGACGAAAAAAAACAACAACAACAATCAGAAACAATGAATTTTTTCCGTATTTTATTTTACGTAGAAAGTGCGATAGGCCATTGACTGAAGGTTTTCCAATAGCCGGTGGGTAGACGAACGACGGTGGCGCCAACCAGGCTGTGAGTTCAGGAAGCCGAAGACAGAGAGTGAGAGAGAGAGAGTCATAGAGCCACTGCTAGACCATTCGCATATAGGACAACTGGCCAAGAGTGAGAGACGAGATTGTTTTGTCCAAGCTGGAAGAGAAAGAAAGACATCTCGCTTCGCCAGCGCCACAACGGAATTGTCCAGCGGGTTAGGGGGGGCCGGAGGAGGGTTGGGGGCCGTTTATCCGGGCTTCGCGCGGCCCCCTCGACTTGACCTTGAACGTCGACGACGCAGCCTAGACCTTGCCTAGCAGCTCCGGGTTTTCCGCGGTCGCTTCGAGAACTTGTTCCGTCATCCTGGTCGAGCCTATCCATGTGCCAACGACTTACAAACGTCGCTGTGTACTACAGGTGGGGTTATCCCCCCACCCCAACCGCACCGCGACCTACCGGGTCATCGTTTGACTAGTAGTTTAATTTTTTTCGACTACAATGATCATCACCAGAGCTTTGCCATCTTCTGATTGGTCGGAATTCGTCTGTGGGCCAGTTGCAGCCAATCAAAATGAATTGTGTGATCATCGCTTGCGTTTGCTGATCTGCGATACGTAACGGGACCTTGGAATCTGGAACCCGAGGCACCAGAGGGCCGCATGACTGTAATGCCAACTTATTCCATCTCATCTTACATCGTCGTGCATCGTTATTTTTGCTGGGTGCGTTGCATAGACGGAAAATGCACGATTTGTTGGTCAACCGGCTATGCGAATCGCTACAGAGGCGACATCTAGCGGGCGATAGGCGAAGCGTTAGGTGTAAGGCCCAGTTACGGTGATGGACCATATTTGTTAGTGCGAGAGAAACAGCGCTAGCGGCGCTCGCTGCGGGAGCAAGAGAGAACGAGAGAGAGGAGTAGTCCATCGACGTCGCTTGTTCTTTGTCGCTCCGCAGCGAGCGCCGATGGCGCTTTCTCTCTCGCACTCATTGCGCGATTAGCTGATTTCGCATAATTTTAATAACCATGTAGAAGGTTGTGACTGATGCGTATTTACAGGCTGGTATTCGAGGTGATTTCTTCTGCCGCTAGTGGTCCGCTTGACCGTTAGCTTTGTCACAAATTATTGCAATCGAGTTCTATATTTTCGCCTGCAAACCTACCGCAAAAATAATAATAAAAACAATTCACATCTACAAAATGCAACGGAAATTCACATTAAATAATTAACCTTAAAAACCAGTTTTTTTTAAACCTTTCAACGCTGCAGATTTTTTTCTTCAATGTTTATTCATCCAAGGTTTATTGTTTTAAAAGTCGTGAAAATCTCGTTCGCGGGCCTTTGCCGGAGACGATAAAAAGCTGCAAAGAGCTATTCCCAATTCCCCCGTCGTTCTCGAACCATCTTCTCTCCGTTGCTTCGCCTCTTTCTGGGGGGAAAAAAACGGGGAAAAAAAATATATAAAAGGTAATCGCTTTGCGTTTTTACAGCGCTTTACTGCCCAACTCGTTCGTCTGGATTCGGGACAAGGGCCGTGTCTTTTATGACTTTTAATTTCCGTTTTTCCAGACACACGGTTTTCGTCGGATTCGAATAAAATTCGTTCGTCGGTGATATTCCTCGCGAGAGGGAAAGGAGAGAGGGCTTTCTTACCGACCCCCCCAACCACCACGTCGAAAATCCACGAAGACGTTTTGCCGATCGGGCTTCTTTATTGCGGCCACGAGCCGGAAATTTTACACTCCAAATAGGCTTTCTTCAGCAACCTCATAAAGACAGCTTCGTCGTTATTACATTTCTTTTCCATAATTTTACATCGTCGTAATAATAAAAAAAGTTCCAAAACGGTTTTATAATCCTATCGGATAACTTTGTTTCCCGCGCAAATTTGAAATTTCAAATAATCATCCACAGCCTTCTGTGACATGCGCGGTAAAGGCCTGTTTCGGTTGCGCAGCAACTAAACGACGATGATTGTCGGAATTCCGAATATACAACATCCGCCACCGTCGACTTTCATCCTTCACCAATAACAAAACGTTCAAATTGAAACTAAAAAGAAAACGTTTTTCAATCATTTATTCAGAGATAAAGTAAAACAATCGATCAAGATTCGATGGAATTAATTCAAACGAAATGTCAGTCGGATGTTTCTTCTCCCTCCCTCCCACTCTCGACCAATCACGATCGAGCGTCTTGCGGTAGCTCCGCGCCATTGGTCGAAACGCCGGCCGGCGATCCAGATGGCGCTGAGCGGCGTTCTGTCGAGCGCCGATACGCCAAACACCATTGTTCGCGTTTCAATCCAAGTCCGAACCCGATCGTGTCTTCATTTACCCGCGAACAAAAAAATAAATTTTCAGTGTTCTCGAAAAAAAATTGTTCCCGACAATTCTCAATGCCACAACGTTCAATGAAACGGCAATGATGTCGAATTATCGTCGATCGATCGTTCATGAAAAATCATTCTGCACATTTCCAACGACCAAATTGAAAAATATATTTTGCGTGTTTTGCAGACATCAGTTTTACGTCAGAGGTAAGTCGAACTATTCTTTTGTTCGTTTCATTCATCGAGTGTTTTCTTTGTCACTTTTTTTTTCATTTATTTTTACGTTAAATTGTTATTTCTTTGTCTCTAGTCAACGTCTTTATCCTCCCCCCCCCCTTCCCCCTCCCCCAGTCTCCAAACAAGCGAGACGAAAAAAAAAAAAAAATTGTGATTCTTTGACTGCTACGTAACTCGATATACGACATACGTACGATCGAGACAAAGAAGCAGTCTTGCCCCTCCCCCTCCCCTCTCCCCCCGCCCACCGTCGAACCCTCACAAACGCGGCATTTGTTTTCGTTCCTCGCGACTGTTTTGTTTTTCTTTTCTTTCTTCTTCAGATTTTCTCTCTCTCTCGGTCATCTAGCTGGGAAAAGTTTTTTTTTAATGACACGCGTATATATATATATATATATATATGTGCGAAGTATATATGTCATACATAATATCGAGGCTCGATGTATTGTTATTAAAAATCTTTATATATTTATGTGTGTGGATGAAGTATATATATGTCATAAGTAACAATCGAGACTCAACGTGTCATTGTAAAAAACCGTTATTCAGCTAGATGTATAAAATCATATGTATATATATATATGTATGTATATAGGTATGTATGTATATAATTTGTTGGGGAAGAAAACAAAGAAGAGAAATTGCAAATTTTAGTTAGGACAATATTGTCGATCGTGTTGTTCTTTGTCGCAAAATCATCTGTCCCTGATGACGCCATTTTTTTTCCTTCGAGTCCTGGCCAGTAGCGATGCATCGGCCATATTGAAGATGCTGCGAGAGATTATGTTTGTTCTTCTTGTGTGTTTTATTTATTTGTCATTCGAATCTGTGATAAAAGTCAATCGTTGTGGTCTTGTATCTTTAGAAATTTGTATTTTTCTTCACAGTATTTAGTCAAGCTTGATAAATTGTTCTAATTATTTCAATTTATAATCATATGAGAGAAGTGTTTGACCTCTGAATGACCTTTCGAGTTAGTCCTATCTTCTCGTTGCTTCTAAATAATTTGCATAGCCGAAGTAACTTGTTTTGTAACTTAAGCAATTATGATCGTCATATAATAATAATTCAAATATTCAAAAATTTGAAAAATATGAATATATTTATTTCCAATTTTTTAATATTTATGTTATTAACTATATTCACTTGATATTTTTTCATAGACATATTTTTTTTTCATCATTTTTTATTCAATTTTTCTTCTCAGTTGGTTATTTTTTTTTTTTTTATTTGAAAAAAAATACTTTTTCAAATCCGCATTTGCAGATTTGTCTTATCTGAAGGGTATTCACCTTCCGTTGTTATTGACATGCGGTCACGCGGCTTGTCAGCAATGCGTCGTGAAGCGCGCGGACGAGGAGTGTCCGACGTGCAAAATATCGGTGCGTTCGAAAAACGGCGACCCGTCAAAACCGTCGAATTTGTTGCCGGTGAACACTTACGTGGTGGGTTTGATGAGCGTCGTCAACGCCAGACCGGCGAACATGGACGATCCCGATTTGTCGTTCGTCCAGCCGATAGTGTCGCGAACGGTGCAAAAACCGTTGCACCAAAAGTCGTGCGCCAGATGCGGCGGACGAGACGTCCTCAGTCGTTTGCCCTACCATGACGAATTCTACTGCTTCGTGTGCGCTTGTCAGGTCGGTCGGAGACGGCGAAACAAACTGAAACCTTGAAAATTTTTTGCAACAATTTCATTTCCATCGCAGATTCACAAGACGGAGGCTCGCACCGATCCGGACGAATGTCACATTCTAGTCATGCTCAAAGATTGCACCGACGGTCCTGTGTTTAAGATCGACATGTGTCCTCGACATCACGACGTCATGGATTATTATTGCAATCAGTGTGAAGAAACCGGATGCTGTCACTGTATGATACAGCAACATAATCAGCATCCGTCGACGATGCTGAGCAACAGAGTTTGTATCGTTCCCATTTTTAAAAATTTATTTTTGAGTTATTCGGGCAACGGTTATTTATTAATTTATTAATTTATTAATTTATTAATTTATTAATTTATTAATTTATTAATTTATTAATTTATTAATTTATTAATTCATTAATTTATTAATTTATTAATTCATTAATTCATTAATTTATTAATTTATTTATGGGAAAAAAAATTGCAGTTTAAGCGTATTTACAACAACGTTAATAATATCGAATAATAATAATATTGATTGTGATCATTTGAAAATGGATGAGACAAATTAAATAGAATTCATGAAGATAGTCGAGAAAATTGCACGAATAAAAATATTTTGACAGCGTTCACTGAAAAAAAAAAAAAAACTCAAATAAAAAACAAAGAAAAAATTCATTATTTTTTAATTGAAAAAAAATGGATTTGTCTGTGTAAATTTAAAAACCTCGAACATTTAGTAAAAAATTTACAAGGATTAAAATATTTTGACAATTTTTTACTGTGGAAGGAAAGGAAAAAAAACAAATTCAGTGAGCCTCACTCGACGAACTGAAAAATCATTGAAAAATTAAAATGCACTGATTTATTACTTTTATTCATTTATTCGTTTATTCATTTATTCATCAGAACAAGGAACACATGGAGGAGTTCGATAAGGTCCACAACAAGCTCGCAGAGACCATGCAACGTCTTCGTCAGGCGAAAAAGGTAGGATTTTCAAAATTGACAATATTAATCACCGTTTAGAAAATTGAAAAAAAAAAAACAAACACAAAACAATATCTGAATAAATTAATTCTTTATTGAACAGTATGTCGTACGAGCTAGATAAAAATGTAATTAGGTACACGTACGAGGCTCGGACATCTATTTGTCCGGTCCTCAAAATGCTAATTAATTGTAGAAACCATTTTATGTTTTTTTTTTTTTTTTTTCTTCAATTACACATATGACATTTTATTTTATCTTATTTTTTAAATTATAAGACGAAAAATTAATCGTCGCACTATAATGCGATTTAGAAAACTAAAATGCGATTACGAAATTGTTCTGAACCACGAATCATCGATTTTCGGTAATAGTTTGCCGATATTCGTTCGATCTCGTTCTTCCCATAGATAACAATAGAAAGAGAAACTGGCCTCAGATTCTCTCGAATATTATCATAAATAATTGCACGATTGAAGGAAAAAAAACAATGTATGACTAGAGGAAGAAAGAGAGAACGAAAAATAAGAAATATTATAAATATTAATTTTACCCAATTTTACAATTTTTTTTTTCTAATTTAAATTTTAAGCTCAGCTGGGATTATTTAATTCTTTAACTTAAAAAATGTAACATAATGACGTAAAGTAACGTAATGGCAACGAAACCCGTACAATTCTGTTTTTTTCTTCATTTTTTATTTAAAAAAATTATATTTCATTCTTTTTCATCATTTTAATTTTCACTGTCCAACGATTGCAATTTTTCTTTAACTCGATCCTTCTCCTGTTGCTTCTTCAATTTTTTTTCCTTCAATTTAGCTTCCATCTCTTTGAACTTTATTTCCAAATAACGATCGACTTCCGGTCCGCTGAAATCTTCCGGAAATTTCGGTATTATCGGCAATATGTATTTGTACAAACGTTCGTTGAGAACGTATAATTGAGGAGTGAATTCGCACTTGACGTTGAACCACCAGTCGCAAGTGAGTGCCACCTGACTGAATATCGTTCCGTTTGGACAGAGAAACGATGATTTACCGCCATTCAGATCGCAGTAGTGCCAAACCTGAATAAAAAAAATTCAAACGAATAATAGTTAAATAATGAAAAAAATAAATATCGACAACAATTTTCACATGAAAATTTATGATTTTCAAGTTTCGAATGTCTGACATTTTGAAATTGATAATCTTCAAGTTTCAAATGTCAGACATTTGAAAATTGATGATCTTCAAGTTTCAAATGTCAGACATTTGAAAATTGATGATTTTCAAGTTTCAAATGTCTGACATTTCAAAATTGATGATTTTCATGTTTCAAATGTCAGACATTTGGAACTTGAAAAATCATCAATTTTCAAGCCACCATAATACTTCCGCCAATTTGTATTTAGGGATTAACATTTTTCTTTCATCTTAAAAAAAGCATTTTCAAGCTCGACATATCTAATTATTCAAAAATCATGTGCGAAAAATTATTCGTCACAAGATTTTTACAATATACGATTCGAACTTCAAAATGTTTTTCTGTTCATCCCAATACGACAATTTTTCGCAAAGTTACAGTCTCTCAAAAGTTCCTCAATGAGGGTGTCGACGAATTTCGACAAGTGCACCCCCCCCAGATGGGTTCGAAATGAATAAATAAAAATACGTGCGAAACCCCAGCACCGTAGTCCAACGAGAAGACGTCCCTGTAATCTCGTTTCGTTTCCCATTTGAATAACACGTGATTTTCCGACTAATTCGGTAATTATTTTTTCGAGTAGTCCCTGAGCACGCAAAAAATTCTTCATTCACACGAATCCATCGTCAATGGGTATAACTACCCGTACATTTTTTTACAAGACCTCACCTGTGTATCATCGATAACGGCGAACCGATGAACGATGATAACAACTGATAAACGATTTTAACACTGATTGTCATTCATTTGCGTTCATGTCTTGTAAAAAAATGTACAAGTAGTTACACCCATTAACAATAGATTCATGCGAATCAAAAATTTTTTTCTGTTCAAAAACCGGTGTAAAAAAAAATTACCTGACAACCAGTGGTCGGATCACCGAAGAATCCCTTGTACCGTTGTTCCTTGCAATTGAATTCGGTCTTGGGTATCGTGGCGTAGGCCGGATAATCGACGTTGGCTTTGCCCCTCGTGGCCCCGTACTTCAAGGTCGTCGGTGGCACCAGTTGCTCGTGGCTCGACGCCCCATCGGGCGCCTGAAATTTGCTCACAGGCGTTTCCGTCGTTCTTCCCAAATCGTATTGACCCTCATTCGTGACAGAATGATCATTAGCACCCTCATAATCCCTCAAATCGTAATCGTCGACCTTGACCGGTGGTCTTATCGTTGGTCCTCCATAATTTTCCTGCTTGATCTCATCATCGATATCCTGCACCAAAGGCGTGTAATATTGCACCAAATGTTTGTCCTTGACACTATTAACCCCATCGTAATTGTCATTATTATTATTATAATAACGTTCAGGCTCGTCATAAACATTTTCATCATCGACAATTTGCGGCCTGGGCGTAGCTTGGAATCTCGTTTCCGTGACGACCTTCGGACGACCTTGAACCCCACGATAATCCCCATGATCAATCACATCCGGCAAAACCTTAACCGGCAATTTTTCAACATCCGTTTGTTGCGCATTGTTCAAAATTCGCAAAATTTCGATCAATGTTTTGATGCTGCTGTCGATGTTGTCCCTGTTCAACATTTCCGGCAAGGTATTCGTCAATCTTAGACTCTTCATGATGTCATTGATGTGAACGTTCGAAGTTTGAGTGAGATACATCGAAGAAGATTGTTTGTTGGATTGTCGATTCGATTGAGCGAGGATTCTCGTTGGTTTTGATTGTCTGATCGTTGATGACGATGGCGGTTCGATGTTTACGTACCTCACGTGTTCGTAATCGTCTGTAGGATAATTGTAATCCAAATTTGCGGATGGGATTTTGTCGTTGAAGTGTCCTGTGCCATAATCCGAAGGATAATCCTGTTGCAAACTGGCCAGAGGAGTTTTACGATCATTCGGCAAATATTTTCTGGAGTAATGATGATCCGCAATGGGTCTGGAAGGTGATCTGTCGGTGGGATAGTGTCCCAAGATGTCTCTGTGTGAATCAGCGACGACTGGAATCACAGGTTCTCGATAAATAATCGGTCTTCGTGGTCTGGGTGCCTCGTAACGATTTGCACTCGATGCTTTCGTGTATTCCACACGATCGTAATGCAATTTTGACGCCAGAGGTGTGAAATAATCGGATTCCGGACTCATGTTCTTCGGATCGTATTGCACGGACGGAACAAACTTGTCCGTGGGTTTGTTGTTCAAAATGGCGGCCATGTTGGATGAGTTTATACGAACGTTGGGCTTTCTTCGTTTATCAATGAGTCTGGACGGTGGCGAAGCAGGACGTTGCGGTTTTATCGTCAATGGATACGTCGACGATGCGGTCATTCTGTCGTAACTCTGTTGATGCTGTTGCGACTGATGTTGTTGGCGCTTTTGATTTTGATTAGCGATGACCGAAAGTTGGGAATTCACGTGATTGTTAGACAGATGTAACGTTCTGTACGGTATCAGTCTTCTGTATCGTTCCTTGAACTCCGTGAAGTTCATGTTTTCCAATAGATCGTCCACGTCGTCTTCTAGCGTTTCAGCGGGGGATTTTGTTGAGTTTGTTGTTGGGGATGATTCGACGTCTCCGTGGGCCAGTAATACTGCAAACATAATTTGAGAAAAGAAATATTAGTAAGCTTTTTTCTTTGTTGTGATTTTGTGTTGATACTATTTTTTTTTTTTTTTTCAGTGATATTGGTTTCTTTCCTAGGGTCATACTTTTTCAGATTTCAAGGTCATCGAAATATTATTTTGAAGGGATTTACGTTATTGTTTTTATCGTGGCCTGATGACGGTGATACTATTTTTTTTTATTGATATTGTTTTTCTTCCCCCGAGGTCATACTTTTTGAGATTTCAAGGTCATTGACATAATCTTTGAACAGATTTATGTTATTTTGTTTTTTATCGTGAACTGATAGCAGAGGTCGAGACGTTTCCAGTGACCTGCAAGACAATGACCTTCACGCGACTTTGAACGTGGACATTTGTTTTTTTTTTAAAATAATCAACGTGTGGGGGAAAAAAACTAGCTGGAGATTTTTTTAAATCAAAAATGATTCGTACCTTTTTTTTTGTCTCTCTTGTTTTTTGTTTTTTATCCAAACTGTTTGTTTTTATTTTCCGGCGATTTATTAACGATGGCTTCTCGAAAGTTTTTGAAAGAATAATAAAATAACGTGACGGAGCCGCCATTTAGAATAATCCGATAAAACAAACAAAACAAATAATCCACGGATCAACATTTTATTTATTCATTTTTTTCCATTTTACGTTATTTATTTATTTATTTATTATCGAACAGTTCATAATTAATCGTGAATGGTAATAAAAATCGCTCCATTCATTCGGGACATATATACATACATATATTTATATCTAAATAACCCAATGCGACGCGGGGGCGTGGGGTTAGGGGACACAGGGGCGAGGGGCGAGTGCGCTCTCTATTCGACATAAATAAAACGTTTCACGGTGCAACGCTTTCCCGCTGGGCCTAGTCCGTCCACGCATGTCATAACCGAGCTTGCTGGTCACGTTCGAGCGATGTGACCAGTGAAACAAAAAAAAACCAAAAAAAAAATGAAAAACAAGTGTCCCACCCTCCCAAACCCTCTTCCGAGTGTCGGTACTCTTCGGGTCCCTCCCGGACAAGCGTTTTTCCATCGGTTCCTCTTCATCCTCACGCCTCTCTCGTCCAACATTCGCCCAAACATCGTGCGTTTCTCTCGTCATCCTTTCGTCTTCGTTTTTTTTTTTTTTTTTTTTCATCATTTTTTGTTTCCCTAGCCGTTCGTTTTCAACGCAGTTCGTCACATTATCGTCGACCAGAGCGAGAGAGAGACAGACAAAGAAAGAGATAGAAGAATCGTCGTCGTTGGACGAAGCCAAAGCGAGTGAACGCCGAGGAACGAGAAGATGAGGAAAGCTCAAGAGAGCCCAAGCCATGAGACAAAAAGAGACAGAAAAGTCGGATGGGACAAACTGTGAATGAGAGAGAGAGAGAGAGAGAGATAGCTGTGGCAGCGAACTGGCGTGGTGTCCCGGTACCGGCCCGCCCGAGTATAAACCACCCCCCCCCCCTGCGTCACTAGACTCGCCATGAATTTTTATAAACCTATTATTTAGCCCCGATGTAACAAAGCTCGGTGGCGGCGGCGTCATAGTCGTCGTTGGATGGATAAGGATGGGAAAGGAGAGTTCGGGGGTTGGGTTTGAGCGCTGTGGAAATCCTCCCTCGGTTAGCGGGGGAGGGGGATGAAGAGGGAGCTTTCACAGCACATCAAAGGGATATCGCGCTCGTTCGTTGTGCCGGTGGAAGGCCGACGGGCACGTTTCCCCGAGTCTCCCTCCCTTGTTCCCTCTTCCTGGTCACCCACGCACACACACACGTCGACGGAAAGAGACACCGGGGACCGAGAGGGATGGAGCAAGTGTTAACGGGACAGGTATAACAGCAGCGTGGATGGAGGAGAGCGAGGAGGGAGGGCGCGTGAGCGGCGGGTTTGGGAACTACGAGCCAGATGAGGCACACGGTCGAAACGAGACGGGGAACCGGAGGACAGAAAGCTTGGGCAAAGCTCCCCTTCCCTTCCTCCTCCCTCCCCTTCCTCTCCCTTCTCTCCCTCACCGACCCTGGAAATTCAATTCGATTCTGCACGAAATGAGTCTCGAAACTCGTGGCGCCCTCGCTCGCTCGCTCGCTCTCGCTTTATTAATCCCGTCAGTGACGAAAAAAAAAAAGCGTTATTGAAAAATTCGCAAAAGCCGTTGGGCTTCTCTCTCTCTCTCTCGCTTTTTTCTCTTCTGTCTCTCTCTTTTTTTTTCTCGTGAATCTCTTGTTTTTATTTTATTTTTTTTATTTATGTCCTCGACGTTGTTTACCTCGGATTCTTGGTACTGAGGATGGGTCTCTCGAACGTCTTGCGGTTCCTCATCCTACTTCTCCCCCTCTGCCCCCCCCCCTTTTTAACCGTCGTGCCTTCCGAGAACGTCGTTTGGGACGGCTCGACCGAATGTAATTCGCGGAACGAGTGAAACAACAAACGATCGTGTGGAAATTCTTTTAGTTTTTTTTTTTGAGAGTTATATAATAATTCTCGGTATCTCGTTTCGTTGTTTCGGGCATTGTTCGTTGAATTATGTTAAACGGTTTGTCTTTGGATTTTTTTTTTTTTCGAGCGAGTGGAGATCACGGAAAATGTGTTTCTTCTTCCTGATTTTTTTTTCACTGTATTGTTCGTGGGTTTTTTTTTGTTTTGCTTTTTTTTTCGTTGTTGTTATTATTTTATAAACCTTCGAGACTCGAGCTTTTCTCGCCATTTTGGTGCGATCTTCTTACCGGGGAGGGGAGAGTCTTGGCTGGGGTTGGACCTTCTCCCCATCTTGCTAATAATGACGAGGGTGGAAAAAATCGCCTTGGCATCCATCCCTCCCCTTCTTCATTCTTTAAGGAGGAGGTGGGTGAAGAGGGACAACGTGACGTTTACGGGGAACGTAACTATGGCGCAGTGAAAGCTCGCGAGGAAAAGCTTTTTTTTTTCTGGAATTTATCCGAAAGCTTATGCACGCCTTCGTTGCCTCGGTCTCTTCTCACTCTCGTGTTCTCCTGTCCTTCTTAGTTTTCTCACGCTTCTTTTATCACTTCGTCTCTATGTTTCGTTCATTTTCACAATCGGAATTGATATTTATTTTTTTCTTCTTGCTGCGGACTTAAGTTTTTTCCGCGTCTCGAGACTTTCAGTTGGGAATTTCTTCGCGCCTCGGTTTCCAGATTTTCTTGTCTCCATTGTGCGTAATCTTCGACTCTTTCTCTTTTCCATTCTCAACCATCGATTTGCTCACTCACGCCCGTTATCGAATTAACCCCTACCCCCTGTTCTCATCCCTTTGCCATTGTTTCCCAAATTTTAGTTGAGTGATTATGAAAATTTTACGGGTCAAGGTCCATGTGTATAATTAGAGTAGTGCGAATCGGTGGACTCGCCCTCTAAACAAAAAACCTTGCAAGACAAATCAACTATTTATTGCTATAATAATAGCAGCTTATAGTTAATCACTCGAAACGAAAAAACCCTGCAAGACAAACCAACTATTTAATGCTATAATAATAGCAGCTTATACTTGATCACTCCAAACAAAAAACCCTGCAAGACAAACCGACTATTTAATGCTATAATAATAGCAGCTTATAGTTAATCACTCTGAACAAAAAAACCCTGCAAGACAAACCGACTATTTAATGCTATAATAATAGCAGCTTATAGTTAATCACTCTGAACAAAAAAACCCTGCAAGACAAACCAACTATTTAATGCTATAATAATAGCAGCTTATAGTTAATCACTGGAAAAGCTATTTAAAAAAAAAAAGGTGCATGAGTGCTCTAGCTTTCTCGCTCGTTCGATTACCGTCACGAGTGCGAGAGAGACGAGGCTATCGACGCTCGCTGCCGAGCGAGAGAGAAGGAAAACATCACCCCTAAAGTAAGCACATCCACCCCTAAACTTGCCACAAATAAATCCTATCTAGGTTCTTGGATTGCTGTTCGATTTGATGATGAATAAAAATAAAAAAAGAATCGTCCTCAACTCGACCATGAATTTGAAATTATTAGCAAAACTAAGCCAATTTTTGAGTGGTGGTAGTAGTAGTATTAACCCTCTGGTGGCGACCTGGGTGACTGTACACCCAGAGACGGTGGAAAAGTGACACAATTATTACCACAATTATGGAAACTTTTTTAAAAAATTTTTTTTAACAGTTCCTGCTCCAAATATTCGGAATATGGATATGATAAGTACACAGTTGTATTCCTGACATTCTAAAGATTTTATTTCAACCCTGATAAGTTAAAAAATCTCTAATTCACATGGTTTTATGATTCGATGAATATTATGGGTGGCTATTGACCCAGGAGCGCCAAGATGTTGCAGTCCGAAAAATGTGTGCGCCCTTAGAGGGTTAAAGAATATTTATTGACAATATGGTGTACACTCTTTTCTCATTCCTGGTATTGCTGTATAGATTGTTCATTTATTTTTCAAAACTTTTTTTTTTTCAACATTGCCAAAGGGCCATCGACCCTTTAGCCCTTCAACCCTGTTTTTGGGAGCCAGTTATCGATTTAGGTACATTTTTATGTGCGTTTTTGTATGGTTTATCGATTTCCCGAACGGGTTACAAGAACACTTTTTTTTTCTTTTTTTATCACATTCCTTTTTTTTCTTTCCCCAATTCTGTCGTCTTGTTTTTTTTTCTTATTTTTTATGGGCTATCCTTCGGATCTATCTTTCTGCATATCTCTTGTCAGTCATTCACTCGTATTCGAACCCTCACGCTTGACGAGGCATCCGCAACGCCCTCGTTTTTCAATCTTACGTACTTTATTGATTTCTCGAAGGGTTACAATGACTACCGATTTTTTTGTTCTTTTTGTCGTCGCTTTTTTCTTACATTGTTCATTTTTTTTCTTTTTGTTACCATCCCTTCGTTCTGCATTATTCTGTGTCGCTTATTTCTATCGTACGGGGAGTTTCTCGACCCAACATCGACTGCCACCCTCAATGCTCTTTCGAAGCACCCTTTTTTTTTATATAGATATATTTTTTTAATTATTTCTTTAGATATCTCTTTCACTTTATACACTACACCCCCTCTTTCTCTCTCTCTCTCTCTTTATTCGACTTCCGTTCACTAGATTTCATATTATTGATCATTTATTTGTCAATGCATTTTTTAATATTTTTATTACCTTATTTATTTATATTATTCGTCATTATTTTATCGATTCATGTGTTGAAATGTATATTAAGGTAGTCCTTAATGGGGGTGTTGACGAATTTCGACAAGTGCACCCCCCAGATAGGTTCGAAATGAGAAAATCAAAATATGTGCGAAACCCCAGCACTGTAGACCAATGAGAAGACGTCCCTGTAAGCTCGTTTCGTTTCCCATTTGAATAACACGTGATTTTCCGACTAATTCGGTAATTATTTTTTCGAGTTGTCCCTGAGCACGAAAGAAATTCTTTATTCACACAAATCTATCGTCAATGGGTATAACTACTCGTACATTTTTTTACAAGACCTCACCTGTGTGTCATCGATAACGGCGAACCGATGAACAATGATAACAACTGATAAACGATTTCAACACTGATTGACATTTATTTGTGTTTATGTCTTGTAAAAAAATGTACGATTAGTTATATCCATTGGCAATAGATTTGTGTTAATGAAGAATTTTTCGAAGCCAAACTCAACGAAGTCAATCTCAAAATAATTCGTTGACTCATCTACGATGGCAATTTTATCATATTCTAGACAAAAGAAAAATTGTCCTCGTGTTAAATGTCAATCATGTCACACGATGAACCCTTTCCTGTATTACGAAAAATATTTCGTCGACCCAACCTCAAAACCCGAGAGATACACACACACACACATAGACATAACACACACTCACACCCACAGAAAATCCTACGAGGGGAGCAAGAGACAATCAGCAGAGATACAAATTCCAAAAGGGCTTGGAAGGGTCGTGAGTTTCACAAGGGCGTCCCTCACTCGACATCCAATTACAATAATAAAAAAGTAACATACGAATATTTATATATATATATGTTTATATATATTCCCACACGTCCCACATACACCTCGTTAATAATCAACCCATCCTCATAAATTTTCCAAGACTGTCAGAACCTAAAAAAAAAAAAAGAAAAAAAGAAAGAAGAAAAAAAATTCATTGACATCGAATTGAGTATCTTCATCCTCACCTGCCTTTCGTCCTTTGGCCATAGGTCCTATTTCTCTCTATATATGTTTTTTTCATCATTGAATTCCATTCCCACTTCGGACACTTAAAAAAAAAATATATATAAAAAAACACAATAATAAAAAAAAAGACGTGGAAAAGAAAAATCTGCATCGAATGTGAGGGCTTTTTACTCGTCTCGCAGTTTCGAATTGACGGAAACGTAACAAAAAAAAAAGAAAAAATATATATCTCATCCAACGTTTCGATGCCTGTCCCTTTGTCTCGTCTCTATCCTACCCCCCCCCCCCCCCCTCCCCCTCACCCTCGATAAATTACTCGATTCTAGTCGCCATGGCGGCCACGAGAGAGCGCGACCGGTCACTGACAAATCTCGCGGTGTTGAATTTTTTTTTTTTTTCGGGTCGTCCTCGCCGTACTTTTTTCATTTTTTAATTTTTTGTTTTCACCCGAGCCGCGTACAATTCGCCGTATAATATACCGGTGCACGGTTATTTTTTACGCGGATGCGTCTCCGTTGCCGATTGCCGCAGTTTTTTTTTTCCTCATATTTTTTTTTCTGTTTCTTTCTTCTTTTTTTTTGTTTGTTTTTTTATTTTGTCAACCGGAGGGAGCGAGAGATTTACCCCCGTCGACAGTCGAGAGGTCCTCCCCCCTTCACCCTCAGCACCCTCAGCACCCTCAGCACCCTCCACCCTCCACCCTCGCCCCGTACAACATCCGACGAGCAGGCACGTCATAAATGCATGAAATAGTACACGGCAATGTCGACTCTTCGTTGTTGTACGGCCTCGCATTGATTTCCCCCAACGCGTTCGTTTTCCCACATCGTGTACAACTTCTCTATTCTATTTTTTCTTTCTCGTTCTCTCCCTTTTTTTCCCATATTTTTATTATTTTTTTTTTTTCGTTGGTTTTCTTTTTTTCTTCGTTTTTTTTTGCTTGCTTTTTCATCGGTAACGCCCTCTGCAGTGCATCACTCGCGAGGGCGGCTAGAGAGGGGTGCTAGGGAGCGGGGGGGGGGGGGTAGGCAGAGGGATGCGTAACGCATTAACACACGAGACCACCCTTTGGCACGGCGAGGAAGGGGGCGCCACTATCGGGACTAATCATCCAGCCAGGTATAAGTGGATCGATACGTTTTAATTGTTTCCGCAGTAGCTTTCTCCAGGGAAAGGGCGGGGAGGGGGAGGGTTTGGTGTATTATGACAGCGTGCGAACTCACGCACACACACACACACACACACTTACGCACAGGTGCGAAAAAAATTATTACGCATAATGATAGTATTTCGCAACGTCCGTAAGGCGAAAGAAGAAAAAAATACCATCGACGTGTGCGTGCGCAGAAAGATTTTGAAAAATGGTCAAGATGGTGTTGGGCACGCACGTGACAGGGTTCCGTAGGCATTTTTTAGTAGTCATTGAGATTTGGATTTTTATTTATTTCTTTTTCTTTTTTTTTTTTTTTTTTCAAAATTTAAATTTTGGAATTTTTTTCCAAAGATATTATTTCTGTTTCTGAATACAGAATTGGGAGAATGCGAGGACTGTGACGTACAGACGGACGGACGGACGGACGGACGGACGGACAGACGGACGGATTTGGCGAAATCATAAGGGTTTCCTAGATTTCTACGATGATGGATGTTTTTTTTTTTTTCCAATGATGGATGTTTTTTCCTGAACCGGAACTTTTATTATCCGTGGGAAGACATCTCGAGTTTGTTGTAACGCGAGGGGGCTGTGAACACTCTCGTTATGTCAAACCGTCATTATAGGGGAGATTCGAGTGTTCGTCGTTCGTTACGTATCGCGTTGACAACTCCGTTACTGAGTTAGCATACGTGACTTTACGTCTGCGTCGTCTCGTCGTGTCTGTCGAAGTTTCACGTCTGTGGAGTCTGGGTTTCGACGAGGGTTGCTTTTCTTCCCCCTTATTTCATTAGAGTTCATTGATTTCTTCATCATGACGAGGTGATGGCATTATTATTTTACGCTGTAACGAAAATTTACGATCGTGTTACCATTTTTATCTCGAATGTCATTCATCGTGACTCGTTGTTGTTGTTTTTGTTATTGTTGTGATTGCCATGGCTGGGTAAGCTCATTAATCAGGCATAGTTCATCATGTTTACGTCAACTCCTTTCGGTCATTTTTCGGTGTAACAAAAATGCCTGATCATTTCATCATGTTAATTTGAAGGTCCATCATCACGACTTGTTATTGTTGATGTTGTTGTCGTTGTTGTTGTTGTCGTTATTGTGATTGTTAATTCTGGGTAAGCTTGTTTACATTACTTCGTTTCACTTTCTATTACAATGAAAATACTGGGCAATATCATTTTTATTGTTTTTTTTTCTCAAATGTCCTTGATCATGACTTTGGTTATTGTTGTTGTTGTTGTGATTGTTATTTTTGGTTAAGCTTGTTCACATTTCCTCGTTTCATTTCCCGGTACAACGAAAATGCTTGGCGATATGATTTTTTTTTTGTTGTATTTATCTCAAATGTCCTTCATCATGACTTTTGTTTTTGTTATTGTTGTGATTGCCATTGTCGGGTCAGCTCGTTTACGTTAACGCTTTTCCCCCACCCTCTCCCCCGTCTCTACAATGTGTCCCAATCGTTTTCGACCGTTTCACGTATGGCTTGGCCTCTCAATGTGTGCGAACGTACGTTCGAAGAATTTAAACGTTTTCTTACGTTTTTCATTTTCTTTCGGATTTTCCAACTCGTCTAGTTGGGTTAGGTGGAGAGGGAGGAAGGGGGGGGGCAGGGGGGCAGGGCATCGTTGTACAGTCGAGTGGAGTCGGGTGTCGTTTCGCGATATAGTTGTGTACAGTGCGGTTCGGATACGTGACTCGGTTACACGATTGTCAGTTACTTATATTTCCCTTTTCACGGTACGTGATCTGCCCCCCCCCCCCGTGTGGGGTTATGGTTCGGAACTGAGATTTTTTTTTTCAGTTGTGCTTTTTGTACGCAGCTGTCGAACACTATTCTGGATCCGTTTTCCGGAAGTATCGAAAAAAAATATATATATATATATATATATATACATATATATTCATGATGCAAGCATTTTCGAAACAATTGTTTCTGATGAATTTAAAGTGGTCGATTTTGTTATTTTTTCTTTTGATTGAAGTTTTTTTTTATTATGGATTTTACTTTTACTTGGAATAAGGTGTTTTTTTTGGGTTACGTGTTAGGTGCTTTGTCCTTGATGAAAAAAAAAGAAAATGAGAATTTGATAGACTTTATTGTCAGATCAACGATAATTTGGGGGAAAAAGTCAATGACAAGATTAAGTTTTCTCCAAATTGAAAAATGATGATTTAAAAAAAAATGGTAAGCGATATAGACTAATAATAATAAGTGATATCGCTAAGCAATTGTCCAAATTTGGGAACTAAGATGATATTTAAGGTAGTAACGCACAAACCGTAAGAGTCAAAGCAAGCCTGAAGCTATACCATCTCCAAATGAGTTACGTAGTACCTGTGTGTGACAAAGACGCGTGGTATGATGTCGATTAGAGAGAAAGAGAGAGAGACGATATTTTCCGATGTTTATTTGCTTATTATTCTCGTCACAGTCTGTTGATCTTTACGGTCAAGTGCCCAAAATGTTGCCCGAATATTAAACTTGCAGCTCGAAGTGTTTTCATTAAAATCTGACGGCAACTTTTTGTATTATATCAAATTTAGCGTGTTTTTCCATAAGGCTCAATGTTAAACGTGAAAAAATTAAAGTGTTGATATCTTTTTTCTCGTGCTCCGGAGGGCCATAAAAATTTAACTGGGCCTTTTTCTCATCAATACCCATAAGTATGCCAAGTTTCATGAAAATCGGACGGTAAAGTCTCCTATGTGCGTTACTACCTTAATACCAAAATCAAGTTATTTCTGAATAAGAAAAGGAAAAATTGTGTTTAATAGAAAAATAATTTTTTCATGAAGAAATTGTTCAATATTTGCAATTTGCATTTTTAATATATATATATATTTTTTGCAATTATTCGAATCATTCGTGTGCGACTTGCGAGGCGATTTCAACGCCCGCATCGCTATTCAACGGTTGTGGATCGAATTCGTTTGTCTCGAAGCTTTTTTCGGGTTGCGAATCGAAGCATCGAAAAACAAAGGTGTCGGACAATAGATTGCAATTGACAAAGATTTCTCGTTATTACGAATTTTCCCCAATTAAATATCGACGAAATGTTTCACGTTGTGCGATGTTCAACAATGTGTTGGATTCGGATGATATTCGGGTTTATTTTCATAGTCATCGAGTAATTCGGATGGTCGATGATGACTGGTGTCACAATGGAGATTGGCGATGAATCGAAAGCGAATCAATGTGAACGAACCAATTTGAAAACAAATTTATTAATACCATGAACGTTGTATTAATAACTTTGTTGTTTGGTAAAAAAAAAAAAACAAACAAACAATTTATTTGGTTTTTTTTAAGAATGGATTTTTGTAGAATCTTTTTTTTTTCGTTTTTATTGGCTAATAAAAATGAAAAAAAATATATTTTTTGTTTTCATTGGCCAATAGAAATAACAAAAAACTGATTACACAAAAATCCATTCTAAAAAAAAACTAAATAAATTTTTTGTTTTTTTTTGTCTTAGAAATAAAAAAAAAATTTTTTTTTTTAATTTCTTAAAAAAAATATTTTTTTTTTTAATTTCTATTGGGTTTGCGTTATTCGACTTGCGTTGGCTGCCATCGTGTCACGTCACCTGCCAACTAATCGTTGCGTTCGACAATCAGAAGTCGCGTGATCGCAAAACCATGGCGAACGTAAAAATCGATTCGTCCGATTGGCCCAGGTTGCTCAGTTGGGATTTTCCAAGCCCTGGGTTCTCGTTCGAAGGTGACTATCGAGTGACAATCTCCGACTGGAGACTCACCGGTGAAAATAATCGCGTGACGATAATTCACTCCACTTATATTGTCTTGCGTAATTTTTTTTTTTTGCGTACGTTGCCACATTTGCATCGAAAGCAAACATTCAACACTTTTCTGTGTTGGATTTGCAATTCCCTTTTTTCTTGTTTTTAAAAATTTTTTTTTTGTCTGCTGTGAAATTTAGAATGAATAAAGTTGCTAAATCCAAGTTTGAAAGTCACATATGGCTCGAATTGACCGAGTCAGTATTGACCGAATGAGTATTATCGGGCGTGTAACATAACTGGCATATGGGGGTCTTTTCGACCCCAGACACAAAAAGGATCGCTAGAAGTAGCCAATTTCAATTTTTTTCACTTGGAAAAATTCTGATATGTTCTCTGATGTTTCCTTAAACAGGTGATATAGGTTATTTTGTTTGAAATCAATTTTTACTATGACAAAAAAAATGTTGAAGGTGAACAAAAAAATATGAAAAATTTGCGATTATTATTTTTTTTTTCACTCGGAAAAATTCTGATATGGCCTTCGATGTTCCCTCGAAGAGGTGCCATAGGCCATTCCGTTCAGAATTAATATTTACTATGACAAAAAAATGTTGAAGGTAAAAAAAAAACGAAAAATTGGTGATTTTTATTTTCAAAAAAAAATCGCAACTTCCCCATTTTACATGATCCTGATCTAAAAATCGAGGTGGATACTCCCAAAATACTGTACTTTCAGGAAAAAAATGGCCCAACAGTGGCTGTTGAAAAAAAGGTATTTATTATGACAAATGAAGTGAATTAGGGTTGATTTTGATTGGCTTCAGAGTTTGGGACATTTATTTTCGGGGTCCAGGAGACCCATTGCAGAACCAGTCCGACAAAAAGTGAGCTATCGATAAAAAAACTAATTCAAAAGAAATGAATTACGATTTCTAATAATTTTTTTCACTCAATATTTAGTGAAAAAAAAATAATGTTGCAACTAAAATGTTGACGTCTGGTTGCGAACGTTGAGTTCGAAGACGGTCTGGCGAGACGATGTGAAACCGTTGGTTCGACAGACCGAATAATGCAGATAGTACTTGGGTAGAGTCTTCCGACAACCAAGACTTTGTTCCGAAGGGTATATACTCCCCTTTCCTCCTCCCCCCCCCCTCTCCCCCTCTTCTCGAGACTTCAGAGTTGAAGTTCGTCGTCAAACGCCAGTCGATCGTGAGAGCCCTCTTACGAATCAAACGCTCTATCGTCACAACGATGATAAACTACAAATTTCTGATAATTTCGTAAGCAGTTCACCGTCAGTTACAC
Organism: Diplazon laetatorius; assembly: GCA_963662125.1. Classification (NCBI taxonomy): domain Eukaryota; kingdom Metazoa; phylum Arthropoda; class Insecta; order Hymenoptera; family Ichneumonidae; genus Diplazon; species Diplazon laetatorius. The sequence goes on along the minus strand of OY759152.1, from coordinate 2,034,771 downwards.
TTGGATGAATTTTACCCAGTCTCGTTGATCGTTCGTCAACGAGACTGGGTAAACTATACTCCCATCGTGTTCACTGAACGACACACAGACAATGAAAGTGTGATCAAATATTTCATTCGATCAATTTTCATATTTGTACCAAAAATAAAAAAATTGAAGGTTTGCAATAAAATTGTGGATGTTGCAAAAAAATAAGTGATTAGCTATGTGGAAATGCCAATTGCTACTCTATTTTTTTTTTCATGGTATCTATCAAATCGTATTTTTTGATTAACTTTTTGAGTTCGATATTCCAGATAAGAAAAATGATGTACAAAGATTATATATAGACTATACATAAAGCATATAGTCTATATTTATACTGTTCATAAACTATATAGTCTACATATAGACTATACATAATAGGGTGGTCCTTAATGGGGATGTTGACGAATTTCGACAAGTGCACCCTGCAGATAAGTTCGAAATGAGTGAATAAAAATATGTGCGAAACCCCAGCACTGTAGTCCCATGAGAAGACGTCCCTGTAAGTTCATTTCGTTTCCCATTTGAATAACATGGGATTTTCTGAACAATTCGGTAATTATTTTTTCGAGTTGTCCCTAAGCACGCAAAAAATTCTTTATTCACACAAATCCATTGTCAATAGGTATAACTACTCGCACATTTTTTTACAACACATAAACACAAATAAATGTCAATCAGTGTTGAAATAGTTTATCAGTTGTTATCATCGTTCATCGGTTCGCCGTTATCGATAATACACAGGTGAGGTCTTGTAAAAAAATGTACGAGTAGTTATACCCATCAACAATAGATTCGTGTGAATAAAGAATTTTTCGCGTGCTCAGGGACAACTCGAAAAAATAATAACCGAATTAGTCGGAAAATCCCATGTTATTCATATGGGAAACTGAACGAGCTTACAGGTACGTCTTCTCATTGGACTACAGTGCTGGGGTTTCGCACATATTTTCATTCATTCATTTCGAACCTATCTGGTGGGTGCACTTTTCGAAATTCGTCAACACCCCCATTAAGGACCACCCTATTATATACAGACTATATATATAGATTTTTTAATTTATGATTGGGGGAGAAAAAGCGTGCCTACGGAGATAGCACATAACACCTGGGCCATTTCCGGAAGGAACAAACGATCCTCGTGCGTATTGGTAAATAGAAAGTGCGAGTGACCTGTATACACACACAGACGAAGCCTGATATGTGGGCCGTGCAACAAGCACCGTCGATATGATCGCACATAGACGATATGTACATGTGGCCAATCGTCGAGGGGCGAAGGGGGAGGGGGGAGGGGCTCGATCGAAGTTCATTGGAAATCCGGTGTGTTTATTCGGCCTCCTTCATTTCCCTGTTGCGTGTCGAGTCGATGGTACAGCGGAAATGCAACGCATGCTTCACCGTGTCCAAGTAGAAAATTACACAATCTTCTTTTTTCCCCCTTTTTTTTCTTACATTCGAATCAATTTTCGTGATTCAACGACCAAACGATTCACAATGACACGATCCGAGTACGTGGAGGTAGAAAGCTTGGTTACAAGATCCTCCTAATGTTCATCACGTTTTTCAAGTCCTCGACTCTCAACTGGCACACCTGTCTTGGGGTCTTTTCGACCCCAAGGCTCGAAAAAGGCTTGCTGCGAGCTACCGATTGACTTTATTCACTCGAAAAAATTCTCAGATATACTTCGATACTCCCTTCAAAAGTTGCCATAGGTTATTCCGTTCAAATTCAATAATTACTCCGAAAAAAAAATTCATCGAAGGTGAAAAAAATGCTAAATCAGCGATTTTCGCAACAAAAAAAAATCATAACTCCCCCATTTTTCATTATTTCGATCTAAAATTTCTACCGGACACTCTCGAAATAATCTACTTTCGTAAAAAAAATGAATACCGGGAATCGGGGTTGATTTCGTTTGGGGTCATTTGGACCCCAGTGCGTCTGAGGTTTGATTATCGTCATGGGTTGTTCGGTTGTCGATATTAGGGTCATCGAACGGTTCGCAAATGAGGTTCTTTGAAAATCGTGAGCCCAAGGCCCCTGGAGAAATTCTGTGGACGAAGCAATTACTCATTCAAGGTCATGGTAATGTAGTTGGAAGGTGAATCCGTGACTTTTGTTGAAGACAGATTTTTTTTCAATGGCTGTTGAAAATAGTGGGTCGAGTTATTATATTTTCCTGTCGAGCTAACATCGCAAACGGCGTGTCCGAAAGTCATCGACAATAATGTCCCAAATTCGAAGCCAGTTTATCGCCTCGAAACAACATAACGGCTGTCCGGTAACAGCTCCTCGTGTGCACACGTTTGGAACGTGAATACACAGCGTTTGCTTGTGTGTGCGGTGAAAGCCAGGTCGGGGAACTGTTGTCACGCTTCCACATGCAACTACATGTCACGACTGTCACTACTTTCGTGTGTGATATTCAAATTCGCAACGTTGCAATACTGCAACGTTGTTTCGATTTCGATTCGATTTTTAAAAATCTTAAAGAAATAATCAACAAATTTGTTCTTCGATCAGTTTTTTCATCGTTTTGTAGTCCAAATCCAATAAAATCGATTTTTATTCGCATAAATTGAAAATTGTACATTATGATACTAGTACGTAAAAAAAATTTTTTCCGACGACTGTGAATTTGTTGCATGAACTGAAGGTGAGGTGCGTAAAAACCGCATTTTACGCACAGCTCGGCGTAAAAGTTTTTTTTTTTTTTAACAAAACTATCGTATCGGTTTTTTTTTTTATTTGTGTAACTTGTACTTGGAAAAATATGTCAATGAGTCAATTTGAGTCCAAAACTGCCAAAAATATCGAGTTCTCTTATTTTCGTTAATTCCGAGTATTATTTTTGTTATAATTGTATTAAACTTAATTCATGAGATATTCTTTTTGGATAGATTTTTTTTTTCACATTTATCGTTTCAATCACATTGTCGAGATTGTGGAAATTAAAATTAGCCTCCTCGTTGGTCGTTAAAAAAAGGAAAAGAATGTTTTTCAGTCAACTTGTGATTTAATTTTTCAAGTATTTTGAAATTCCGTCAGACCATTCGTTTTTCAAAAAAAAAAAAAAAAAAAAAAAAAAAAATTATGTAAATTCGCAGATCCAAACCCATCTTCGACCCATTCTCCTCTCCATTCATCACAAAACCAATCCGTCCCACGAGTTCCAATAACAACAATGACCTTGACAAATTTTTTTAAATATTTTTTTAATATCTTTTATTTTCATTAGGAAATAGTTCCGTCTTAATTTCTGTTTTCCTGGAAAACATTCCGAAACCATTTTTTTTCAGTATTTCAATCCTCAATGATAAAAATAAATAAAACAAACGGATGCCACACCGTGAGCAATTTTTTATTTTGATTTTTTTTCACATTGGGCTCAAACGACGAGGATGAGGCATAAACAACCTTGTCCTTCGTCAAACGCAGTGTCGAAACTACGTGTACCATTCGCCATCGTTGGTCCGGATAGCGGTTTCACACACCCTGAACCATTAAAAAAAAAAGACAACAAAAAAAAAATCCTCTCCTGGAAAGCTGGAATAAAGGATGGGTCGTGAAAGTCGGAAAAAGCACTTGTTTCCCGGACGTTTTGTGGACCCTGGTACCGAGACGACAGACCCACCCCCTTCGTCTTCTTTCATCCCCGTTTTGTCACCGAAGCAACGATGCTGAGGACTTTCGATACTGTTGATTCTCGTTGTAGTCGTTTTCGCAGTCGATATTGGATAGCCCTGCTGTGCACGTGCGCACACACTCTCTTCCACACACACACACACACACACACACAAAAGTGCAGCACATAAAGGATAAGAGGTGTGGAATAGGTGTTCCCCCCTCCTTCTTCCTCCCCTCCTTCGTCTCATTCATCCCAAGTCTCCCTACAATTCTTGGTCCTTTCCTTTCCCTCAATTTTTTTTTTCTTATTTATTTTCCCTCAACTTTTTTTTCACCGCTGCGTTATTTATTTTTTTTTTCTCTCTTCACATCTTTTGCATTGCTTCCCTCGTCGTTCGCTTTCCACCGTTCGGGGGGGTTGGTTCATCGTGCGAGAAAAGGGTGGGAGAGGGTTTCGAGAATGCTGCTGGTGCTGTTGATGCTGCTTCTTCTGCTCGTGGTACACCTTTGCAGTCCTGGATATCGCGAAAACCTCCATTCTCCCATTTCTTCTTCTTCCTCTTCTTCCTTTTTTTTTCATCTTCTTCTTCCTCGTTTTATTTGATTTTTTTTCTTCTTCTTTCTTTCTTTTTTTTTTCATCTTCCTCGTTTTATTTTATTTTTTTTCTTCTTCTTCTTCTTTTATTCCCTTCTTCTCATGTCACAGACTTCCACCGGTGGCTCTCGAGCGAGCGAGCGAGCGAGATAAGCGAAGCGTGAGGACAAATGGTGCGACTCCATTTGGCTTCGCCAACTCGGCGACAGAGCTACGACAGAATTTTACAGACGGTTTGTCAGTACTCGAAATCTTTTATTGTGTTGGCACTCTTCCTCTCTCTCTCCCTCTCTCTCTCTTTTTTTTCCATCTCTCTCACTCTCTCTGGCTTGAAATTCTTCGTTGCGCAAGCTCGAGAGTCGCCGTTAACGCAAAATCTACGGTCGCACGAAGCGACGTATAAACTTGTGGATAACGAGTCTCCGGTGTTGATATCAACTATCGTTTCCTGGATGTTAATTGTATTATGGGTATCGCCCACCAAGGGGACGTACGATAATCATAGTTATTAGCCTGCCAGGTGTTTCGAGTGTCCCAGGTGGGTTGTGAACCGACGCCCGGATTAAATAACAAACGATCAACAGTTTCTGCACTATCGAGGTTCGACAACGTTCGATACCAATTGCCCGTCTGGGGGGATAGGATCGAGTTTGACCGATGGATTTTATGGAAATTTTTCTTCTCTATCGATAAATTTGCCTTCGACGTTCTGAATTTTTATTTTGGTCATTTTGGAAAATGTGGTTTGGCTCAGGGCGACGAAAATCGATTCTATAAAGCTGTTTTTCTTAACATCTTGTTTTTAGTTGGCCTGGAAACTTTTGAAAACAACTACTATCATCTCGATTTATCACGATAATGATCATCCATTTTTTTCATATTCCAATCTTAGTGTTAACTTTGACCTAAAAGCTGTATTTTCTAAAATTTCGTCCCATTCTAGATCAGAATTACCTAAAAAAATAAACACTTCGTTTCGTTTTTTTCTTTGTATCATCAATCCAGCGATTTTTTAATCATCATCCTCACTCAAATAGTTATCGAATAGTTCCATAGTTCCACCACAAAAACATCAGAAAAAACTTCAGATAAAGCTTCCAGCACGAACCTAAAATTTTCACGAAGTACAAACAAAACAATCAACGCAAATTTAATTCCTCGTTTATTTGTCATAAAAAAAATAATTAATAAATGAATATATAAATATATAAATAAATAAATAAATAAATAAATAAATAAATAAATAAATAAATAAATAAATAAATAAATACATAAGCAAATAAATAAAAAAATCACAAAATAACTCAGTCTTCGTTTAATTCGGTAAAAAAAAAAAAAAATACGCAAGCGAAAGCTTCGTTTGCACAGGGGTTGATATAAAATAAAATCAAGTGTATTATAACTGCGTCATGAAGTTTATGGTTAACGGTCGTAATTGCGTACCCAATTAATAATTAACAAATTCCTAACTTCTGGCCGTTTTAAGGGGGCAGATGGGGGGGGGGGTGTAAAGGGGTTGAGGGGGTGGATAACGCGTAAGGGGAAGGCGTCAGGGCTAGAGAGTGAAAGGGAATGAGAAAGTACCAGGAGGGTGGTTGTCACCACAAGCTTCTCCGGAGCTTGGTGCTGCCTGCAACCCTCTAACCCTCCCCCTCTGCCCATCGACCTCGTCGACGACGTTCCCCCCCCCCCTCCCACGGTTTTCCCGTACCTCGTTTGTATCCTCTCTGCTTCCCACAGAATTCTGTGTCACGGTGCGACGCCTTCTTGCCTCTCCATCCCCCCCCCCACCCCCGCCTGTGTCGCTTCGTCGACGTAATTAACGTTATGACGGATAAGCTTTGGGCCCGCCAAGCACACACACACACACACACACACACAGACAGACCCGGTTAGGGGTAGTTAGTAACTGGATAGTTTTCACCATCAACTCGTCCTTCTTCATCCTTTTCAGTCACCTCGTTCGTGTGTTCGTCGAGATGACGAACGGACGACGGGAAAACGGTGGAACAGAAACAAAAAAAAAAAATTGTATAATAATTATAATAACTCCTGAAGAGACGTTTCAGTTACCTCGGACCATGTGACAAATAATATTCGAGATTGTGTTGAAAACGTACGCAGCGTGAAATACTTTTTAACATTTTTTTTTGTTTTTTTTTTCTGGTCTTTTCTGATGTGAATTTTCGGGCAGGCTATTCAGGTGAAAATGGGGTGGGGGGTGAGATTCGTACTGATGCATTGTTCGGATGGTCATTGTGGGTCCAGGAATGTCGAGTTTTAGTTTAGTTTCAGTGATATGAAGAGAAGAGAGGTTTGGATGCCATCAATTTGATTTTTCATCGGCTTGACATGGGACGGCTTGAGTATTGGTCTCATTAAAGCTGCAGACGTTTTTCCAGAACTTTGAGGAAGGGTGGGGTGCGGAAAATTGGTTTGCAAATTAGGATTCTTCGAAAGCATAAGTTTAGATAAGGTTCCTGCGGCTTATTACACAATTTTCAGGATGATATTAAAGAAATCGATGATGTGGTCGAAGAAAATGTTGGAACTATTCGAGGGAATAGTTCTGAAGATCTGATCATCGGGAAAATAAAGTTCACAATAGTTCTTTTGGGGATTGAAGGATCCAGGGACGTCGAGAGAGATGCTCCTGATCAAAGTCCAGTTGAATAGGTCCAACTCAATTTTAATCACCACTTCGTGACGACCAATGACCTTGAATTCATATTGACCTCACTTGTAGGTCCAGAACTATGAATCTCAATCAACAGAATTCTACTCAAATTGAGGGGAAGAAAAATCGAAGCCAAATCGAATCCGTGATCCAATAATCACATTTCATGATCCAGAAGGTTGGAAGGCCCTTTGAATTTAACGCAAAACTTGTGAGGTCTCTCGAATACTCGAAGCTTCGATGGTTTCGGAACTGGGAAATAATCGTCAAAGCTTTAGAGATAGAGACTCGGAGAATCGATCAAAATTGAATAATATAGGCATAGTTATCGGCCTATTTGGAAATGACTGGATCATCTGTTACTGGGCCAATCCCTTTCCATCCATCGAGTTACGAGGCGCAAGCTCTCGGTCTCAAAAGGCTGCAAGCTCGGCTGTTCTAATCATCCGAATGACAAAAGTCAAGCATATTCATCATCGGCAAACGATTCTCCATCGTGTTTGAAAAAAAAATTTTGGAACTATTGAAAAAAAATTTCGAGCTTTTTTAAACGAAATAGTTCCAATTTTTTTCGGTGAAAAATTGTTTTTCATCAATATTACAGTAATTTCAGACGATGGAAAAATATTTCTGTATGATATATGATGGTGTTGACAAAAAATAGTTACCGAGTTTAATCGGTAATTAAACTCGGTAACAATAACCCGGCAATAAATGCGAAAAATCAGAGACTCGGAGAATCAAGCAAAACCGAATAATCCAGTCACAGTCATCGGCCTCTTTGGAAATGGCTGGATCATCTGTTAATGGGCCAATCCCTTTCGATCCATCGAGTTACGTGAATAATTCATCACTCGGTGGCCACAATAATCCAGGAATGCGAAACATCCTCAAAGCTCACTCCAAGCAAGTTCAATTCGTCCTCTCCGAGCATTTTGACAAGGAATAACCCTCGAAAACGCTTCACCAAGGGCAACTGCGTTACACAAAATTCTCCATCTGATAAACACAACCGTCGACTTTACGTCTGCGTCTAGTTCTTCGTTCGTGGGAAGAACTAACTGTGGTTCAAAGCTGATTGTCCCGGCTCGTTTGTGTTAACCGACGAGCATGTGGTTTGGGGTGAATCGGTGCAACGTTTTCGTTCGCCATTTTCTCCCCCCTCGTCTTATTTCGTCTCCTCTCTCTCTCTCCTCCCCCGTTTCGTCTCTTCGTCGTATTATCTCGTTACTAATTAATAACATTCACATTGCCGGGTTACCAACCGAATTTACCCAATTAGCGTGTCTACGGTCGTTGGATGGCATTCGACGAAACGTGTTACGGAACCTGGTATTCGACCGTCGACGTTGTGGATCACCCTTTGTTCCATTATATTTTAGTCGGTCTGGGAGCTTGTGTCGCGTTAACGGGTGTTTATTCCAACTTGTGGGGGGCGGAGGGGGGAGGAATACTCGAGACGGTAACCCAGCGGGATTGCATTGTCGATTGTTAACAGGACGTTGCTGGTTTCCGGAGAGAGTTGCTCCTGTTGTTCGGACATTTTGAGAATTGTTTTATTTTTTTTTTCGGGTTAATTTTCGGGTTATCGTGATGAAACTTGGTGACCATTTTTAACAATGCTATTGGATGATGCTTGTATTTTTTTTTACGAGAACTATTGAATTCTTGAGAGGGCGGTGCAAGCTCTCGGTCTTACAAGGTTGCAAGCTCGGCTGTTCCGATTATCCGAATGACAAAAGTCGAGCATATTCATCATCGGAAAACGATTCTCCATCGTTTTTGAAAAAAAAATTTTGGAACTATTGAAAAAAAGAATTCGAGTTTTTTCAACGAAATAGTTCCACTTTTTTTTGTTGGAAAATTGTTTTTTATCAATGTTATAGTAATTTTAGACGATGGACAAACATTCCTGGATGATGTAATGGTGTTGATAAAAAATAGTTCCTGAGTTTAATTGCAATAAATCCGAAAAAACGGCTTGAAAAATGATTTTTCGGTACTAGTTGACCATTCTTGAACTACACCGAACACGGTATAATGTTGTGACGACTAAATGCAGTATAATCAAAAACCGCCCTTTAATCTTCCCCGCCCAATGAAATTGTTGATAATCACGCGTAATTTACTCCGACCACCAATAGTTATCCTTCCAATCAATCGCCGTATGATTTTAAAGTACTCGAAAAAAAAAAAGATTAAAAAAGCTTTCAAACGTCACGAATCAATTTGGACTAATTAATCGAATGCGAATGAAATTAAACTCGGTGAAGCTCGTGACGATAACAATAATGTTACGGTTTGCGGACATTAATGAGAAGGGCCGAATCCCATTGCTCCATGGGGGGGGGGGAACATGTGGTCGACAAAAATAAAAAATAAGAATAAAAAAATAAGTTGTGTAACGGTTACTATGCGGACTGGCGGAAAGGGCAGTAAGGGTTTTTTTTTAGCAACCTCCACTCGACGTGTGTTCCACACTCCGGTGGTCAAGCTCCGGTTGGAAGGTGTGGGGGGGGGGGGCGGGGGCGGGCGAAGGGGTAGGAAAAAGCTTGCCACGAGAAAATCTCGTAGAAACAAATATTAATTATTTTTTCCAACTGGCAAACGGAGTGCGACCACGAACCATAAAATTCCCTTCATTTTTACCAAATCACACTTTTGTGCGAAGTTTTTTTCTTTTTTCTTGCTGTTATTACGCAGTCGCGACCGAGTTTGAACTTCTAGTAACAAATGTGTATTTTTCTCACATCCTTTGCACTACGAAAAAAAAAAAAAAATGGAATTTAATGAAATTGATATAGATTCATAAAATTAATAGAATTACTGAAAATAATGAACTGAATAAAATTAATAAAATTAATAAAATTAATAAAATTAATAAAATTAATAAAATTAATAAAATTAATAAAATTAATAAAATTAATAAAATTAATAAAATTAATAAAATTAATAAAATTAATAAAATTAATAAAATTAATAAAATTAATAAAATTGATAAAATTGATAAAATTAATAAAATTAATAAAATTAATAAAAAGCTTGCAAGTTGGAACTTGCAATGTGCTTTCTTTGAATCGTTTGATAGTGAACCAAGATTTCTTTATGAGGAAGCCAAAAATTAAAGAACTTGCAGATTGAAACTTGAAGCTTTTCATTACTTCTAATAGTTTTATTAATTGTATAAATTCAAATTTTTTTTCCAGTGCAAAGTATAACGTCAATAATTTCCTCAGTCACCTTTTTTATTTTCTCGATTAAAAATTAAGTTTTCAACAATACTTTTGTCGTCCGAAGAGTTTCGTCGAACGAATTTTCGTGCAACTTGTCCACGGGCAAGCGAGGAAAATGGGGGTGAAAAAAAAAAAAAGAACAGAAAAGGTTCTCCAGCCGAGTTAACAGTCGTTTCGTTTCGTGTTCATTCGTTCGTCTCGTTCGTGTCTCGTCTTCCATGGCTCTCCACGAGTTTCGTTTCTCGCACTGTGGAATCTTCATTCGCGCGAAATAAAATAAAAAGAAAATAAAATTAAAAAAAAAACACCTTCTTTTAGCTATTTCCATCGAGCGTTCACGGTTCTCGCTTCTCTTCGATGTTTGCGGAGCAGAGTGTGAGGAGCAAAGCAGACAGTGGGACCCAAGTGTATACATTTGTGTGTATATACGTGTCCCAGGGTGTGTTGAAGAGGTTTAAGGTTTTTCGATTCTCATGGCAGCTTCTACATTTGAAGTAGATAATATCAAGAGACATCTGTCAAAATTTGATGTCAATCGAACCAGATTAAGAGGTTCCGCTTTCAAGAATTCAAATTTGTCTTCCATTAACACGTGAATTTTTTTTTTTATTTCACTCGCAACTTATTCTTCCAGATAATTAAAATAGGTTGGGTATGGAAAGCAGGTGCATTACCATAGTATAAGGGTCACTTGAAATATAAATATCTTTTGTTTTACAATTTGAAAAAAAATTCGACCATTTTCTTTTTATTTCAAAGAAACTCGTTGATTTTTTTCTCAAATCGTAAAAATAAATGAAAATTATATTTATTTCAAGTAAATCTTAATACTATGTATCGCACTACATTTCATCCCCGAAATTTTAAGATTCACCTAGAAAATAAATTGCAACTTACAAAAAAAAAAAAAATGGTTTTTCGAGTCAATCAAAGACAAAAGTGGAACGTTTGTATTTTGTCCGATTGGGGTGAAATTTTGACATATGTCTCCTGACATTATCCCCTTCAAATGTAGGAGTCAACATAAAAATCGAAAAACCATGACTATTTTAAACACACCCCTTAATATACACATATGTATATATTTCACGCTACATAAGAGTTTTCCCACGTCTTCATCATCTGCTTCTCACCTTTTGCTTCTGAAAACTTTTCAATTATTTCCGTCGCTTGATTTTTCACCCCCTCCCCTTCCCCCTCTCCGAGAGTTTCCACAGACAGGTAACGTCTCCTCTTCTCATCGCCATCCTCCTTTCCCCATTCTCTCAAATCCATCCAACATCTCTCTTCCTCCTCGCACTCATTCAATCCCCCATAAATTGTTATTCCTTTTTTTTCATTCTCATTCTCGTTTAATTTTTTTTCTTCCCTCCTATTTATTTATTTATTTATTTCCATTAACGTCTCACAAGCGTGTTTGCACAACCGTAGAATCGCAGGAATGGTAAAGGTATATTTTCTTTTCTTCTCTTTTCGTTTTTTTTTATTTCACATTGGTGTCGTTCTAGCTTTGCTCAACAATACAAAGCAATGTCGTCTTCGTCGTCGTCGTCGTCGTCGTCGTCGTCGTTCTTCGACTTCACGACCGGGGAAAAGTTTCGCTAATTTGGATAACTTTCCGTATCGAAAGATTCTCTCCTTTCATCAAATTCGAAGCTACGTTATCGTCGTGCCACACGGGTTCTCGTCGCTATCTTACCTTCTCTTTCCATGTACTTTATATATATTCGGGTAACAACGTTAACGACACAACGATTTCTTCTGTGACGCGAACGTTTGGCACGTTGTCGGGGGGCGAGGGGCGAGGGGGCGAGGGGGGAGGGGTCAGGCCGGGGCTTCTGATGCTGATGCTGATGCTCCTCTCGGTCCACGGTCCAACGACGATGCCGACTAACGCGACTCTCATTCGCCCATCCTTTATCATGGCAAAAGCCAACACGAGCGTGAAAAAAAAAAAATTAGAAAAAAAAAACGTTTTCTACTTGGAACGACCAAGTTTTCAAGAGTCACCTCCGAACTCTCTCGAGCGTATGCGTGAATACATTTTTTTTTCATTTATTTACTTGTTTATTTTATTTATTTTATTTTTTTTTTAGCACGTCGACAGATCTCGAGTATCGTTTTCATCGTTTCTGTTTAACTTTGAATTATTCGTTGTGATATTTTTCGCACGAGTTATCATGCGATTCGTTGAAACACACTTTGTTTCGTCGAGTTTTTATTGTACTTTTTTTTTTATTTATGTGGCGGGCAATTGATACGCGAGGGATTTTGATCTGTGAAAGTTTTGATACTCGGTGGACTTTTGTTGAACAATGAGGTTCGTATTTTGGTGGATATTCATGTTTTTTCGAAGACAGTGTGGTTGTCATTTGATAAATCATTCGTTATATGATGTTGAATTTTTTTCTTTTTCGATAAAACAGTGGAACTATTTCGTTAATGTGAGTTTTTTTTTCAAAATAGTTCCACCATTTTGAATAAGATCCACCATTCTTCTCAGGACAACGTTTACTTTTATATGCTGAACTTTAATTTTTGGTAAAATGAAGGAACTATTTCGTAACTTCCCGAATTCTGTTTTCGAAATAGTTCCATCATTTCGATATAGTTCCGCCATTTTGAACAAGATCCATCATTCCTCTCGGGAAAATCTTTATTTTCATATGCTGAACTTTCATTTTCGGTAAAATGAAGGAACTATTTTCGAAATAGTTCCTTCATTTTGAAACAGTTCCAGCATTTTTTCCGGGGAACGTATACTGTTATATGCTGAACACAGTTTTTTTTGACAAAACGGTAATTCCATTTTGCACAATTTCGAGCTTTTTTCGCCAAAAACTTGATCAAAAAAATTTCCGAAATACCCGAAACAAAAAATTCGTTCAAAAAAATCCTGATACTTCTCATAAAAATGTCCGAAACAACAAGCAACTATCATTTCTAATTTTAAAAAATTGATCTTTCCATTTCAAGGTTAAAAATATGATAAAAAAAAAAATTAAAAAAAAAAAAACAGACAACAAAAATGGAAAAGTTAGTCAAACAAATTGTGTAACAGGTTGCCCAGATAGTTGAAACGTCACCCAGCAAACTAGTCACGTAGACATCAGACGAAGTAACCGTCTGAGAAGGTTGCCTCTCTGGTTCTCTCGTAGAAGACCCCAGCTCGCCTGGAAAATCCTTGTAAACTGTTATATTCACGTAAACCTCACGTGCAACATCCCAGAATTCGAAAACAGTGCTGCTGCTGCTTCTCTCCTCGTGGAGGTTTGGTCGGATGAAAATCGTCGTCGACTATTGTCGTTGCCACTTGAACTGCACCAAGGCGTGTGAAACATGAACGAGAGGGAGACACAATCGCAAATCCGATCGTCCCATCTCCATCGTGTCTTTTCTTCCCTCGCGTTGCGACAATAAACCGCCCGGGCTACTGCTGCACTTGCCTCTCGGCTCGACAAACCTCCGAACAACTTACCCCCTCCATCCCCCCCCCCATCCCCCCATCCCCACCGCCCCATCAGCACCTACTTGGAAAATCTTCTTACTCGAGGCGATACCCCACACCGATTTCACTTTTCCATCGGTTTCGTCCGATCCGTTTCATATTTACTCACACTGTTACGATTATGCACACTTATGTCTTTTCCATCTTCTTCGTGGTAGGTTTTTTTTTTTTTTTTTTTTTTTTTTTTTTTTTTTTTTTTCACGTTGCCTAGTTTATCTTATTTTTTTTTGTTTCCTTATTAAGGAAGCTGTGTGACGGTGGGAACATTTTTTTTTTTTTTGAGATCTTCATGTCACCTTGTTCAGCATGCCAAATGGGGTCCAGGGTCCGCTGGACCCCACGTGAACGATGTGTTATTGTTGGGAGATGTGACCTCAACGGGTCAACTTCCATTTCAGTCACCATCCCTTCTCATACCTCAGAAACGAAACCCCCTCCCGCTACTCAGATAACTACATTCCGACCTCGAAATAAGAGACCAAAAGCTCCCAAAGGAAAGAGTTTTTCTCGGAAATCGCATTCCCCACCCGCAACTCTCGCGAGAAATTAGGCAGTCTCTTTATTGCCGAGTCTCTTATTCCGAGGTCGGACTGTACGTCCATCCAAGATCACAATTACAAATGTAGAAGTTACCCTCCAAAGTTCACAGTGGCGAATTTACACATTTTCCAATCGTAGGCCGTTCCATTTTCGTCGCCCTCACATCAGGAAAACCGTCTTGCAAAAATCTTTCTTATTTCAGTAAAACGCCAACAAAAAAAAATCCGGTCTCAAAATTTGCCATTCCTAAAATCTTTCGCCCTACTTCCAGGCTTCCTCGACCTGTCGATAAGTTCGCCACTGAAAAATTCATCTCGAATAGATCAGCCCTAACCCCACCACCCTCCTAACCACCCAAACTAGACACAAAAAAAAACCCCCCCCCCAAAAAAAAACCTTGTTTCGATCTGCGGACAGGAAGCTCGTAACTCGTAAATGAAAAGCGAAGGGAAGAGAAGGGAATGGAGTTTATGGGGCAGGTGGGGTTGAAGGTTTGCGGTGGTAGCCCGAAACGATACAACGGGTAGTTATCGCCCAGGGGAGGGTGGGGGGAGAGGGATGAAGGAAGCATGGTCGATGATGCGAGTTCCCGGGCCAGACAGAAGAGCCACAGTGAAAGGCATTCGAAGGTGAGGGAGGAGGGAAAGGTGGAGGGAGAGGGGAAGGGGAGGAAGTGACGACCAGAAGCGTTTCAAACAGGTTTACCCTCCGTAGATGCGCATCGGCCCTCTGTGTCTCTCTCTCTCTCTTCCTCTCTTCCCGCTCATTCACGATCGTAAACTTTAATTGCCAGGTCGCAAATACGAGATCGAGTTTCCCCCGTTTATATCGAAACGCGGGGGAGGAGGGGAGGAGGGTTGGGTGGGGGGTGCTAACACTAGACGGCGGTAACATCCCGGGGTTTTCTGGTTACGACCATTCCGATTTTATGGGGGAAGAGCCTACGGGGATGGAATGCAGCTGTAGCCATGGGTTCCGGTGCATCAAGCCCTCCTCTTCCTCCTCCTCCTGGTCCTCTTCTTCCTCCCCCCACTCCGTGTTACGACCACCAAACGGACGTCCGAACGTTTTGCGGCCCCGCAATTTGGTCCAATCCTGAAGAATCATCGATGGCTATCTGGTTTTGGCTCTTCTGTCTGATAAATGTAATGTCACTTTTTTATCTTAACCCTCAGTCCGTAAACCCGGGTCGTTTTCGTCCTGTCGATAATCAAATGTTGCCTCATCTGGATTGCATCATCTTTTGTATAATAAATATATGAAAAAAAATTAATTTTTCATAATTTTACGATCGGGACTTTTAATTGGAGGCTCGAAGAACCTACGTGAATTTTTTCCCAAATAAAAATTCAATGCAAAAACGAGAAATTCAGATAGGAAGAATTTTTTTTATCCTGTCTTATTTTTTTCTCTCATTGAGAAATATTTTTCGGGCATGCGATGTACAAAGTCCTGTACACGTTGGGGTTTCGATCGAAGAACGTAAGAATTTGTTAGCAGCCAATGACCTTGAGTTCTTGCAGCTGAAGTGATCGTCCAAATCATTATTGCTGATGTGGAAATTTTGTTTGAAATTGCAGTCGATACTTTTGCACTTTTCATTTTTAGCTATCGAAAAAAAATTGAACAAACAAATGAATACCGTTGCACAGGGTTTGGTATACGAAGCCCCCGCGAAATTTTCGTTATTAGCATCCGTATATTCGTAAAAGTAAATATTTGACTCTTGCGCATGGCGAGTTATAACGTTCGATTCGTAATTTGGCCTCGACCGATTCCGATGATCATAATATTCATTTAATCCATTTATTAACATACTCGGTGAACCGTGGACAAATGCCCCCGCGCACGGGGTCGGTCTACACATATATGAATGCGCTTATATTTGATGTCGAGCAAACAACACACCACCCCCCAATTGGAAAATAAACGGATACTAACGCGTATGAGAAAATTATTTGTCGTTGTGTAAAAAAAATTGAAAAAAAAGGAAAACGTTTCATCAATCGTTGATTCGATCCTGGATCAAAGTCTGATTGGCGTCAGACACGACTCACCAACTTTGCATTTTGAAAAAACTTCCCCCTACAGCTTTCACAGGTCGTTAGAATATATCATCATCTTCATTTTTCTCTAAACACGAATTTTTCTCTGGACATTAAATTCACTTCAATGATAAACAAGGCTTCCTGTGAATCCTATAAATCCTTATAATGCAATTTGAATTTCGAGAATTTGAAGAATTTCAAAAAATGTTGAAGAAGAATTTGACGAATTTGAAGAATTTGAAGAAATGTTATTCCAAGATTATCTCACAGAATCCAGTCTAACCTCGCCTGACGACGAAAAAAAAAAACAACTTTGATATTCAATCAGCCCTTTCAGAATCAATGAAACCCCCCAATTTTCATTCCAACAATCACAACTCCGACAATTTGGACAAATTCATAAACCCTCCAATAGATCAACCCTCAACCCTCAAATTCCTCATCTGACATCATCCACAAAAGTCCCAACTCGGACAAACTCAGGAAACCTCCAATAGATCAACTCTCAACCCCCAAATTCCTCATCTGACATCATCCACAAAAGTCCCAACACGGACAAACTCAGAAAACTTCCAATAGATCAACCCTCAATCCCAAAATCCCTAAAAATCTGACATCATCCAAAAAAGTCCCACCATTTCGGATGCCCAACAATTTTACACTCCATCAACGTGAAAACCCACGAACCATAATCAATAATCCGCCCACAGAATCAACCCCCGCAACCCCGTGAATAGTTGTTCAATCACGTTGTCGATCACGACACACATCAGCCCGGGTTAAACAAGACCCGACTGATCGAACAAGGTGAGGGTGCGAACGAACAAGACTTTCCATTGTCGCCTGTGTGTGTGTGTGTGTGTTTCCATGTGTTGGGAAAGGTCTGTGAGGGGGTTGGACAGGATCGATCGTACACACTTTGCCGTAGACCGTGGCGGTTGCAGGGAGGGACTCGGGGGGGGGGGGGGTTTGGATTCCGAGTTAATTGTGCGCTCTAACACCTGTTAATAGGAGCGGCAATGGGGCTGTCAGGTATTTTGTCCCGGACGAGGTAAGCAGGGTCGTCTGGTGGTCGTTTGAAGGGGCGAGGGGGAGGGGGGGTTTGGTGCAACAGACGGTGGTGTCAGACGTGCGGTGGGGTCTCCCCCCGTCCCAACGGCTTCTCGGTGAACCAACAGCGCCAACCGGAGCAGAAGCACACCATGTGGACACGCGCGGAATGGAGAAACCCGCGAATGCACGTGGATCGTGGAAAGAGGAGGATGGTTCGACGTTGTGTGGAAGAGTTGGTTGGATGATGGAGAGAGAGAGAGAAGATGATGATATGCTAAAATGCTGGAGAACTAGAGAGGGACGGAGAACTAGATAGAGTTTCCAAATGTGTGAGAGAGAAGGCTAGAGGGAGCTAGTTGATGAGGCAGGACAAGAGATGGCAACTGGTGCTGCTGCTGCTGCTGCCTTGGTTCGTTGGTTGGGTTACCGAAACTACTCCCTAAATGTGTGTGTGTAAGTGTGTAGGTTTGTGTGTAGGGTGCGCTGTTGGACCCCCTCCCGGTTGGAAACCAGTTCGAGAGTTCCAATCTGTTCCCAATGGACCGCCAACTGAGCACTGCGGTTACCACTTTACACTCCCTCGCGTCTCTTCCACCCTCTCGTCCACCTATTCCCCTCACCCCCCCGCACCCTGCCCCCGTCGTCCCTTCGAGTCTGGTGACGTGTGTGGGTGCGTGTGTGTCGTTTTGTTTCGGGGTCTCGATGCTCTGGGGGGAGAGAAAAAAAATATTGGGATTGGGAGGAAAGGAGTAGGGAAAAAAAAAGTCCGGACCACAGTTGTAATTATTTTTGTTTTGCGACCTGGGAGCATTCTTGGGGACTTGGGGTATGATTTTGAGGGGTATTTCAGGATGTCTGATTTGTGAGGCTTACTGAGAAATAACTCGTGATAGTTTTTGAGGTTTTGATTGTGAGGTTTTTGAAAAAGGATGACCAAGGAAGTTTGCCAAGTCATTGCTGTAGAAATATTATTATTATTGTTATTGTTATTGTTATCAACGTGTATTTTTTTTTTGGTATGTCATTGAAACGAGCATTTGACGTTTTGTGCCTGCGTTATTATTTTTTTAATTTAGCTTAACGATCAAATAGTCACGCCAGAGTATTTCTAAATACGTGGAAATGTTTCGAACGAAAGTCGTAAGGCTTATGAGGCTATGGATATTCAAAACGAATACTCAAGTCTCAAGGTCATTCGTGTTTTCATTCAACCCGACGTCTCTGTATCCATCTCGAACCTCTTAAACACTCAGAAACAATGTTTACACCTAAGTTACAGGACATTGATAGTCCACGATGTTCAAAACAAATACTCAAGTCTCAAGGTCATTCGTGTTTTCATTCAACCCGACGTCTCTGTGTCCATCTCGAACCTCTTAAACACTCAGAAACAATGTTTACACTAAAGTCAAAGGACATTGGCAGTCCACAATGTTCAAAACAAATACTCAAGTCTCAAGGTCATTCGTGTTATTCTTCCAACGCGCCTATCCATTTTTTTTCCATCTAATTCAACCGTTAATCCGGCGGGAGGAGATTTTAATATCAACTCAATATCATATAAAGGTGTCCATTTATTTTCTAGACACATTTTTCATTCTCGCATCTGTGGTGTCAATCAACCTTGAATAAGTCCTTCTCACTCTGACGCATCAAATCACAACAACAAACCTTATGGGTTTATTTCATCGTTCTCGATTTTCTCGTTCGCAGTGTTAGTGGCTTCCCCCTCCCCCCAGAATACGGTGAAAGTGCCAATCCGTTCGTCCCTCTCGAGCAGGTTCAACCGAGGTCCATCCACCCCTTTCCTCCCCATCAACGGACGAACCTCATCTACCCCAGGCTGTCCACGGAACATTAAGCCCCGAACTCAACGTTTGGTTTCCGTTTATCATCCCTCACGTTGCTGGGGGGGGGGGGAGGGGCGTGTGGGGGACGTTTCTACCCCGGCCATTACTGCATCTGGCACTGTTCGTGCGACCGCCAAACGACCTCCAATATCCTCATCTGCGTAGGGTTGCTCCAACACGGAACCACCTTCACATTTGTGTCCCTCACAAACTGAATAAACATGGAATCACATATATACTCTCGGACCAACACAAATAGACTTCCATCACTAATACTCGTTCGAGTTTAGGAAATTTGTGGGTGTGTTTGTGTGCGTTTGGATGGCTTGAGAGGTCTTTTGAGAGTGTGAGGGGGGAGGGAGGGGGGGGGTGTAAATCCCCAGAACCGAGCGTTTGAGGGATGAATTGACAGAATCGTCAAATAGAAATTGAGTTTTGCGGTATGGTTGAATTCCCTACCCCATGAATTTGTCGAGAATTACGTTCACGTTTAACGTGGAACGTGCGATGGCGATTCATAACTCTGTGAGGTTTGAGCAACGCAAATTTATACGAACTGACCTAAAAGTATCTGAATCTGGTGGCAAAGTTTTGCTGGGTTATTCGATATTGGATGGATCTATTTTTTTATAATTGGGTGAAACTTTGATGATTGTCGTTTATTGAGCTCGAAGATCCTGGAGTCGTTAAATGGTTATTTTTAACTACTAGGAGGTTTTTTAAATATTTTTTTTTTTCTGCCAGATTATTCGAAATTGGACAGGAATGTTTCGATAAAATTGCGTGAAACTTTTAAGTTTGTCGTTTTTGAAGCTCGAAGATCCTGGAGTCGTTAAACGATTATTTTTAACTACTAGTAGGTTTTTTTTTCTTTGGCCAGATTATTCGAAATTAGACAGAATTATTTTGTTAAAATTGCGTAAAACTTTAAAGTTTGTCGTTTTTGAAGCTCGAAGATTCTAAAGTCGTTAAATGGTTATTTTTAACTACTAGGAGTTTTTTTTTTTTTTTTTTTTGTGGCCAGATTATTCGAGATTATACAGAAATATTTTGTTGAAATTGCGTGAAACTTTAAAGTTTGTCGTTTATCAAACTCGGAGACCCTGAAGTCGTATAATGCTTATTTTTAACTACTAGGAGGTGGTTTTTTTATTTTTATTTCTATTTTTTTTTTTTTTAAATAAGTGGCACAAGTCCCACTCTGAGGGCTTGTTCGTTGTTCATAAACCCGTGTCTGGGTCGAGAGAGTACGTTTTTCTGGAGGATAATCGAGGAACCAGAGATTTTTTCATGCGAACAAGAGGCCTCTTTTCAACCTCGAGGTTGTAAACCCGCCCTCATTTGCACGTCAAAAGACTCGTCGTAGGCTCTCTAGCTGTTCTCACAGGGCGGGCATGGTTGGTTTTTATTGTTTTCTTCGGATCTCTATTTATTTCTATTTTTCTTCTGTTTCGCTTGTTTTTGGAAGTTACTTTATGATCTCTAACATATCGCTGATAGACTTTTCGGTGAGAGATGACCGGCCATCGGGTTGAATTGTCCTGTAAATAATTTTTTGTTGAGGAGAATCATTTCCAGAATTTTATTTATCTATTTTTTCTTTTTTAAAGACAAGTTTTGAGTTTATCGCAATAAAACAATTGTCCCTCAATCACAAGACCTCGAATTCTTTCGATATTTCAAATCCTCAATCGATCTCAAAGACACGATTGATCGTCGAATCTGTAAAATTTGTGGCGGTATAAATGGGTCGAGTGTGTTAGAGCTGAGGTTTGTTAATTAATTCTGCATAAGCCGTGAAAGAGGGTTAAAAGATCACTTTTAGAGTGGTTAAATCGAGTGGGGTGGGGGGACAGAGTGGCGAGGGGGGAGAGGGGCAGGGATGAAGAACGTACGTTTTCACCAACGAGCCCAACTCTCGAGTGTTAAGGCTGTCGAGCCTGTCGACCCCCAAACCCTCAAGCTCTTGCTTCTCTCTCTCTCTCTCTCTCTCTCTCTCCTTCTCTTTCCACGTCCCAGTGTGGCCTATCCGGCTAAGGCAAAAGATACACCGAGAAAGGGTGGCAAGAGAGGGTGGGGAGGGGGCTAGCTCACCCAAAGTTTAAGGGAAAGGCCAAGCTAGCCCCAACCCCCAACGAGAGAATTGCTTTTCTCGCGGACCTGTTGCTTCCCCCTCCCTCCCCCATCCAAGTCGTTTTCTCCACCAAACCACCAAGCCCTGAAGCTGCCAGATGTGCAACATTACTGTCAACCTATTTTCGCACTTGGTACTCGTTTTTTTTTTTAAATCATTTTTATTCTATTTTTTTTTTGAATTTTCTTATTTCATTTTTTTTATACTCGAATCGCAGGTGAAAATTATTTGTGACCCACGAAAGGGCGTGTGGGGGCCAAATGGACCCCAGTGTTGAACAAAGGTACGGTTTGGAAAAAATCTTGTAGCCGTTTTGCATCGAGATTCTTTTCGATGGTTCGTTAAAAAAATTTTAAGAGACGAGGGATCAAAGTTTGTGCTTTCAACTTTATTAATTGAGTTACTAGGAGCTTATGATTGAATTATATAATTGAATTCTTGTATTTTAATTATGATTTTTTTAATTTGATGATTTTTTTTATTTTATTTTTTTTTTAATTTATTTATTTTTTTGATAAAAAAGACGCGGGGTCGTATTGGACCCCAAGAGCGGCCATTTAAGAGCGTGAGAAGTCGGAGATGGACTGACTGGAAGGGTTGAATCGTTCTGAAAGACCATTTGAGTCGGAATCAGTCGAGTCGGTGGATCAATTCCATTCGCTTTCAAAGGCTCATCTCGTTTTCCACGCTCACTCAATCCAACTTTTCACATTATACGAGTCTGTTTGTTCTTCGAATATTATTTTCACATATTCAACATGAGCAGACGGTTCTTTTTTTTTTCTTTTTCTTTTTTTTTTTCATACTCTTCGCAATTTCAACCCGCACAAATGTAAATATCGTGAAAAAGAGCAAACGCATTCAATTTTTTTTTCCGTATTTACGTGAAATGCTGTTTTTTTCTTTAAACTCTTCTTTTTTTTTGTTCTTCGCTGATGTTGATACCGAAAATCTTGCTGCATCGTGTTTATTTTTTATTCAGTCTATCGTGAGATTTTTCCGTGCTTTCGGCACCCCGTGATAAAATAAAACAAATTCCCAACAGTTCGCTTATCCGGCTGTTTTGTTAAATTCGCAATTCTCGTGATGCATGATCGTCTCGTTGCATTTTTTTTTCTTCTTCGGTCTGTTCTGCTTTATTCTCTGTTTTTTTTTTATTTATGTATTTCTCTTTAGTCTGTTCTGCTTTTTTCTGGTCTTTTATTTTTTTATTTTTCTTCAGTCTATTCTGCTTTTCTGTTGTTGTTTTTTTTTGTATATACGTTTTTTTGCAACTTTTCTGTATCTCTCTATCGTTGCAATTTACCACTCATCGGTATTTATTTTATTTATTTTATTTATTTTATTTATTTTATTTATTTTATTTATTTTATTTATTTTATTTATTTTATTTATTTTATTTATTTTATTTATTTTATTTATTTTATTTATTTTATTTATTTTATTTATTTTATTTATTTTATTTATTTTATTTATTTTATTTATTTTATTTATTTTATTTATTTTATTTATTTTATTTATTTTATTTATTTTATTTGTTTCGTTTACCTTCCTTTATCTTGCTTTCAAAAATTTCATAATATGAAGGAAAAAAATGTGTAATTTTCTAAATCCATCGAAATTATGGTGATAACACCATACCAAAGTGTTTTATAACATTTTCACGATTATTAATTCACAATTTTAGCCCCTTTAGTTTTTTCGCATTTTCAAAAGAAATTTTTTTCACCAAACCAGAATATCGATATAGCTGTGTTTACTCCTCAGCCTCAGGGGGTCGTTAGTTCCATCGATAGGTGTGTATGTGTCCTGGTAAATTTCTAACCCTCACGAGTGTCGATTACTCTGATGTATCGGACTCCACCCCCCCCCCCTCCATCCCCTTCAATGTCCAGCTTTATGCCACATGATATCCTTAATGCAAAATATTAACTAAGGCTTTAGCCTCACGTCTTTTGGCAATCGTGTATTGCAAATGATGAGGAAGCCATGTGCAAGGTTCTATTTTCCATCCTTTTTCAATTTTGTTTTTTATTCTATTGTATTTATTCATTTTTTTTATCGAACAATGGTTCGAGAGAACTCATCACTGTCTCTTTGTGAAGCATACTTTTATATAATATCGAGGATACCTCGATGACTTTTATTTATTCAGGACTCTTCGTGGGGTGAAAAGGAGGGTGGGAAGGCAGAGAATCGTCGACAGTGGATACAGAGTCTTCGACAAAGGTCTGACACGTAATAAAACCCATGAAGAACGAAATGACAGAACGTTATAAAAAAAAAATTAAATAAAATAAAAAAAATAAATAAAAGTTCAATGCAAAAGGCTACATAACCGAGCTCGCTTAATATTTTTTTTTCTTCTTATTCGTGAAAAATCTTTTTCTCCTCTATTTCTTTATTTATTATTATTTATTTATTTATTTATTTTTTTTTTCGTTGTACAACGTTGCTAAAATTGAAATTTGGCCAACGTTTACTAGGAGAACGTTTCTCGAGACTCTGGCACCAAAGTATTTGGTTTCGAGATCAAAGAGAAGTGAGATTCACGAGAGAGAGAGAAAGAGAGAGAGAGAAAGAGACGATGACTAAAACTCCTCGTTTCGTTTATTAATCTTTCTCTCGTTTAATTTACAAGAACCCGGATAAATTTTTATTTTTATTTTTTCGTGTTCAAGTTTTCTTCATTAAAAACGTTTTTCGAAATAACGAAACTCGAAAAAAATACAAAAATAAAACATTTCGAGTTTCCACGGTCAAATACGACTCGTTTGACGATCTTTTTATCGCCTTGCACCTTTTGGAGACATTTCAAACGTCCACAACGAAGACACAGCACTGTCCGAATGACGAACTTTTTTTCTTTTTTTTTTCATGCACCAACTTTTATTAATTTTTTATTTTTTTTTTTATTTTTGTTTCACTTTTCTCCGGTTAATAATCCTCACCGAAACGTTTAATATATTTTTTTTTTGTTTTTTTCGGTGTTTACGAAACGAGGAATGAGAAACGGACGACTGGACCCCGAGTCGTGAAGAGGTGACCGTCTCCTCGTCGTCGCCATTTTTTCATTTTTTTTTATTTTTCATTCATTTCTCATTTTTTTCATTTATTTTTCATTGTTTTTTTTGGGGTCTCATTCGAACGTCGAGAGCGCAACGATTTTTCGCCCCGAGAGCCTTATATTACTCTACCATTTTCACATTTATTCTCTACCTCTCTCTGTCTCTTTCTTTTTTTTTTTTTTGAATTTTTTTTTACGGTCATTCTACGAGTTATATTTTATTATTTATACAACGAAACGAAGTTGCTCTCGTTGGTACGTCCTCGCTCGCAAAATATAACAACAAAGCGATTCTTTTTCACCCTTCCGTCGCCTCCCTTCCCCTCGCCCCCTTTTTCTCGTGCCCCATCCCCCCCTTTCTTATCCAGAGAGTATCTGGTATCAAGCCAGACTCTGTTTGTACTGTTTCTCATATCTTTCCAGGTAGTTTTATCAAACGTTGGATCCGACCGAGTACACTGGGACATCTTCTCCTGATCGTTCACCACCCTCCCCCTTCACCTCCCCCCTCCGTTCTTCGTATGGACAAACAAATGTTTGCCAATCGAAACGATAAATATTCACGTCGCTTTTATAAATACTGCTCAGGTGTAGTGTCTTCGGGTCAGAGTGCCGGAGAGAGTGGAACTCACGTTTTCGAAGAGTCCATTCGAGTGGTCATTGGATCATAATATTAAAAAAAAAAAAAAATTTTTTTAATTTTTTTTTTTAATGAAAAGACGTCGATTTTTCAATCTTTTATCGTGTTTTTTATGCCACAACGATTGGAAAACTGTATATTATAAGTAAAATACATATTTAAACGTGTAAAGATACTTGAAGAACCTTTTTTAATCGTGCAACAGGGTCTAGTCGACCCTAAGAACCAAAACTCTAGCTGCGAGTCACCAATTTTCGATTTTTCGACTTGGAAAAATTCTCGAATATTCTTCGACACTCCCTCCATAAGATTCCACAGGCTATTCTATGTAAATTCAACATTTACTTTCGAAAAAAAATTGTCAAAGGTGAAAAACAACCATAAATTATTGTTCTTCATCGAGAAAAAAAATCGCCACTTCTCTATTTTTTATTATTTCGATGTAAAGATTTAACTGGACACTCTCGAAACGATCTTCTTTCATAAAAAAAATATATATCCTCACATTAGTTGTTGTAAACAGGAATATTTGTTGCAGGAAACGAAGAACAAATGTCTCGAATTGCAGTTGATTTTAATTGGAGGGTCCATTGGACCCTGGTGCATCGGCTGAGGGTTAAAACAGAAAAAAACATAGTTACGAATTGGACATTGACAATCAATAATTCGTTGTCCTCGCGGATCTGGTTCAAAGAGACTAAACAACAATCAATTACTTGGTTCGAGGAAAATTCAAAATGGTTGAAATTTCGCGATGATTGTTGCTCGTGCGACCATCGAATTGAGAGCCCTACCGAACCCAACCGACAACCATCCGGTAGGTTGTAGCTCTGTGTCCCTCTTTGCCTCGTCCCTCGAGCTAATCGGCCGTTCGTACCTAATTAACGATCGCCAGTGCGCGTAATTCAGTTTACGCATCACACGTGTGAATTTGCCAAATGCGCCCTCCCCCCCCCCCCGCCGCCCCCTCCTCCGCTCATTCCCATCAGCCCATCCGGGTCGATTATATCAAACCCATAAATACACAGACGCACCGCGATTCAACGTTTTCCAACCCCTTTCGTACCCTAGTCCACGTATATATATATATTAGGGTGGTCCTTGATGGGGGTGTTGACGAATTTCGACAAGTGCACCCCCCAGATAGGTTCGAAATGAATGAATAAAAATATGTGCGAAACCCCAGCACTGTGGTCCAATGAGAAGACGTCCCTGTAAGCTCGTTCAGTTTCCCATTTGAATAACATGGGATTTTCCGACTAATTCGGTTATTATTTTTTCGAGTTGTCCCTGAGCACGCGAAAAATTCTTCATTCGCATGAATCTATTGTCAATGGGTATAACTATTCGTACATTTTTTTACAAGACCTCACCTGTGTATTATCGATAACGGCGAACCGATGAACGATGATAACAACTGATAAACTATTTCAACACTGATTGACATTTATTTGTGTTTATGTATTGTAAAAAAATGTACGAGTAGTTATACCCATTGACAATAGATTTGTGTGAATAAAGAATTTTTCGCGTGCTCAGGGACAACTCGAAAAAATAATTACTAAATTAGTCGGAAAATCCCATGTTATTCAAATGGGAAACAAGACGAGCTTACAGGGACGTCTTCTCATTGGACTACAGTGCTGGGGTTTCGCACATATTTTTATTTATTCATTTCGAACCTATCTGGGGGGTGCACTTGTCGAAATTCGTCAACACCCCTATTAAGGACCACCCTAATATATATACATATACTTTGGACTACTGTACCGTACTATAATAGCTCTTCCGTTTCCTCTGTTAACGGTTGTGCTCGCCATTCGTACAAATCCCTTTCTCATGAATCGGTTAATTAATCCAAGTCTCTAATTGCGGCAAGTCCACGATTGTACACAGTTCCAATCGAATGGAAAATAATCATCAGCGTTGGTAAATGCTGAAACGGTGCGTCTAGGATTCTACTCACTCACAATAGTTTTACTATTTTTTAACCAAAGCCATCTGGGGGCCATACGGACCCCACATGGATTAGGCTCGGATTAGGTTTGAATCATCCTATCAAAGACTTGCTTCCCGATCGAAGAAGAAACTAAATGGGTCTGTTTTCTGTAATAAAAAGAAAATCTATTTTCCAATTTCCTATAATTTTATATTAGTTAATTAGTTAATAATTAACCATTCAAATCTTCGTACTTCGAGATGCTCAAACAATATTTTAATACAATAATTATTAAAATTTATATAAACAATACAATAATAAATAAATAAATTTGTTTTTTTTTGTAACTTTTCGAGTCGTGTGAATAGAATCCAAGATTCTCTCTTAAAAAAAAAACTGACAGTTAAATAATTCATCCCCCTGATCCGTTATCGTCTTTCACCCATGACCCCCATAAAATATCCCCCCCCCCTCCACACTCTCCCACATCAATCGAAACATCCAACCCTCCACCACAAATGACAAAAATATTGCCCAAAAAAAAAGAAACCCCCTCCCAATAATTAAAAGAGAGGGTGAAAAAGTAACTCTTGTGCCTTTAGCAGTCACGTACAAAAATACATATTTTTTTCACAGCCGAGTGATAAAAACAGGGTCGGGGGGGGGTTGGTTTAGACAGGAGAATTTTGCCAAAGGAAATTTCGACAAGGATCTCCTGCCTCGGTGCGTCGAAAGAGTTTGAGGGGTGGGTGGCTAGGGGATGTCGAACGTGTACACGTATACACCCAGGTTAGGGGGGGGGGGGGGGAGGGCCGAGCAGGAGAGAAGGGGGGTGGTTTGCTCGAGATAATACAATTTACTCGCCCGATGCGGTGAAGGTACATAAATTTTTATGGTGATAAGGTGCGTTGTATATGCGCATACCGGTTGTTATGGCAAGCGGTGAAAAAAAAAAAAAAAAAAAAAAAAAAAAAAAAAAAAATTGCAACGTAAAAAAAATTGCAGGAGGGGGTGGGATTGCACCCCGTGGCGTAGTAGTGACGGGTGGACGTTGCCGTATGAATTTAGAATGGCCGGTGGTTTGGCAGAAACAAAGAAAAAAAAATGTATATATAAAGAAACGAGTCACGTGAAGAATGAGTAAAAGAGAGAGAGAGAGAGAGAGAGAGGGAGAGAGAAGGATCGTTGCTGGTCAGCGATGCGTTTGTAACGGACCCACGTCTATAGGCACCAACGAAAAAAAAAAAATAACCACAAAAAAAAAAACCAAGAACAACAAATAAAAAAGAAAAACGACAAATAGATCGTTACCCGTGCTGTGTATTAGCCTCCGGCCTCTTTTCTTCTCTCTCTTCTCGTTACTTTCCGTCCCTCTCTTTCTCTCTCTCTCTCTCTCTATCTTTATGTCTCTCTTTCTCGTGTCTTTCTCTTTGTACCGATAGTTCTCATGTCGCACATACGACGAAATAACGACGAATTCGTGAGTTTGAACCGTCTGTTTCGACGGTTCCAACTTGAACGTCCATCTTTTTGCCAATTTACTGGGTTTTTTAAATTTTTATTATTTATTTTATTTTTTTATTTTTTTTACGTATGCAAATGGCGGTTCGCGCGTGGAAAACTATAAAATTATATATATATATATATATATGGTAAGATGGAGTTGAATCGCAATTTTTTCACTTTTCACACTGTGAAACCTGCATTTATGAAAATATTCGCAAACTTAATCCTCAGTCCGTAAACCAGGGTCGTTTTCGTCCTGTCGATAATCAAATGTTGCCTCATCTCGGTTGCATCATCTTTTGTATGATAAATATATGAAAAAAATTTATTTTTCATAATTTTATTATTGAGACTTTTAATTGGAGGCTCGAAGAACCTTCGTGAATTTTTTCCAGATTTTTTGCAGCCGTTTAAATGTTGAAAAAAAAAAAACGGGCAACGACGGAAACGAGACCCTGGTTTACGGATTAAAGGTGCCGAAAAAACGTTTACGGACTAAGGGTTAAACGTTTTTTTTTTTTTCTTCTGAAAGTATAAACCTTTAGCTACAAAAATTCATCTGGAAAATTTCGGTGTAACAATTAATGTAACGGCTAGCCGCAAGTTAATCGAAAATAATCGCTTTTATGATCAAGTTTGCAAAAAAATTGAGCTTCTTCAACTAATTATCTACTAATAACTTCCCAAATAGCAATCTCCATGAAATTGTTTCCCACGATAAAATTATAGATTCGAATTAAAAATTCCTCGCCATAAATATGTCCAAACAGGAACTGGCGAAAAAAAAAAATTATTGACCAGACATTCGATAGCCCCATTTAAATTGTTTTTTTTTGTTTCACTGATCCGGTTTCGTGGGCTCCTTGAATAAAAATAGTCTTGCTCCCGGAACCCGACCACGCCTTACAATCAGGCGGGGACCCCCTCGTAGCGATTATTCAACCTTCCGGAACGTCTGATCGAACTTGACTTTTATTTTTATGTTTTTTTTATTTTTTTTAAGATCCTTTTCGGGCCCCCGATGCTCGAAAATCACGACCAACAATAATTTTATGGTGAATCACCGGTCCAACCAATATTTCGCATATTTAAATTATCAAAAAAAAAAAAAAAAAAAAATAGAACAAATAATATAATATAAATATATTTTTTTCTAACAGCTGAGTTTTTTTTTTTTGTTTTTTTTTTTTGAGAGGGATAATATGGCCACCGAGAACTTGCCAATGGGGATCCCATGGCGGTCTCCATGGCTGCTTGAAAATCGTGGCAAGGATTGACTACTAATGACTGATACATTTTTTTTTTTTGAATTAGTAAATAAATAAAAATAAAATACAGTAAAATAATATCGAAAAAAAATTAGAAACGCAATAAAATAACAAGGCGTGAACGTTGACGCAAGGACAAAAAAAAAGATTGGACAAAAGTCTGACAAGGGGAAGGCCTCGACTGTGACATTTACTTTTCAATGAAACTATCATAAGTCGATAGTACATTGAAAATCATTAGACACGTGTCCCGGCTTCTTTGATGGTGGGCCCTAGGTTAATTATTATTAATTTTTTTGAATCACGGTCGCCACGGCTGATGAACCAGCCACCACTTACGTGCGACACTGTCACCAAGCGCCGAATGGCGCAGGGACAAAGCGTTAGCCCAATGATCACGATGTCGATGGTTCGAATCCTGTTGGTGTACATTTTTTTTCTTTTATTGCAAATATGCAAACAATTATTTTATGACGCTCCGCTGGTGATTGAGTTTTTTTTTCTATACAACAATAGTCAGATTAATGGGAAATAAAATCATGCCGGAACTTTTTGAATTATTTTCGAACATAATCGTGATTTATTTTTATTCGCGTAGTCGTGGATCACAGTCATCGTA
The DNA here is from genome assembly GCA_963662125.1 of Diplazon laetatorius. Classification (NCBI taxonomy): domain Eukaryota; kingdom Metazoa; phylum Arthropoda; class Insecta; order Hymenoptera; family Ichneumonidae; genus Diplazon; species Diplazon laetatorius. Next base: position 2,004,439 of record OY759152.1, on the reverse strand, counting down.
GAAACATTTAAAACACAACGTACTCCGTGTGATTCGTTCGTAAAGACGTCATCGTAAATGAGCGAATCTGCAGCCCTCCTCACGAATCAAAAAATAATAGAAATTGGTTTTCACAAACGTGAGGAAACGTTTTCAATGCGCTCGTTGTAGAAAAACGTTGTGTATCAAATGTTTTTACGATGAATATCATCCACGAGTATGCAAATAAATATAAATCACGATTTATGAAATGTTATTACGATTCATTGAAAATGAATTTTATTATGATATATTAAATGTTCCTACTATGACTGTGATCCACGACTACGTGAATAAAAATGAATCACGATTATGTTCGAAAATAATCCAAAAAGTTCCGGCATGATTTTATTTCCCATTAATCTAACTATTGTTTTATAGAAAAAACAAACTCAATCACCAGCGGAGCGTCATAAAATAATGATTTGCATATTAGCAATAAAAGAAAAAAAATGTAAACCAACAGGATTCGAACCATCGACATCGTGATCATTGGGCTAACGCTTTGTCCCTGCGCCATCCGGCGCTTGGTGACAGTAACGCACGTAAGTGGTGTCTGGTTCATCAGCCGTGGCGACCGTGATTTTAAAAAATTAATAATAATCAACCTAGGGCCCACCATCAAAGAAGCCGGGACAGGTGTCTAATGATTTTCAATGTACTATCGACTTATGATAGTTTCATTGAAAAGTCAATGTCGCAGTCGGGGCCTTCCCCTTGTGAGGCTAGCGAATAATAATAAAAAAAAAACAAAAGAAACAAAAGCTACAAACTCCGTGCTTGCAACGTGGTCAACGTGTCCCAGTCCCATCATTTTATGCAAATAAGAGCGCCACCGGTCACGCTTGATTTCTCTGTGGTGTTCGAGGCACGGTCAAGCCGATCACCCATGGGACACCATGGCCCCCATGGTCATTTTTTTTTCTAGTTCCATTATTTTTTTCCAAGGCTTCGAACACGTTCGACTCTTTTTTCGGTCTATGGGGCGACCCTTCATAATATTACAAAGCACGTTTCGAATTTTTTCCAATCCTCATTGCACACTGCCAAATTATTTTTCCATCCTATCATTAAAAAAAAAAAACATTTTTCCAAGTATAACATTTTTATCTCTTCTTTCAATGAAAAAAAAACAAAATATATATTTAAATGTATTTCGTCGAAAAATATGTTTCCATCGTTGAAATATCATCACATGTGACGGCTTTAGCGTACGAACGTAACGAAATTCCGTAATGGGTTTGGATTTAACTCTTAAGGGGGTTGAAAGTTCGATGGGGAAGAGGGGCGGGGTGAAGCGAGAGTTTCGTCGACGCGATAAATGTTATCGACGTTTCCATATATATATACATATATATATATATATATATATATATATATATATTCTATGTTATTTTTTGAGAAAATTATTGTACAGCCCGCGGATTATCGTTCGACGATGTGGGATTATATGCTTTCCAATGTCATACATATATATAAATATATATATATATATATATATATATATATATATATATATATAATATAGACACGTTTTACTCAACGATCAGTGAAGAGGTGGCTTTGGAGGGGTGAGGCGGGGAGGGGGGGGGGGGATGGCAGAGTTCGTGCCAGTTGCATAGCTCCGTGGAAGTGGCAGAATGTTGTGGCGATGGTGATGTCGATGATGCAGTTGTGGAATAAGAGCATTTAAATGCGAGGAGGAAGTGGGGAGGGGGAGAGGGTAAGGGGTGGGGACTTGATGATTATTGCCCCATACCGGTTCCGGATATCACAATCTCGAAAATCCTTTAGACGTATTAAACAAGCCCTACTCGACTTTGCGCACGATCAATAATCGGGGAGGGGGGTTGGAAAAATTCGTAATCGCTCGTGCAAACATTTATCGTCGAGTACAAATGAATTTTACGTGTCCCCAGGTAGCGCCTGTACTTAAAACAAGAGTGAGAGAGAGAAAGTGAGAGAGAGATATGGTAAAAGGGAGAAAGAGCAAAGCTCTCTCTCTCTCTCTCTCTCTCTCTCTCTCTCTCTCTCTCTCTCTCTCTCTCTCTCTCTCTCTCTCTCTCTTGTCGCTCGCGGATTTAAAACCTATATGGGTACTCGGGTTATTGGAACGCGAGTTTGCGCCTGGGATTCGGTGGTACTCGAAATTCAAACTCAAACGTATGAGCCCCCAGTGTGGAACAAGTGCTTCTCACTCGAGAACCGGGGGAGGGTTTAAAAACTCGTTTGAAATAGTCGAGGACTCGATTTTTCTTTTTTTTTAAATTTTCATTTTTTCAATTTGTTTTTTTTTTTTTTGTAATTTTTTTTTCAGCCCTTTAACGAGAACTGGAAAAGCTTTGTATTATGTTATCATCCGACTGTTTTTTTAAGGAAAATTTGATTATTTTTTTTTTTTTTTTCGTGTCGAAGAGATTATTTTTATCGGATGAAATGTAATATTAATTCTGAGGGATTAATATTATGCCACAGGATATTATATGCATATATACATATAATTTATATTATACGATTTATATTTTACCGGTGATGAATGGCATTCATTCGATGTAAATGTAGTTATAATTTTTTTTTCTACAAACAAATGTTTTTTTTTCGATTTTAACGAATTTTTATTGCAGAACTTTTTTTTTTTAAATCTACAAACAAATTAATATAATCAATTGTATTATTGTTATTGAACGTAATTATCGTGCAATGATTACGTCTACGTGGTGCGTAAAATTCTGTCATTATTGTGAATAATTTAGATAAATTATTGGTATTGATTTTTTTATTCACAATTGATTATAATATTTGGTGTTTACTCATTTGTGGTTAATTCTGTGATTGAATCATTTCAAATATATATTTCAATCGAATCAAGGAACATCCGTCAATGATAATTTTTTTGTTGTTGAGCTTTGTGAGCTTTCACAAAATAATATATCTTCGAAAATCGTCGATTCATTTTAGACAACTAAAAAAAATAATTGAAAATAATAATGAAACGACAATGATAAAAAAAAAAATTCGTTTGTTTCCAAAATAAACATTATAAAAAAATTCAAAATATCGAAAACTGTCAGTAAAATAGATATCTCAATAATAACAAAATCAACTACTCACCGTTTGCGAAAATCATCAAAACGATTCCATTCATGGCGTACATCATTAAACTTGTTTTCAAAAAAATTAAAAAACAAAAAAAAATATATATTATTCCATATTTTATTCCAGCTTTTTTAAATTTTCCTTTAAGGAATTATTTTCTTTTTTTTGTATTGTTTATTAAATATCCAAAACACACTATTTTCCAACACACAATTTGACAATTCATTCGAATAAAAACTTTTGTTCTTAAACTTCTTTTTTTCTCAAGTTTCGAAGTTTCGTGAGCTCGTGTTGAAAAAAAAATTGTCGAACCGAACGCGAAGGCGATCACATTTGCTTTTGCTATAGCCTGAGATCGTGAACGCGGGTAGCAGCTTACCCACTGGGGCAACGTCGTGAGATGTTGTTCTTCAACGTGATCGTGTAGTAGGGGCAAGAAGAAAGGACGTTAACGGTGGGGAAGTGGGCCCACGGACAGAGGCCCACTTCCACAGTCAGTCCCTTTCTCTCGATGTTACTTCTCCGGACGTTGCCTTCGTCCAATCATGACCGTACGAATTTCTTGGCCACTTTTACGTTTAAGTGGAACTTACGTGTTAACTGGATAAAAAAGAAAAACCGAAAAAAAAAACAGCTTTTGACGGCCAAGTTTCGCAGAGTCGAGGAGAGTAATCTCTCGGTTCGATATCGCGAATATTAAACAGCATGGGAACATGCGCTGGCCCATCTTAATTTACATCCGCAAATTGAAATTTATTCACGTGTTTCTTGTTACTCGAAAAATATTTTTTTTCTCAATTAATTAATGAGATAAAATTAATTTTTTTTTTTTTCAATTTAATTTTGTTGGTCGTGGTTTCAATTAGATTTCTGGCCCATCTTCGTTTCTATTTGCAATTGAAATTTATTCGAGTTTTTGCAACTCGAAAAATATTTTTTTTTCAATTGATTGATAAAATAAAATTATTCTTTTTGAATTCAATTTTGTTGGTTTTGGTTGATGAAAATCTATTGTAATACAGTATAGGACGGTTAGGTTTCCAGCCCATCTTCATTTTCCACTGCAATTGAAATTTAATCACATGTTTTTATTGCTTAACATTTTTTTTTCGGAAAAAAATAATTATTGAATGAATGAATTAATTAATTTAATTTTGTTGATTATGGTTGATGAAAAATGGATTATAATAATTTATGGGAAAATTAGACTTCCGGCCCATCTTAATTTCTATTTGCAATCGAAATTTATTCACATATTTCTCATTGCTCCAAAAATATTTGTTTTCAATTGATAAATAAAATAAAATAAATTTCAAAACAAATTTAATTTTGTTGGTCATAGTTAATAAAGTATGGGACGATTAGATTTCTGACCCGTTTTCATTTCCATTTGCAATTGAAATTTCTTTACATATTTTTCATTATTATTTTTATATTTAATTTTTTTAAATATTTATTTTTGAATCAATGGAGATTTAATATTTTGATTCTAAAGTGCACCGGCAAAATTCATCATAATCTTTCCTTGAATCTATGTTTTACATCTCATCTCTTACAATCTGTGTCAATAATCGTCGATGGACGATCAATAATAATAATAATAATTAGAACAAAATTATAGCATTCGAACTGTATCAGTCGACGACCTTCGACGACTCGTCATTATTTTCTCGCTTCTATTTTTTTCTTCTTTTTTACAATTTCTGCCTCGATGGATTAAGCAAGAATTGGCATAGTCTTGGATAAGTGGTAATGGGGCCGTCCGCTCGCTTTCAGTGAGCAACTGTTGGAAGATATACATCGAAGAACGGGGGAAACGGAGCGTGTCAAACACAGTTGACAGCTACATTCACCCACCTGATGTATCATTTGTATGTGTTACACACACGATTTTGTGCGAGGAGTAAAGTTTACCGACAATTCGTTTTTTTTCTTATTGCAAACTCAACGAATGATTTTTCTTTGTGAGCCACATTTAATTACGTCTTAATACGGCAATTTTTCCAGACATAATCGAAAGTCCTTTCCTCAGTGTTATTTTCACGATTTTCACTTTTTTTAGGAAATTTAGGTCGATTTTTTTTTACCAGGCAAATTTTTAGGATTAATTCTTCTTGGATTAAAAACAAAAGAAAAAAGGAAAATTTAAAATTACTGATGAGGATTGTACATGACAATCTTATTGTTATTAATTTTTACAAAATTTTATTACAAGACTTTTTTTTTTTTCATCACTTTAATTCACCCAACACGAAACGTCCTGTACATCGAACCGACATCAACAACGTGCCAAAGTACATTTATCCACACGTCGTTCTCGTTCATTGCCCGACTATGGGTCGCTTCGCAGTCATCCGAACGCGCTTCGGATTATAAATTAAATCCGTTTCGAGGCCGTCCGGATTATGGAATAACAATCTTTAAAACCATTGCACGATGTAATTCATCGATGCTTCACAAATGGTTCGACCTTTTATCGATTCGAACTGCAATTCATTGGCATTCATCAATTTTTTGCTTTATTTTTACATTTTTTAAAAAACTTATTATCTAATTTTATTTTTATTAAAAATAAAATTAGATTTTAATTACCTTTTTTTTTTAAATAAAAATTGGACAATTAATTGTGCACACTTTCTTTTTGAAAAAAAAGGTGCTGATGGATGCATAAACTCTCCATCGAGTGATAAGTAAGCCTAACCAAGCCTAATTAACAAATAGTGATCAAATTATAACGTTACAAAAAAAAAAACGACAAAAAAAAAAATTATTCGAGCACTCTCACTGGCTTCCTGGATCCTGCCAATTTAAATTATTATTCACATGCCCATTTAAACTGCACGAGCACATATACCCCAAGTCGAACCATCGAAGGAAAGTGCTCAGTGAAATTTATGTTTCGAGCAGGAGGGGAGGGGAGGGGGGGGGGGGGAGAGACGTCCGTGCATTTCTTCAAGTACATTCTCCGAGTTTCCTCACACACATGGCGAACAGGTTTCGTTGTTTATTAATCGAGAGAAAGAGAGAGAGAGAGAGAGAGAGAGAGGCCGATGACCATTTCCCAGTGTAAAATAAAAAATCCTGGCCAATCACTGAACCGTCTCGAAAATCCCTGTTTCCGTTATGATGTCTCGTACAATAATTGACAAAATTTTGATCAACACGATTCCCCAAATTATCAATTTACAATTGTTTAATTTAATTATTTTTTTTAAGTGGAAAAATAACTCATTAATTTTTTTTTTATAAAAAAATCGATCAATTGAATTTTTCGACTCAAAAAAATTCTCACACATGCTCTGATACTCTCTTCAAGAGATGCTGCAGGATATTTGTCGTGAATTCAATATTTACTTGAAAAAAAAAATGTTTGAAGGTGAAAAAAAAGCTAAATTTTCGATTTTCACAAAATAAAAAAATCGTAGCTTTCCCCCTTTTTATTATTTTGATCTGAAAATTAAACCGAATACTCTCGAGATATTTCACTGTCAGAAAAAAAATAGTCCGACGAAATAAATGTCTTGAATCAGGATCGATTTCGCCTGGGGTCATTTGGACCCCCAGTTCCCCAGCCGAGGGTCAACTGTCGGATCATGGTTGATCATAATTGTTCCTAAAAGTATTTCAAATACATTTCCGTCGAAAGAATGCCAATCCCATCTTCTTACAAGTACTACAGGTACATAAATAGCGACTAGGGCAAGGAGGGGGCAAAATGGACTACATGTGAGACGTTGGAAATGCTTCAGGTATCTCACTGATACCTTTTCGTTCATCGTGCATACATGCATACTCGTGTTACCAACGTGAATTGTGATACAACACTCTTTCTCAAGAGAGAAAGAGAGTGAGTGAGATAGAGATATATATGGATAAAATAAACCAGAGAAAGAGATGGAAATATAGAGAACTTGGTGCAATGAGGATAATTAATTCGCTCGACAAGCGAGTCGACTCTCCAAGGAAAAATTCATCAGATTCGCCGAGCCGTGGAAAAAAAAACGTATAAACGATGCTATGGACACACACACACACACACACAAACACACAAACACACACTTGGCAGTGGTAACAATCAAACCAAACGTCACATAATGCAAAAAAGTGCGTACAACGAAAGTAAAAAAAAAATAAAAATAAAATAAAAATAAAATAAAAATAAAATAAAAATAAAATAAAATAAAATAAAATAAAATAAAATAAAATAAAATAAAATAAAATAAAATAAAATGAAATAAAATGAAATAAAATGAAATAAAATGAGATAAAATGAAATAAAATGAAATAAAATAAAATAAAATAAAATAAAATAAAATAAAATAAAATAAAAATAAAATAAAAATAATATAAATTAAAAATGATAATAATAATAAATACAAAAAAAAAAAAAGAAAAGAGAGAAAGGACAACAACAAAAAAAAAGATACGTTTATAAGACAATGAGAGAAATTCGCATGGACTTGGTTTCAGTTCGTTCGTGGCTCGAGTCAGTGAAATAAATAAATGGCTCTGTTTTTTTTTTACATTTTTTTTTAAAACATTTTTTTTGCAACGAACAAGAAATTCCTGTGTCGAAATTTCGTAATAACGTTCATCCTCCTCGCCCTAACTATCTATTCCTTTCTCTCGTCCTCGGGTCTCTCTGCGTGCTTCACAAACGTTGAGCCCGCGCGGTCTGCATTTGCGTAACGTGTCGTGAATAGAACCCGAACCTACCCGGAAGTAGGTGGAACACGCTGAAATCACTTTCCGTTACGCGTTATGTCGTGATTGTTTCGATAACAAACAACTGGACGTTCCAACGGCATTTTTTTGTCCCGTCCTTCTTACGTCTGATAAAGTAGTTTTTTTTTTTTTTTTTTTTTTTTTAAACTTGTGCCAGTGCAAATTTTTCAATTTTTTAAATTGTGTGATAATATTTATTTAATTGTTGAAAAATTTAATTTCGATTGGAATATTAATTCATTGATTTTAAATGTTTGATGTTAATTTGTAAAAATCTTTATCACATTATTGTGAAAAAAAATTAATTTTGCTTGGAATATTAATTTATTGATCTTCAAATGTTTGACGTTAATTTACAAAAATCTTTATCATTTCATTATGAAAAAATGGAATTTCGTTTGATTATTAATTTGTTGGAATTTAAATATTTGATATTAAAACAAAAAAAAAAAAATTATTTTCGCTTATTATTTTATCACGAAAAATCTAATTCCAATTGAATAGTAATTTTTTTCTCTTCTCAATTTCAACGTTGAAAATGTTGACGCATAAAAATATTTTGAAAAACAATTTAACGGAGTAAAAATGGTTAAAATTAGTCTCCCAATAGAACAGAATCTCTCGATAGATGAGAAACATTAATTTGTCTTTTTTGTTCTTCTTTCTTTTCTTCGCTGGTGGAATGAATTTTCTTTTTTTGTTATCGTTGAATATTTTCGATCTCTCAGAACAAGATTTTCACGATAGATACCATTGTTTGTTTTATTTTTATCTTCCTTGTTTTTTTTTTTTTTTTTTTTTTATTATTATTCATCTGTATTGTTTCGGCGCTCTTCGGGCCTTGGGCGTACAGTCGGGTCAGCTCCACATTTGTTTTTTCTTTCTTTCTTTCTTTCTATTTTTTTTTGTTGTCTTTCTTTTTTCTTTTCAATATTTTTTTTTTCCTTTGGATTCTTCGGACATAGCAATCAAGGTTTTTTCATCCGCACTGTGACCGAGCCAGACGCCACAGTTTGCTGCTGCAGCAGCAGACTTCCCCTGTCGTGTCGTTCTCTCGCCTCTGGACACTACCTACACCGATAACAGTACACACACACACACACACAAACACATAGACATGTTGCAGACAACCTATGTTGACACAGTTGGTCTCAAGTTCGATTCACGCTTTTTTGCCGAATTTTTCGTCGCGTTTTCCTGAAATGTTTACTCGTTTTTATTTATTTATTTTATATTTTTATTTTTGATTTTTCGATATTACAATATTTATACATTTATATTTGATATAACGTGTGTGTCGGGTGACAGTGAAAAAATCTACTGGATCGTATTTCAGTTTACTGCTAGCACGAAGAAGTTGGTAAAAATTTCATTTTTCCACCTGTCGATTAAGTAGTTTTCATGTTATTATATTTTTTTGATGATTAAACGCATTTTAGTAAAAAAAAAATTAAAAAAAGATATTTTTTTTATGATTAAACGCATTATAGTAAAAAAAAAATAAATAAAAAACAAAAGAAAATATATAATATTTTTCCGATGATTATATTTGATTCCATTCGATGAAATTGTATTGAAAATACTTTTCGAATTAAATGGTGATGAATTTTAACGCATTTATTAAATATTTACAATAAATTTTTAAATAACAATTCACGTAAATTGGTCATAATTATAACAAAAATATAAATAATATAGAAAATATGAATTTTCGCGTGATAATTGAATCACAGTTATTTGTTTGAAAAAGTATTTGAAATACATTATCATTGAATGGGATGCTAAGGATGTTAAAGATGTTAAAGATGAGAACTTTTGACAACTTTTGGGTACTTAAGAAAAATTCTAATTCACTCGGATTAAGAACATTTTTTTGAGAACTAATTATTATTTTTTTTGAAATTCTTAAGGACATTAGCAAAAAATGTCCATTACGAAAGAATAAGTTTAGGTTGAGATTTAATATTTCATCGTGGCGTCTGATTGTGACGCAAGTATTCGTGTCATCGCTGTAACGGGAATCACGATTTCCCAGTGCGTGACGCGAGATTACAGGCTTGCAGAATTTTATATACGTTTCCTGGATCGTGATCTGTTTGAAGCAAAAAACTATTAGAAAGTCACGAAACCAGACGAAATTAAATATAAGGTGTCGATTTATCATATTCCTCTCGTCATAATTAAAATCTATGGTGGTCATTGATTTTTTCACCATACTTCGTCATCGCATTACAAAATCAATTTTGCCATTACCGAATTCCACTTTTTTTTTCCCTCGAAATTATCAATTTATCTATTTTTTTTTTTCGTCTTATTCAAAATTCCATGAAAAAAATGAAAATCGATATTCTTCCAAAAATAATTCACAGCCAATCGGTGTGAAAATTGACAACGTCGAATAATTCAAATCCACGCGAAGAGTCGAAGCATCGATTTATTTGCATTGGGAATGATCGTCCCTAGAACAAAATGTTACCTCGATTTTTTTTTTTGTTTTCTTCGTTTTAAAACGAGTCGTGAACGAATTCACACAAAACTGTAGGAAGTGAAAAGATGTAATTACGCTGGACGACATTTACCAAGTCTCGTCGCCTTCGATTCCATCCCTTTTTCCTACTTCACGGTCTATCTGTCTATATCTATATATATATAGATATATCTTTCTCTCTCTCTCTCTCTCTCTCTCTCTCTCTCTCTCTCTCTCTCTCGCGTCACATCGTCACAGGGCCTTGATGGGCGACGCTTTATAATTGCATCGCGATCTAGATTCGATTCTGAAAACGCTTTTCGTTCGTGACCGACAGAGAGAGAGAGAGAGAGAGAGAGAGAGAGAGAGAGAGAGAGAGGGAGAGGGAGAGTGAGTTAGATGCGCGTAAACAAATGAATTGATTTGAAGTTTGAGCAGAGGATAAAGTGAGACGGATCAAATCCTAGTTGTTATCCCGGCTAACGGGTTGGATCTCATTTCCAATCGATATCAGCTTGAAACTATTGATTTAACTATTTTACTATTGATTTAACTATTCAACTATTGATTCAACTATTATACTATTGATTTAATTATTTCAATATCGATTTAATTATTTTACTATTAATTCAACTATTTTAATATTGATTTAACTATTTTACTATTGATTTAACTGTTTTAATATTGATTTAGCTATTTCACTATTGATTTAATTATTTTAATATTGATTTAGCTATTTCACTATTGATTTAGGTATTTTAATATTGATTTGATTATTTTAATATTGATTTAACTATTTCACTATTGATTTAATTATTTTAATATGGATTTAACTGTTTTAATAATGATTTGATGATTTTACTTTTGATTAAATTATTTTGCTATTGATTTATTTTTTTTTTATTATTAGCTCAACTATTTTACTATTGATTATTATCATACAGATTCTGTCGATTCGTTCGCAAAACCATTACTACGAGCTTTTACGTTGGCAATTCCAGACTGATGGATCGTTGTGATATGACAACTGTAATAACACCTCCATTATTTCATAATTCGAATGCAGACTTGGTACAGTGCCAAGTTTTCGATGAAATAAATTCGAAAAATTTGGAAAAAAAAGAAATTGTATTGAATTATTGTCAAATTATTTTGATCTATCGTGATCGTTAACTGTTGCATATTTGGAACAGTTTCTGCAGTAATGCACAGTATCTCGAGAGTATCTAGTTCAATTTTTAGATTAAAATCATAAAAAGTGAGGAAGTTTTGATTTTTTGAAAATTTAAAATCGTCAATTTCGCCTTTTTTTTCACCTTCAAAATTTTTTTATCCACGTGAATATTGAATTGACACCCAATGACCGATGGCACCTCTCGAAGGAAGTATCAAAGAATATCTGAGAATTTTTTCAAGTGGAAAAAATCAATCTGTCACTCGCAGCAAGCCTTTTCAAGCCTCGGGGTCGAATAGGACCCCATGCGCCAGATACTCGCCGATAATTGCGCCGGCTGAGGGTTGAGCATTGAATCTTCAGTGATTTTAAGGTCGTTTACAACGGAAATAATGCATTTTTTCATAAGAAATTGAAATTAATTTTATTTTCTTTGCTTGTCTTTATGAGTTAAAAATTTGGGTCCTTACTTGTCGTACGTTTATCCTAATAGCTCGAAAATGGGTTTGGCACGCCACTGCGAACGAAATCAATATATCAGTGACGAGAGCGAGAGAACGAGGACGATAAAGAGAGACGAAGATGCAAATAGAAACGTTGGTGCATGAAGAGGGGGATGGGGATGGGGAAGGGGTTGGGGAGGGGGTGGAGGGCTCACACCGTTCGGTGCAATATTAATGTCGCGCAAAGTGCGTGCAACGAAAATTGTGGTCAGGTCAGAGGGACGTGAGAGAGAGAGAGAGATAGAGAGAGAGACAGAGAGAGATGAAAAGAGGAGTATATCGATTGAATTCCCATTTCCAACATCGTCCCATCACATTCCAGTCCGGTTTGTCGTTCCTACCCATCACGAAACACATTTTTCCCATCTTTTTCAATTTTATTTTATTTTTAACATTTTCATTATTTTTTTTTTTTTGTTTTGTTTTTTTTTTCAACCAATGACATTTATTTCAACGTTTGTCGGCTAATTGCCATTACGAGTTTTTGCTGGTATTTCGAAAGTACTTGAAGGGCCATATGATACGTGAAAATCTATTTTTTTTATCATCTTCTGTTTATTTTTTCGTGAGAGTAATTTTGTACAAAAGTATGTTCGATTGAGGAATTGAAAAAAAATTGGCTGTAGCGATATAAAAAAATCGGAAAAGGTTTTGTTGGTATAATATTGAACGCAGTTAGTCAACGAAGGGTCTAGAAAATTTTTGGTTTTTCAAATAATTTCATTTATTTTTACTGAATTGTTGAAATCTTGAAATTCGAACTTTTCGGAAAAATCTACTATTATTATTTTAAAAATCAAAATTTACCTGAACCCTTCCTTCAAAAAATTGCGTTTGATATCATACCAGATGAATCTTTTTGATTTTCTTATTTTAGACGACCCATTCCAGAGATATCATGCTCACCACAAGTAATTTTTCGAAAGACAAAAAAAAACGTTTTCTGTAACAACAGGAATATAGTTCATAGTTCGAAAATTGAAAATTTGTTCCATGAAAAAGTTCATACAAAGTACCTCAATATATGTTGTAATTGATACCGTACAGTGTCATCCAATAAAACAATGTCAACATGGCCAGAAAAAAAAAATCATGAACATTCCTTTTAAAGGCTAGCAACAATTAAAAAAAAAATGTTGTCAATATATGCGTCAATTTTTTTTCAACCTTGTCCAGAAAAGTACCTTCAAAAATCCGGGAAATCTCGTATATATAAAACCTTAACAATTTTCCCCGCAAACAATTCGATACAACCCCTAAAAAAATTTTTAAAAATAAATAATAATAATAATAATAATAATAAAAAAGAGTTGAAGACCTTCGTGACGTTCTCGATGGATGTTACGTTTGTCCTTCCACCCTTATCCGGGTTTCGTATCACCTGCATGTGCCCGTCGACGTTTTCCGCATGACTATGATACAGACCCAGGTAACACCCTCCCCCACCAAGCCAGCCATAATCACAATTCAGGGTTCATCGAGATAAGAACGGCGCAGGTGCCCACACACACACACACGCACAAACACACACACGAAGGTTTACGTGAGACTATAAACAGACATTCGCATCGTGAAATTCATCCTCGACGCCAGCCGAGAGGAATGAAGGGAACCTGGGTTATACGAGAACGTGTGGCTGCCAGGACTACCCTCGGCCGGTTACGTTGTCGCCGTCACCCTGGTGCGCTTTCGCCCCCCCCCTCCCCATCCCCTTCTGGCTTCACCCTCTTCCGTACTATAATACTCCGTCGAGGTCGTGAAACCCCCGCGAAATTTGCCGGTCGTAACGTCCAGAATGAGGAGAGGAGCTGGAGAATCTATGGTGTACTATATGATATATACGCATATATATTATTGTGTGTCTATAACGACGGTCCTTAATTTGGATTTTTTGTATTTTGGCACAGCCGGAGGATAGTATGGTTGGAAACGAATGTACAAAGGTATCCTCAAAATTTGAGGTCCCTGTCTCAATTTTTAACCCTGCCGCCAGTCTCTCAAAGTTTGACATTCGAATAACAGTGTTTTTCGTATTACAGAATTTTTTCATTTTTTTTATGACTGAAATACTGTAACAAAAAAATGTTGAACGACTCGACGGAAAAAGAAACATAATTGTTTATAATCTACGATATTATCCAAAGTGCAGAACTCTAGTTGTAATAAAAGAAAATTCTGAATTACGAAAAAAACACCCCGTTGCTCAAATGTCAAACTTCGTGGAGCCAGCGGCACGGTTAAGAATTGAGATATCGACCTCAGATTTCAAGAATATCTTTTTAAATTCACTTCCCACCATATTACCCCCCGGTAGCACCAAAATAAAAAAACAGCCAAAACAAGGACCACCCTAACGATACATCTATATATCCTATAGTAAAACTATGCGCGTATATGCACAGCAGAATCCATGCCCCATAGCGCAGCTTTCCGTTTAGAAATTCCTAAGATATCTCAACTTGAACCCCCTGCCCCCCTCCCCCATCCCCCCCCACGAACTTCATGGGTCTCTCCCCAGTTGCAGGGTCCTCACGACGAATCTTCGCCTCTCCCTCCCCCTCGTTCGCTTCCAGTTGCATCGAGCAAGCCCCGAGAGCCCAGTGGCAGTACTAACTCTTCCTATTACCCTTAGCCCCTCCCCCCTGCCCCCTCGCCCCCCTCGCTTTTCTCATACCGTGGTAAAAAGAGTTAAGTTTAGGATATACATATAGTACCTATATCGAGGAACGTAAAACTCGTTCCTCCCTTTCGTCTAGATCCTGAATACGGTGTTTAAAACCCCCTCGACCCTGCCCCCCTCGCCCCTCGCCCCCCGTTACTCTTATACCTCCCTATCGTTTCCTCTCATCCTTTCCTCACTCTCCACCTTTCCGCGTATATCCTCCTCCTCCTCCCATCCGGCTTGCTTGGTAATTCCGACCCTCCCCCCTAGCCCCCCGGCCCCTAGCCCCCAAGCCCCCAAACCCCCGACCCTCTTTTCATCCCGCTCCTCTCCGAGCCTCGCCATCTCTCGTCACGCCGCTCATCCGCAGTAAAATAGACGACCGTTTGTTCGCGGCTCGCACGTGAGATAGATGGGGCGTGGGGGGCGTGGGGGGGGGGGGGGGGGGGGGGGGGGGGGGGGGGGCGACGGGGGCCAGGGGCATTCGGAGGAACGAGTGTTCGAGGCCCAGGCGAGTGTGGAAGAGCAGGACCGTCGAAATGGCGAGGTGTGTGGGTCTCCGGAGGTAAAAGTACAGAGGACGTTGAGGACGCGCGGTGGGTGCAGGGGCGCGGGGCGCGGGGCGTGGGGCGTGGGGGGAGGGGGGGGGGTGATGAAAACGGACGTGGCTGGTGCACGGAGAAGCGCCCTCGTAAAGCGGGAACGTCGGTACAGAACGTGAACGCATTTTCGTAGATCCAGTTACCGAGAGACAAATTTTGACTCGTTTCAAGTTTTCCGGTGCCCCCTCCCCTCTCTCTCTCTCTCTTTTTGCTCGTTCCACCTATCCACAATCATCCTCCCCCCTTCCCCCACGTTCCTCACGTGTGCGAATGCTCACTCGCCCTAGCACGAATATTTTCCAACCCTCTCGATGTATATCGCGTTTCGTACGTTTCGTTGCGTTTGCGTTGTTTCAAACGTTATTTTCGACGTGTTTTTTTTTTGTTTTGTTTTTTTTTTTGGTTTGTTTTTTTTTCGTTATGGATGATGAATAACACGACTGGAGGGACGTGAGGGAGAATGAAGGGGGTGGGTTTTGTACGTGTAAAAGTGATTTTACGAGATAGCGATGTGGGTTATTGAAAGGGGGGAGGGATGTTGATTTTGTGATTGAGAAGTGTTGACTCGTAGGGATGAGCACTTTTTAAAAAAATTTTTTTTTCGTTTTTTTATGGAAATGTGACTGAAATAAATTCCGGAAAACAATGATTATGGATTATGAACGTGTGATGAATATGAGATTCCATTGTTGAACGACAATGCGTCTCAATTGATCATGATTAACGTTGAAGGGTGGTGATTTGATTGTCGCGATATAATTTGTTGGGGAAAAAAATTGTATTAAAGTTTGGACAAGGGTGGAAATATCCGTCAGTTGCGGTTAATAAGTGACAGTTGGAAAATTTTCTTGGGTATTTCATTGGGTATGGGAATTTTTATTTTTGTCGGACACTCTCGATGTTCTTGTCTGGCTATTTTTATTTTTATTTATTTAAAAAAAAATTTTTTTGTATTCTTGAAGTGAGTGGGAGGGGTGCGAAGGGTTGAAAAGATTGGAAAAGTTACCTATTGATGTTCACAAGTTGCCCAACTTACTGAATGGCGAATTGAAAACGAAATATTTAAATACCAAACAATAAAACATAAAAATTGAATAAAAAAAAAACTTCGCAAATTCAACGAATAGATTTTCCGATTTTTTCATAATAAAGTTTTGAGCATTCCATAAAATATTCCTGCAACTGTTCGTGATTACAAAAAACAAGAACCATCGAACAAGAACCAGTCCTTCATAAATTAAAAGCACCTTGAGCTTTCAAACAATTCCCAAAACTGCTGCAAAAATTCCATTCGAATTACAATTTCCAATAAATTCGTCCAAACTTTGCCCCCCACTGATTCTCCATCATTTTTCCACCCCGTCAAAAATCGAAAAAAAAACCCCCACCAAAAAACTCTAATCACAAAAAATTCCTAAAAAATCAAACAAAATCGCTAATTCGTCGAATAATGATAAAAGCAATGATCGCAACATTTTTGCCCTCGCAATTTTATTTATTTCATTTATTTATTTTTTATTTCCTATGTTGACTCGGTAATGAATCGAGCGTTTGAAGTATCAATTACATTTTCGTTAAACTTTTCTCCATCCTGTTTGGGTGGGGGGGGGGGGGAAGGATTTATTTGCACTGGCCTCCTCTCGCTGATTTTAAAACAGCTTAATGTGTACGTCCCGGGGGGTGGAGGGTGGAGGGTGGGTCGAGGGGGGTGGATAGGTCCAGCAAAGTTTCCGTGAACTTTCACCCCTGCGTCAACGTCATTCGCATCCCCCCCGCCCCTCCCCCTTTCCCACTTTTCCCATGTATTTATATTCTTGAATAGCACGGTTGGGTGTGCCACTGCTCACTGCTCACAGTGAGAAAATACGCCTCGCTCACTCGAGCACCTCGCGACGCAGTGCAGTTCTCCATATCCGTTGGGTCGAGCCATGAGGGTAGCAGCAAGCCCCGAGCGAGGGTGCGACAGAGCAAAAATTGAGCAACAAAGACACGAAAAAAATAAATAAAAAAAATATAAAAAATGAAAAAAAATACGATCTCTCGCCTCTCCCTAACCCAGATGCAGATCCGCGACGAGTTTTATATCGGATTTTTTTTTCTCGCATCTCGTTCCTCCTTCTGATTCTCCTCCAACCCCCTCCCCCCTCCTCCCTCTCACCCTCTCAACGAGCCAACTCGGAAAAAAAAAATATCCCTCTTTTTCCAAGTACCAAGTGAGTCGATAGCTTCACCTCGTTATGTCGTGACTTACGAACTACCAACATCGTAAAAATAAAAAGAGTAGGCAAAAAAAAAAAACTGAAAAAATGAAGAAAAGAAATATATATGTGGAAGGAGGGTAGATGTGTCGGTGGCAGCGGAAGCACAATGGTTATTGAATACTCATTTCATAATGGACCAACTGGGGACACTTTTGTATTTTTTGTTATGTGTTTTTATTTATTTATTTATTTATTATTACTATTTTTTTTTCACGAACAGGGTACAGTGCCTGGCTCTTGAACGGACCCTAAAAATCTGGAAAGCAACAATAACAAAAAAAAAATATATATATATACACAAATAGATTTTTTCAGCTGAGAATATTTGAGTTTGAGATTTTTAATTTTTAGTTTGCCATTTCGTTTTCATTTTTTTTTTTTTTTGTCTGTTTTCGTTTTTGTTAATATTTCTGATTTTACATATGTTTTTACATATACTTTTTACCATGTGCATAACTGATCTGTGAAAAAAAAATGTCAATATATGCGTAATTTTTTTTATCAACCGCGTGTAAAAAAACCTTCGAGAATCATGAAAATCGCTCATTTGCTCATTCTCTCTCGATTCAACAGCACTACGTGGCCAATGACTGTCGCACCTCGCAGCCCCCCCCCCCCTCCTCCTCAACCCCCAACTCCTCATATCGTCGATTTTATCGAACCTCTTAGGGCTCAAACTGCCGGAAAAGCTCCGTAGAAAGCTTGGGGTAGAAAAAAATTCAAAAAAAAAAAAAAAAAACCAACTCGTCACCACAGCCAGGGCATTATTCCACGTTATTGCAGCGAGGCAGAGGTTTCTCGTAGTGAAGAACCCATAGCTCGGCTCTCAAAAAAAGAAAGAAAAAAAAGCGAGCCAACAAAATAAAAACCAAAAAAAAATTAAAAAAAAAAAAACAAGGATCAAGTACGAATGAACTGGCAGCATACAGGCATTCCACTCGCACATATATCCCCCCATAGAAATATACCCTAGGTCGTTGCTAATAACCCGCTATTATTGTTCACGTTTTCTCCGGTTCCACACACAAACACCTACACACACCTACACACACACTTACACAATCGCTGTTCCCAGCTAGAAAGCAACCAGCGTGACTCCCCCCTTACCCCACCCTTCCCCTGCCTGAAACCCTAGTTCCCGACCCAATCAGCGTCTGGCTTATTGGCTTTTAATTGATTACAAATGACGGTTTGATTGGCTCTAGCTCACCATCGGTACGTATGTTCGGATCCGTTGCTCTTTCTCGCTCTCTCATCGCTGATCCCCTCTGCCCCCCCCCCTTCTTCCCTCCCTCTCTTCTGCATTTGTCCTGGCTTTACCTCGGCCGCTGCAGTTTTGTCGCAGAGTCCGGATTTCTCTGACTCTGTTTCACGTTTCTCTCTATCTCTCTCTTCTCGCTCTGTCTCTCTCTCTCTCTGTTTTATATAATATTATTTTTATATATCATATTATTTTTATTTTTGTTTTTCATTTTTTGGTTGATTTTTTCTTTTTCTTCTTCCTTTTGATTTCAAGTTTATCCATCGCATAATTCAAGTTGATTCTAAGTTTGTTACACTTATTTTTATTATTTCATATTTTTTATTGCGTTAATTATTTGTACAAACTTTGCTAAACAATCTATAAGTATAAAATTGCCTAAAAGTATTACTAAGGCATAATAATAAATAACGATCGAAATCAATCAAATCTCTCTCTCTCTCTCTCTCTCTCTCTCTCTCTCTTTCGTTTCATATTATGTTGACTTTTCATTGTTTTTCATATTTTAACTTTACTTTTTAGTCTTACTAGTGCGTTTATTCTTACTGTTTTTACACTGTTTTTATTTTCGTTTATTCATCTTTATCCGATATTTCGAAAAATTTGAGGAAAAAAATCCTCTTCTACCTTTCGGTTACGTTGACAAGAATTATCATCTGCTGCGATGTTAAAGTATTTTGTTTCGGATCCAGTGAGTCGGATCGTGTGACCACGAGAGAAAAGAGTGGATCCCGACTTGGCCACTCTTAACTTCTTGACCCGGACTGTACGTCCGGATATTGGACACCACACCGGGTAATCCAATACTGTCCACCCACGGAAAGCCGGGTGTTATGGTTTCACCGGACAGTTCGGGTGCTGAGACAGTTTGCTACGTTAGCCTTCTGTACGTTGAGAGTTAATTTCTTTTTTTTTTTCGTGGCATCGTTGCTCATGTTTGGTTCAATCTTTTTCGATGCACCTCGCAGTTTTGTACTTATGCGCACTGGAGTTGCAGTACCAGTCCTCAGAGTCATCAGGTAACGAAGATCTTTACCCCAGTCAGGGCATCAAGGCTGTAAGAACATCAAGACTGTTAATACACTCTTCTAGAGTGCATGGGGGGTCCGTGTGGCCCCACATGCCCTGTAGTGCTCCTATCGCGTGGCACAATTTGGCAAAGGGACGGGTTCTGGTCCAAAAACGTCTTTCGTTGTTCAGAAGCGTTATTTTTTTAGGCTGATTAGAGGGTATATCCTTTTGGGCCATAAGTTCTTGGATTCGTTCGATCTTCTGAAGTTCCTAGATTTATTTGACCTGAAGTTGCTGGATGTGTTTATGTTTAGTAAACATATTCAACTTAGAACTGTAGTCACAACTTAGAACTATAGTTTCCTCTTGAAACCATAGTTCCAACTTAGAACTATAGTTCCAACTTAAAACTATAGCTGCAACTTAGAACTGTAGTTCCAACTTGGGGTCATAGTTCCAACTTAGAACTATAGTTCCAACTTAGAATTATAGTTGCAACTTAGAACTAAAGTTCCAACTTAGAACTATAGTTCCAATTTAGAGTCATAGTTCCAACTTAGAACTATAGTTCCCTCTTGAAACCATAGTTCCAACTTAGAACAATAGTTCCAACTTGGAACCATAGTTCCAAATTAGATCCATAGTTCCAACTTAGATCCATAGTTCCAACTTAGATCCCTAGTTCCAACTTAAAACTATAGTTCCGACTTGGAACCACAGTTCCAACTTAGAACTATAGTTCCAACTTAGAACTATAGTTCCAGCTTCGAACTATAGTTCCAGCTTCGAACTACAGTTCCAACTTGAAATTATAGTTCCAACTTGGAACTAAATCTTGATATCTCAATGAAAAATAAAGATGTTCAGAAAGTTCGAGACCCAATGACCGCACTTGCTTAGCCGAAATATCGTGAGATAATTCAGTCGGGGATGGGGAAGAACGGGAGGATGATAAGAGGGTGGGAGAAGAGATCGTTGGCCGGGTGGAGGGTGCGGGGGGGAGAGACTTGGAGGGAAAGACGCACTCTGGGGCGGATCAAAGGCGATGTTGAGGCTCTCCTCACGAGCTTTCGAAGCTCCTGGTTCTGGCTGAGCGTCTCCAACCCTCAACCTAACCTACCTTTCCACACCGCAGCATCCCTGTAATCGTATTATCGTAATCGAATTTATAGGAACTACCGACGTCGTAGACACTGGGACAGCCGACCCCAAGACACTCAAGATCTTGGCTCGATGCTGCTGATGCTGCTCGTGCTTACACACACATATACAGCCAATGCCATCGCCCATCGACAGCGACTATCTCTTCTGTGTGAAAGTGAATAATGTGTAGTAACTTGACTCGAGCATCGGCTCTTCCCCCATCGCTTCCCTTCAAATTCTCCTCTTGATCTGCACTTTTTTTTTATTCTTCGAATTTTGGATAATCCATGAAGACAACTATAATTATCTGATTTTGAGGTTTCTCGGTTAGGAATGTAGCTATTGAGGTTTTAATTGTTTTGTCGATTTTAAAAGTAGAATCATTGATTTGAATCCAAATTTAAAACGAATTCCTAATTTTATATATTTTTTTTTATCACAAGTACAATTAAAAATACAATTATCCGCAAATATGTTGTTTTCTTTTGCCAAGGTCATTTGAAAAAAAAAGAAAAAAAGGTCTCAAGGTCATCGAGACATTGTCCAAGGGCACCAGATATTTTTCTCCAAGTATAACGTGACTGTAGAGGCTAAGATCTTTCTAACGACCTGTCACACAATTATCTCAACTTGACCTTGACCATGAAATAACGTAAAATAATTTTAAAAAATATTACTTTCCACCAATGTGCAACTTAATAGTTCCCACATGTGCCAAAGACACATGCAAATTTGTTCTTATTTCGAATACCATTTGATTAGCTTTCCAATATCATCGAAAATTCATCAAAGGCGCGACAAACAAAAAAATGTTTCACTTAATTAAATATTCGAGCAAATCACTCGACGAGAGCTACAATAGCCGCGTGAATCTTTGAGGATGAGATAAACATTTCTCTTTCATCCTCTCACCGTGTTTTAATCGTCTCGATCTTAATTTTTTTCTTTTCGCCCCCCTCAAGTTCACGAATCTTCGTCGAGTATTTCATCACAAGGATGTTCCCCAGGCATACCTTCTCGAGACCAACCCCCACCCCCACCCCCCCCCCACCCTCTCGCCAAGCAAAACAACATCGAGAGAACGATTCTCACGAATCGCCAGGTCTATCAACTTTTTATCTCCAACACAAAACTCTCTCCAAACGCGTTTACGAATGTTTTTTTTTCTCTCTCTCTTTTCTTCTCTTCTGGGTGCAATAAGTGTCGCATTACTCGACGATAAAACAAATTATCGATCCTTCACGTTCACAACTCTTCGTTCCGATTTTCTTCCACGGACATTTCTTCAATCCGTTCTTTCGCTTTTTTTTTTTTTTTGCCGCGGCGATTCTTTGGAAAATCCTAGCCGACTTGTGAAACGACTTGAGGAACTCGTGAAAATCCTGGTCGGCACGAAGAAAGACAACAACGATGACGACGACGACGAGGAGGAGGAGGACAACCGGGGAAGGTTTGGAATCGAGTGGGATTCGGAAAAGAATGAAGAAAGATGCCAAAGGTTCGTGCCAAGTAGATGGTGTTGGTTACACCGTGAAATTGCCCGACAGCCTCTTCAGGGGGCGGATCGTGGAAGGGGCGCGGGTTGAATGGGGCTTAGGTTACGGATTCGAAACTCGGTTCGTTGTGGTACATCGGACGCAGACGTTTTGTCAACTGCATTTATCCAGTTGTGGGCTTTGGTCTGTCTGACCCGCTCGATTTTCCCGTCGAGCACATGGCTCACGAACTTATGAACACTTTTTCGGAGCTTTTTATTGAAATTTATGAACATTTTCCGAACTTGTGGGGACATTTTCTGAATGTATAAAAATTTAATGAACTTGTGAAAATATTTTCTGAATGCATGAACATATTATGAACTTATGAAAACATTTTTTGAACTCATGAAAACATTTTATGAACTTATGAAAACATTTTATGAACTTATGAAAACATTTTATGAACTTATGAAAACATTTTATGAACTTATGAAAACGTTTTATGAACTTATGAAAACATTTTCTGAACTCATGAAAACATTTTATGGACTTATAAAATTATTGTATGAATTTTCGAACATTCACTGAACCTTTTGAAAATTTCATGAACTCCTCCATTACTCATGAACATTTTCTGAACTCATGAACCTTGTTTGAACTAATGTAGTACTTATGAATATTTTCTGAAATAATATAGTAATTATGAACATTTTCTGAACTAATATAGTACTTATGAACATCTTCTGAACGAATATAGTTCTTATGAACATTCCCTGAACTCATGAACATTTCCAGAATTCTTTTCTCTCTTGCACTTCGTTCAAAATCAGAACAAAATACGAATCAGGATATTTTACGAATCATTCTCACATCTTTCAAACATCCCCTCCGACAATCTCTCACGAGTTTCACCGAGAAAAAAAAACCACAATTCTGTCGTCGAAATCACTCAAACGTGAAAAAAAAAATTCCGCCCCAGAAATATCCGGCAAAGAAAAAAAGAAAAAAAATCCATTCACCGATTTCCCAACGAAAATATTCACAACCCCCCAAAAAAGAATTCGTTATAATTCGCCCATCGTACAATCAAATCCGTTTCATCCATTCCGAAGGTTATTTATTTATTTATTTCCATTTTTATTTTTTCGTCTTTCTTTTGAGGGATGGACAATTTTTTCGTCGGGGCTTTCGCTGCAACCCCTTTACCACCCTCCCCCCACACCCCCCGGCAACGTATTTCGTTCGCATTGCGAGATAACTGTGGCTCGACGATACCGAAGGCTTGGCCGAATCGACGGTCCGTGGCAGGGTGAAATGTTGGGGCGAGGGGCGAGGGGGGCAGGGGGCCAGGGGGAGGGGGCACAACCAGGAGGGATGGTTTGGTCACTCGAGGAAGGGTAACTTTACGTCCTGTGTGTACCGGACGAGCCGGAGGTTTCGCTGGACGGTCCACAGTGGTCGAGAGTGAGTACAGACGAAATATATACCGTTGCCCCGCGGGGGGCGAGGGGCGTGGGGGCGAGGGGCGTGGGGCGAGGGGGGGGTCGGTCGAAAGCGAGGAGGGTGAGGGAGGAGAGGGTTTTTGCTCGGTGCCGGCGAGATGGCTGACAGATTTTCACTGCCCGGTAACCCCCCCCCCTAGCCCCTGCACCCCTCGCCCCTAGCCCCCGGCCCCTGGACCCCTCCCCGCCGCTTTCTAGCTCGCCATTCCGCAAAATTGAGCCGATGGGAACGTCAAGCGACACGTTTTAGCGAGGAAAAGCGTATTAAAACCTGAATGGCAGACGGATGAAATTGTGTTGACGGTAGGAACGTAATTTCTCCAGTCCAGCTTCTCCCTTCCACGACCACACCATATTTTAGACTTTTATCCCCCCACCCACCCCCCCTCTACGTACCATTCGGGATTTCGCCCCTTCACCCTCCACCCCCAACGACTCTTTGGCCTCTCGCGCGAGCAGACTTTCGCGACTGTGGCGAATTTACACTTTTCGGATAATTTTCAACGAGTTTGATGTCTTTGGTAGCTTTGGGAAATTTGACGAAGATCACGACTTGATTCGGAAAAAAACAGTAATTGATTAAACGAAATGAAATTTGACAAAAAATAGCGTTTTTTTTCTTACTTTTAATGACGGGATGGTGATGAATTGAATATTTTTGACTATTTTTATCTATATTTGAAACATATTTTGTGATCGTTTTATGAAATTTCTAATTATTTAATAGTTCGGGGAATTCATCTTTTTATCCCTTCCCCTTTTTCGTCGTCTACATTTTCACGCTATGACGAATAATAACTTATTTTTTAAATATCTGTGAAAAACCACAACTTGATTTAGAATAATAAAGATTGAAAAAATGTTTCGATGGTAATGTGTTGAAAAATTTCAATTTTTTTCAGTAATTCTTGAAAGCAGGAACAATGTCAATCGAAGAACTAAATTTTTGTTTCGTGATTGACTAATCAACCCTTCGAGTTCATTCGGGGTCAAAATGACCCCAAACGCAACATCTTCCAAAAAAAATCAAAATTGAAAATAAAAAATAAAAAATTTGAATATTGGTAGAAAATATGATTTTTAAGAAATATATTCTTTGGTAAAAAATGAAAAATCAAAAAATTCAATATTTTTAAAAGATATGATTTTTTTTTCAAATATTTTTCGATGAAAAAACCAAAAATAAAGAAATTGAATATTGGTAAAAAATATGATTTTTCAAATAAACAACAATGATTTTCCACGTATTGACCCCTCGATGAAAAAAAAAAAAACATTTTTAAATCAAATCTCTGTTTCCCAAAAATACGATTCTCATCGTTCGGATAGTTCGTTATTCTATTTTCGTTGTATCTTCGATGGCAATGGATAGCTGCCTGGAAAGTTTGATCGTGGAAAATTAACTCGGGGGTGGGTGGAGAAAACGTGGAAAGTGTTGGGCGACTGTCCGCCACGAGCAGCAGCAGCAGCAAGCTCCCTCGTTCAAGCGACACCCGGTATAGTCTAACAGACCTGTCACCACGCCTGTCTCAGTCACTTCGACGACTACAAAACTATCTCACCTTTCTCTGTGTGTGTGTGCGCCAACGTTTCCACGAGTTCTCTCTCTCTCTCTCAACCCTTCATCGTCCGGACTTTGTTACATTTTCCATCGATTTTACGGATAATTCGAGGGAAAATCGCGAGCTTTCAGGCATTCGTACGAAACTATTGCGTTTACAATTTCACGAACTCGAATGTTCGACTTTCGCGATTCATGGATATACGATGAGGCTTTGTTAATGAAGAAATTGGTACTTGTGAGTGAAAAACTTTTCAAGCGAACAGACACATGTCCCGAGTTTGTTTCAGACACTTTTGGATTCATCCCGAGTCGATATTTTCGACTTATAATGCCAAAAATAAATCAAATAAAAAAGAAAATGAATTATTTAATTTTTTTTTTCAATAATTAAAAATATATATAAAATAACTATTAATTCGAAAAAATGATTCTTATTCAAATCTTATTAAAGGAAAACAAAGAGATTTAAATCTTATTTTTTTTTAATCTTATTTGAATATTTCAAAATATTCAGAAATTAGAGAAAAATCCTTTTGAGCTCTTTTATGATAAAATGCTAAAAAAAAATGTAATTTGATTTACAAATATCCGGCTAAACGGATAAGTCGATGAATTATTAATCATAAATCAATAGAAATCCGTTAGAATGAATTTTATATCAGCCGGAAATGAGTAAAGACTGTTTTTACGATAATACGTATGATCAAACTGTTTGTTCCAAATCGTTGTTTTTTTTTTCTTTACTCAATGTTCTCGAGAGGTATAACAATCTATTGGTAAACGTTGTATCGTGTAAACGTTGCAAGTGCTTTGGGTATAATCGAGCTCAATGAGGCAACAAACTCGGTGATTACCCTCCCAGACAGACACGCCCTTCCATCTCGATTTCTCTCTTTGTAACCTCGACCACCGATCGATCATGAAAAAAAAAACAGAAAAGATAGAAAGAAAGAGAAAAAAAAACGTAAGATCGATCGTGCTGTAATTACGTTATCGCCTCTGTAAATTTTTCATCGTGCCAATTTTATCTCACTTTTTTCGTTAAAACAACCATCAAAACGAACCATCGAGCACTTCCTCCGTTATTACATATTATTATCATCACGAATTTTTTTTTTTTCAACTTGTATTCTAAACAATCGTCTGAAAATATGTAAGAAGAAACACAACAAATACAAAATGATGAAAATTATTCAGAATGATAATTAATAAAGATATATATATATATATATATATATATATATATATATATATATATA
This sequence comes from Diplazon laetatorius, assembly GCA_963662125.1. Taxonomy (NCBI): domain Eukaryota; kingdom Metazoa; phylum Arthropoda; class Insecta; order Hymenoptera; family Ichneumonidae; genus Diplazon; species Diplazon laetatorius. Next base: position 1,977,713 of record OY759152.1, on the reverse strand, counting down.
TATATATATGAAATTATAAAAACGATGAAATATAAACACAAAAATTGAAATAATAAAATTTAATTGTAAATTGGAATCTTTACCAAGTAGTTTTCACTTTTTTGTGGGTTATTCTCGACAGAGCTTCCGTGGGAAGTAAAATCCTGTGGTCAATTTTAATTTACCAATAAACAACTTGATTCATAAATAAATATGCTAATTATAATAATAATTATTATGATCATCATTAAATAATAATAATTATCATAAGTATTACCATATTTATCAACATTATCTGATAATAATAATAATTATAATAATTATCAGCAGTATTATAATAAAAAATCAAAATTGCCCAAATCGTTTTTTTTTTAATCCTCGAAAATTAAAAATTCAAATTGCTTTCACCGATGAAATGTAAAAATCTCATAGAACATCTGCAATTATTCTATTAAACGAAATGTCTCTTATTATAAACAAAACCAACGCCTTTCGATCAAAATATTAAAAAAATAATCAACTAAATAAATAAATAAATAAATAAATAAATAAATAAATAAAAAATCAATTTAAAAAATCCCTAAAAATAATTAAATCCTTTCCCATCATCTCATCCCAAGTCTCCCCATCCCACTCACAACTGTTTCTCGTCGATTATAATTTAATTTCTAAAACTCGCAATTCTAATTGTCGTCCACGAATAAAAATTTTAACATTAGTTCATCACGATTTTCACCTAACGTGAATTACCCACGTTTCTTTTAATCTAGAAATCATTGAAATACAAAACGCGTGCTATTCGTGAAACCTCGTCGACGTTTGATATACATGAATATATATATATATATATATATATATATATATATATTCAAACCGTCGGTCGGCGAGTGAAAGATAATTAGCTCGGATGATGATAAATGAAAGTGAAGCCATGAGCGAGACACACACACACGTGTATGAAGTTTCGGATCCTCGTAATCCAGTTTTTTTTTTTTTTAACCACACTTAAGTGTGTGTGTGTGCTCTCGAAGTGAGCAGCACGAGTCGTGAGATGTATGCAACGTTTGCGGTGCAACGTCACGGTCTCTTCTGCCTCGTGATCGTCGATCTTGGCGCTCGTAAAAAAAAAAAAGAAAAAGAAAAAAGAAGGAAAAAAAAACTGGAACGAGTTACATTCGCTCGATGGGCACGGCTCGTGGGAAACCGGCTAACGACAGTCAAGTCTATCGCCTGTTACTCTCCTCTGTCGCTTCTCGCCTCATTCTTTATTACCGAGAGATTGTTCGTCGCTTTGCAACGACGGATCATCGGATGATGCATCCTACTCGAACGATATTTCACACCTAGTGACTCAATGGGAGCTGAGTCGCCTGAAAAATTGGAATCTTTTTTTTTTTTTTTTCGTCACAAGATCAATTCGAATTAAATAATTTATTTGACTATTAGAAAATTGCTGTACTTAGTTATCATTTCAAATTTTTTCACAGCCATATAAAGCATCCGAACGCTGACGATTTTAAATTAGGATTGTGCAAGTCATGAAAAAAAAAAAAATTACAATTTTTTAGGTGACTTAACTTGCAACAAAAATTCAATTCAATATTCGCAGTAACACCGAAAATGCATTTGATTTCATTCGAAAATAATAAGACGATGAAAAAGAAATATTGTCCATATAAAATAAAGATTATTTTTTCAAAAATCAAGCCTGTCGATCTTTTTTAAAATTATATTAGAGCCCAAAATCACGTTTGCCATATTTTTTGGTTCATGAACAATCATGCAATATTATATTTTAGCATAAAATCTAATTTTCTTTCATGAATACGAACACTTTCTAGAACCTAGAAAACCATTTCAGATTTTTTTTTTCTTCGAACCAGAAATATTTGAAAAGCTTTCAAAAAAAAAAAAAAAAAAAAAAAAAGGTTCGATCGAATAAATTACATTTTTCAATCGCTAAAATTTCTTCAAAAATGGATTCCCTGAAATTTGATCAACATTTTAGATAGTCAAAGATGCGAAATAGAAATCCAAGTGCGGAAGCTCGTTGCGATATTTTGCATCACACACACGCACACACACACACACACACACACACACACATGTTTGCGTGCCAACGTTACGCATTATATTTTCCACGGCATCGTTTGCGTTCGCCGTTGGGGCCGTATTTCTCTCGTCTCTTCGGGATCTCTTGCAATCGATTGCGCACACGAATCTCGATTATGCCGTCGTCCCAACCATCGCCTCGAAGAAACTCGAGACTCGATGTAGAGATGCGAGAATTATTTCTCGTGTTCCACCCGTGAAATAAATTATTTCACTGGCTCGTTCGATCGACACGTCATCGTTTTATCGTTTTTAAATTAACATGAAAAATATATTTAGGAAAATTCTAATTAATATATAGTTATGGAAATTTGTAGATAAATATATTAACGAAAATTCTTTTATAAATATATTTTCGAAAATTCTTTTATAAATATATTTACGAAAATTATTTTATAAATATATTTACGAAAATTCTTTTATAAATATATTTACCAAAATTCTTTTATAAATATATTTAGAAAATTTTTTTTACAAATATATTCACGAAAATTCTTTAATAAATATATTTACCGGGTCATTTCATCCCATTTCAACCAACAAATTGACCAAATTGACCCTCGACCTCGCCAAGATTTCGGTTTATGTCACAAAGCTTTTATTTCGAGAAAAAAAATTGCCATTCATTCCATTAAAATTATATTAGCCAAATTAAACATTGACGACAAAAAAGCCACTTTTTTCCTCATTTTTTCACGACGACCACGACCTTCAAAAATATTCAATCAAATCCACATTAATTTTCTGACGAAATTAAAAAAATAATCAAAATTACAATCGATCCATTTGTTCTAATTTGTTTCTAAAATTAAAAAATGTCAAAAATTATATCTTGTAACTTTTGTTTAAACATTTATTACATTATTGGGACACTTGTTTGACATCGATTCGAGTCGTTATTTCTTGCTGAGTGGACGAACCGTGTGACGTAAAAAAAAAAAAAGAAAAAAGAAAAAAGAAAACTCAGCTCACCGTCCACTTCCATCTATATTACCGCTATTTTGTCTTCCGCACGCAGCGCCCCCTGCCTTCGCCCCTCCCCCCTTACTCCTCAAGCTGCTGGCCAAGCAAACAGTCTTGTGCTCGTTCGTTATTGCCACCAGTGTGCTGCTTGACTCGAGAACAAAAAAAAAAAAAAAAACAATAAAAAAAAGTATCGACAAATTTGGAAAAATATTTGTCAAACATTTTATTTTCTTTTTTTTTTTTTTTTTTCCGTTGGACATTCCATCGTTCACGGTTATCGTAGCCAAACTGTGTTGACAATCTGAACGACATTTCCGCCATTTTTCCCTATTTTATTCGTTTTTTTAATTGAACAAATTCATCGAACTATTCCATTTTTTTTGATCCATTTTTTTTCATGAAATTTTTTCTTTCTTCCTTATTGCAAAATAATAATAATAATAATAATAATAAACTAATGAAAAGTCGTGGAAGGGATAGAAAGACAAGAAACTCATTCCCCATCTGCAAAAAACGTTAAATAAAATTATTAACTCCTCGTCATTCATCAGATTTACTCTTCCAAAAGATGTTTACAAACGATTATAATTTTTTTTCTGTCGTCCCTCTCCAGAACCCAAAATCACCCATAAATAAATATAAGAAAAATATAAATAAATGTAAATAAATATAAGTAAATACAAATAAATACATATAAATACAAATAAATACAAATAAACACAAATAAATACAAATAACTACCAAAACAAAAAATCTAGTAACAAATCATCGCCTCTGAAGCAAAAAATGTCTCGATAAACTGCCGATTAATTCGATGCAACTTGCGTTTCGCCGCATCTGTTGCTTCTGGGACTCGATAATTTTATTCGCAATTGCTCAATCGCGGTGGAACAAATCGGAGGGTCGAGAGAGGGTCGAGTCTGGAGAGTGGGGAAGGTTCGGTTCGGAAAATCTAGTGATCCAACGGCGGGGGGGGGGGGGGTCGGCCCGTGCGTCGATGCAAAACTACATGACTGCCCATAATTCTGGCTGATTAAATATTCATGGGATTTGGGAAATTTAGGTGTGTTGGTGCTGCTGCTGCTGCTGCTGCTGTGCACAGGCTTCTCTCACGAATGTTTGCCACACGATTTCGCCGAGCTTTCCAAGTGTTTGAGTCCTCACACACTCACACACACACAATTCTATACAATATATCGCTATCTGTATCGGGCGACACATCTCGATTCTCGGTTGTTTATTCGCTAAACGTACAATAAACAGTGATCACCGGTCTGGCTCAACGCTCCGGCAAAACAACTCCATTGCGGGCACGTTTCGGTATCTCATCCAACTGTTTCAACGTCATCTGTCCCCTCCTCCTCATCCTCATCCTCATCCCAGCCTAACTCGCCTTCGCCATAACGCACACACACAGAGATTATACGTTTCTGTGCGAATCTCCTCCCCCTCCCCTTCATTTTCCCTCGTAGCTCTGCTCACAGCTTTCGAAATTCTGCACAGTGGATTCTGCATCACGCGCGTGACTCTCAACATCCGCATGCACTCATAAATACACCCCCCCCCCATACGTGTATGGCTCGTGTGTGTTGTGTATGTGGGGTGATGTATAACAAACACGTGGAATTGTTATGAATTTTTTCCAACAATTTTTGATTTTATTGGATCAATCATTTTTTTTGTTATGGAAATTGTAATATTGTGATCACGTATTTGGGGGGTGAAGGGAGGGGGAGGGGGTGAATGGATTGTTAATTTTGTAACCGTGGGAATGAAATTTTGGGTTCATTTGGTTGTTGTGGGGAATATATTCCATGGGGGATGAAATATTGTGAGGCGAATAATCAAATGACAATTCGAAAAAATTGTTATTGATGGATCGAGGTGCATTACACGTATAATTTGTGTGATACTTTGATCTATAAGACTGCCTGAAAAAAATGTGAAAGGTGTAAAAAAACGCTAAATTGGCTATTTGCATTTTTACTAAAAAAATAATCGGATCCTCATTTTCAATTATTTTATTCTGAAAAAATTCAACTGGATACTCTCGAAATACTTAACTTTGAAGAAAAAAAAATAGTGCGATAGTGGTTATTAAAAAAAAAAGTACTTATTACGAAAAATGAAAAAAAAAAAAAAAAAAAAAAAATGTCGAAGGTGTAAAAAACGCTAAATTGGTTATTCGAAATTTTACTTAGAAAAATCGAAACCTCATTTTTGATTATTAGATTCTAAAAAATTCAACTGGATACTCTCAAAATACTCAACTTTCAAAAAAATAAAAAATTGTGTGATAGTGGTTCTTAAAAAAAAAGGTATTTATCATGAAAGATGAAGAAAAAAAATGTCGAAGGTGTAAAAAACGCAAAATTGGCTATTTGGAGTTTTACTACAAAAAATCGAAACCTCATTTTTCATTACTTTTTTCTAAAAAATTCAACTGGACACTCAAAATACTCAACTCCAAAAAAAAATAGTGCGACAGTGGTTATTAAAAAAAGGCATTCATTATTTATTCTAAAAAAATGAAGAAAAAAAAAGTCTCGTGTAAGGGTTGATTTTCCATCGGGTTCATTTGTCACCCCAGCCGGCTGGGAATTAATAATGTAGACACTTCTGTCTGGTATCCCGGGTCTTCGATGTAATTGAAGTAGTTGATAACGTAATGGTTAATGAGAGTGAAATTAATAATTTGGTAATGCCTGGACGCGCGCCGGCGGGTGGCGGGGGCTTCGGTTCCGTTTTTCCGTGATTCAATCGTGGGGAAAAGTTTTTCGGGAAAGGGGCGCGACACCGTCGAAGGGGCGGCAAGAGAGAGAGAGAGGGGAAAAGGTGACGGACTCGGTACGGACGTATATAATTGTGAGCAGACCTCAGTGCTATTTCAATGAACCCAAACTTGTTATCCGGGACTTACGGGCTTTGGGAACAACTTTTCGTGTCCAAACTTCCGGCTACGACGAACTCGTTGCTGAAGAGAGTCAACGAATGGAAAGAGAGAGAGAGAGAGGGAGAGATTCCTTAATGTTGTCCCTGCCCCTTCTCCCAATTGCACCCAAACTGTTGGAGCATGCGCAATCGTCGATCGTGTTCTCACAGCGACGCCTCGAAACATTTATTTCCTCAGGTTCTTCTGACCGTTCGCCAGGTCGCTTTTTTTTTTGTTTTTTTCTTTTGGAACTGAAAGTGATGAAACTGGCTGGCGAATTCCATATAATTTCAATAATGTTCCACGTATTTCGACGTCGGCGGAGGGTCAACCGAACCCCAATGCGGATTTTTCACCGGACGGAAATGTTGGAGGGTCGTAAACGCAACGACGACGGGGGGGAGGACCTCATCGACGAATTCATGGCCGGGATTGGCACGTGGGTGGCCGACGTTCCGACATTGGCCACGAGGATACCGGTCGTCGAGGATTTCGTGTCCTTCGCGTAATTATCATCGTCATTGTCGGTACCTCGTCGATCTCTCAACTCTCAACTCGACAGAATTTTTACCTTCAGCCTTCGAAATTGAGTTTAGACGCTTTCTTCATGGACTGGGAGTCCTAACCTCGTTCGCATTGGTGGAAGTTAGGACTGAAGTAAGTTGGGACTGAAGGAAGATTGGACTGAAGGAAGATTGGACTAAAAGCAGTTGGGACTTAAAGGACCTTAGGACCGAAGCAAGATGGGATCCTAACTTCCTTTAAGGTAGTACCCTCGATACTGTGAGAGTCGAAGCAAGCCTAAGATATACCATCTCCTGATTGAGGCACGTAGTACTTCGATGTGACAACGTCGCGTGTTATGATGTCGATTAGTGAGGGAGAGAGAGATAGAAGATGGGAAACAAACGCGCAACGTTGCCATGTCTACTGGATCACAACCAACTCCTCATATTAACTGTATTTTCCCGGATGTTTATTTGCTTATTATTATCATCACAGTCTCCCGATCTCTACTGTCAAGTGCCCAAAATGTTGTCCGAATATTCAACTTGCAGCTCAAGTGTTTTCATTAAAATCTGACGACGACTTTTTGTATTATGTCAAAATGACCGTGATTCTCCATGAGGCTCCATGTTAAACGTGTGAAAATAAAAGTGTTGATATATTTTTTCTCGCGCTCCGGAAAGCCATGAAAATTTGACTGAACCTTTTTCTTATCAATACCTACAAGTATGCCAAGTTTCGTGAAAATCTGACGAGAAACTCTCTTATAGAAGATACTTAAAATAGACACACGCGTTCTTTTTTCTCGTTTTCAAAAAATCTCCAAAAATCCGATCTCTAAATTTTTGTTGTTGAAGCTGCACTTAACAGTTCAGCTGACTTGTCGCCGGATTTGTTTCACGATCCAACTTCCAGACATCCGGAATTTCTCATCTCTCTCTCTCTCTCTCTCACTCTCACACATTCCCCATTCTCCTTCGGTTCATAATTTGCTCTCGCATCAGCTCAACGTCACACGGACGTGGTTCATCTCGGATAGTCGGGGGTTGATTACATAACGCCAGCGAAGCAGCAAACGTCGAGAATCATCATGGCCTCAACGGGTTTCCAACATACGAGAGCCCACTTACTTGTTGCCGAAGCGTCTTATTACTGAAATGGGGGACGGGGGGGGGGGGGGGGCAGGGGATGGATTATGGTACAGTTGTGCGACAACTTGTCGCACCAACGAAACTTGGAGTTATCGCGTTGGGATCATAAGCGTGACTGTAATGAGGAAACGAAACACGAGTCGTGTGTGTGTGTGTGTGTGTGGAACGGGCTTGAAAAGCGATGGCGTGAATCGCGTGCTTTCGAGGCGTCGAACGCAGCTTGTTCTGTTGGTTCATTTTTAGAACAAAAACCTTTCCATCCGATAAAAGAGAGAAAGAGCTACTGCAAGTGGCTAAGACTGTAAGGGAAAGCTCAACTTGAGGCGAGCTTTTTCCCTTTTTTTTCTCTTTTTTATTTCGAATTTTGATTTTTTTCGATGATTCAAATTTTTGCATTTTCGTAAAGTTTACAGTTTTGACAGCCTCTCTCGCACTCGTGACAAAAAAGTATTTACCAAGTTTCATTGCAATAAATCCAAAATCTTACTTGAAAAAAAAAATCGCGAAAAAGCCAGAACAATTTTCTCCTTGAGAGAATTACTTTCAATCAATCAATTTTCTCGTCTTCTCTCTCGATCATTAAACAAAGGCCAATAACGCTGCCTCACTCGCACTCATGGCGGAGATGGAAGGACAGAAATACGCAGAACATAACCTCAAACTGATGTATAACATATTCCTTTGTTCTCTCTCTCTCTCTCTTTCTCTTTCTCTCTCTCTTTCTTTTCTGAACTGTCGTCAATAACGTTGTCCTTCTCGCACTCATTACAACCCGCCCATTGTACAACAACAACTCAAAAGCTCACCTCATGGTGCCTCCCTCCACCCCCTTCCCCCCCCCTCTCCACGTACGTAATAACGCGCACCGAGTTGAGCAAGGCGTTTACCCGTAAAATCGTGTAGCTTGGGTTCGCCTCAAAGAATTTACAAGTCCTTGGCGTTAAAACGACAACGTATACGCCTCCAGCCAGTCTTTTACAGTAAAAGCGAGAGAGAGAGAGATAGCGAAAGTATATGCGCGTGAGTGTGTGTGTTTGTCAGTGTTTGTGCGTGTTACCGATCCTCGTTGCGATTGCAATGGCGACGTTGTTTGCGACGTTGGGTACGTGCCAGTGGACACGACCCCTCGGCTTAAGTGTATCCACATTGTTCGTTGCTTCTACCTTCTAGCCCCTCCCCCCCCCCTCCTTCATCGTCCCCCAGGATAGCACACAGTCTGCTACACGTGTTGTCAAGCCTCGCACACGTTGTTCTTACCTCACTACTTCCTCTTACACATTTCAACACTTAATTCAACGATCATTATTGAGCCGAGAAAATTGAAATGGCATAGCATTCGAAACATTGTTTAGAAATTGTTTTTGATACGGACAAATTGGGTGTAGAGTTATACCATGATGAAAATTGGTTGTGACAAGTTGGATGACACTTTTTCCTTGATTCGAGAATCTTTGTCCAACGTCTCATCAATCTCCCACAACCAAATCCACAGCTCGCCTCCTCCCAAGTGCTGCCACCTACAAAATAACAACTCCAAAGAAAACGAATAGCCACCAAAATCAATCGACAGCAGCGATGGGCATTCATTCAATGAAAATTTATTTCAAATACTTTCCGAACCAAATGACAATGAATTTACGTGGGTTCATTAAATATTCAAACTCATCATAAAATAATAATTTACATCAATCGATCATAATTATCATGTAAACGGGAAAATATTGATTTATGCATGATAATTAATCGTAATTATTTGTTTTGGAAAGTATTTAAAATACATTTACGTTGAATGGATGCCCATTCCTGATCGACAGGATCAAGATGGCCTCCCATAGGAAGTAAAACCAGGTTAACCCAGGTTTGGCGAAGGGGTTGGAAGAGTAGAAACCTCGGGGCACACAGGAGGGGGCAGCACGAGCGAGCAACCGTTACCGACGTATTCATCGGTTCGGAAGTTTCTGATAAAAAAAATATCAAAAAAAAAAAAATACAAGAACGAAACAAACAAAAAAAACAATCCTTTGCCAGGGGGGTTGGGCGTTTTCGTGTTCAATGTAACGTAATAATATCCTGGAGCACTGCATCGACACGAGAGAACGAGCACAACCTGTGCGACTGTGTTTTCCCCGGTTGCTGCTGCTGCTGCTGCTGGGGCTGTTCAGGGTTTGGTGTTATGTGTTCACCGATACCCCGAAACGGACTTCTCATTCCTCTTCTGGGGCGCGTCCCAGCGGTACACAGTTGCTCCGCTGCAGTTAACGTTTCGGGGGTGCTTCTGCTGTTGCTGCTGTTTGCACCCCCGTGCGAATTTCCACCATCGTCCGTCCCTCTTTACTCTCCCACTGGTTTCCCCAACTGAAATACATATCTTTCTCTCTCTGTCTCTGACGCACCAACACAGACCAGGACAAAGCATTAACAGCGACATCAGTGAGAGACCGTCCGAATGCTTTTGGGGGGTAGCTGCTGCTTCACTGGCTTAATCGCATTCAAACGCTGTGTGTGCATCTAGTGTGCTGCTGCACCACGATGCGCCACCCTCTTCTCTCTCTCTCTGTCTCGCTCCTCGTCTCTTCGGCCCTCCTGGCTGGCTGCCGAACGTTGAAACACGTGTTTCTGTGATTTCACCCTGTACCCACACTCACACACCGATTTGTGTCCGACAAACCCTCACTTTGATGACGACGCGCGCCCACCATCCGACGAACACAGAGAGTGAGAGAGAGATGGTGAGTCTCTGTTCGGGCATCACACGGAAATCGTGTGCGGAACAGTGCAAAGCAACACTTCCATCATACGGATCTATGGGTTTTCATTTCATACGTTAGGGTGGTCCTTGTTTTTGGGTTCTACGTTTTATTTTCGTACTCCCGGAGGATAATATGGTTCGAAATGAATGTGAGAATGTTTGCTCGAAATTTGAGGCCCCTGTCGCGACTCTTGATCCTGCCGCCGGGCTCTTCAAGTTTGACCTTGAAATAATTGTTTTTTTTGTTTTGTGGGTTTCGGTTTATTATGAGTAAAGTTCTGCGGCGAAAAAATATTGTCGAATGTCAAACTTCGTGAGGTTTTTATCAGCTTTAGTCCCACGACTCGAAAATTCGTCGGAGATACTTAACAATTATTTATTTCACGTCACCCAAAATATAAGAAAAATCCTATTTTCATCCAGAAATTAACAAACAATTGTTTACAATCCACATTATCATCCACAGTCCAGAACCCATCGGTCATGACAGAAGAAAATTCTGAAACATCATCGAAAAAATCACAATGTCACATGAATGTCAAACTTTGGGAGCCCAGCGGCGGGGTTAAGAATCGAGATAGGGACCTCAAATTTCAAGGCTACTTTTTCACATTAATTCCAAACCATATCACCCTCCGGCAGCGCGAAAATGAAACAAAAAATCCACAATAGGGACCACCCTACTATATACACACACTCATACATATATATAAACAGGTGTAGACCCGACAACAGGTACCCCACAAACAGAACGTACAAACGCAGAACGGTTACCCGATACGTGTGGCCGCATTTACGGAAACGATCGGTTCCATCCCATACCCATCCGTCCCCTCCCCCTCCTACCCTCCCCCCACCCCCTCTTTCTCTTCCGGCCCGTGCCCCTCTTTGTGTCCCTGATTCTCACTCTGTCGAACTTACCCGCTGGAACGCGGCGTTCGACAGCTCTCGCGGTTAGCGTCCAATGTGGGAGGGATGAGCGAGGAGGGGCGGGTGGGTGGGAAGGGTGATGTTGATGCGGGGGATGTTCCAGCTAGTGCTTACCCAAAGACCCTGTGCGCCAATACTATCTTGGATGCGTGCACATAGACGTACTGGAAATAGAAGGGAGGGGGGGTGGGGGGTGGATGGGAAAAGCGAGCGAGAGGGGTGGATGGAGTCACGCCGGGGGTTGTGGCTGGTTATAGCGGACTATCCGTCCTACTGGGTTGCAGCTTGTAGGTATATTAACACGGATTCTGTTGGGGGGTGGGGGTTGGGGGTTGGGGAGGGGTGGGGGCAAGGGGGTGCACAGGGTATCTATTAAACCGTGCGGAAATCGTAGACGCGAAACGTCTGCCTTTGTCATATCGATCCCTACCTCAGGCATACCCCTTTACTCACTTGCGTGATACTATTACGAGCAAATGTGGGATTTTGTGTGTGTGTGTGTGTGTGTGTGTGTGTGTTTGTGTGTGTGGACGTCGATATGTGTAATCACACGCGTGGACGTTTACCAGCACGCAAGGTTTTTCAAACCAATGATATTTATCAGCTCTGGACGATGACTATTGACGTGAAAGACAAAAACTTTATGTTGGTATCATTTTTTTTTAAGTTTATTTTTTTTGTGATGACCTCAAATTCTTCCTTGTCGACCGCCTTTCTTGTCAAAAAAATCCGACCCTTCCAAACTGGGATCCTCGGCTTGGATCGAAATTGATCCCTACAAAAAATAAATAACAAGTTTGATATTTACTTTTTGTGAGCATTTAAAGATAAATTAAAAAAAAAAAAAAAAGAATTCCGCTTTCGATCGAATAATCTCTTTTCCGATCTTCGAGACGCCACTTTCTCTCCCACGTGAGACTGAACGCGACCACCTCGATAACACGACAGTCTCGCAAAAAAAAAATCCAGTTGGATAAGTCGGAGAACAGCAGCAGCGGTTAGCCGAAGTCTTCCTGCAAGTCTTTCCTCGGCCGCTCCTAGCTCGTGTCCCTGACCGTCACCACTTTCCCCAACTTCATTACGCCAATCTCGTTTCTCACCGACGACGGTTGTTCAACACTATCCCAATCGCGATCACCTCGACCAAGGTCGCTGCACCGCGCAACACGACTGCACAGAGTTACACGGATAACGAACTCGAACGCCTCTCAATATAGTATAAGACAGTTCTATAAGAGACTTCCTCGTCAGATTTTCATAAAACTTGGCATACTTATAGGTATTGATAAGAAAAAGGTTCAGTCAAATTTTCATGGCTTTCCGGAGCGCGAGAAAAAATATATCAACACTTTTATTTTCACACGTTTAACACGGAGCCTTATGGATAATCACGCTCAATTTGATATAATACAAAAAGTCCTCGTCAGATTTTAATGAAAACACTTGAGCTGCCAGTTGAATATTCGGACAACATTTTGGGCACTTGACAGTAGAGATCAGGAGACTGTGATGATAATAATAAGCAAATAAACATCGTGGAAAATACAGTTTGTATGAGGAGTTGGTCGTGATCCAGTAGACATGGCAACGTTGCGCGTTTGTTTCCCATCTTCTCTCTCTCTCTCTCGCTAATCGACATCATAACACGCGACGTTGCCACATCAAAGTACTACGTACCTCAATCAGGAGATGGTATATCTTAGGCTTGCTTTGACTCTTACAGTATGTAGCATACTACCTTAACATTCCAAAACTGATCATTCCTCAGGATATGACATCAAGCTGTTTCTAATATCTCCTACTCACATAATTCCTGATTCGAAAAACACAAAAAAAAATACGACAAAGTTTTTCCTTGCAAGGAAGCAAAGAACGACATCACGTGACTCCCACATATGGACCTCAGCATGAAGATCGATAACATTTCCGCGTGCTGTCAAACAATTTGCCGGTTGGAATGGATGGGACAGGAATGGGAAAAAAAACCGCAACGTCCGGCAACGATGACGGATAATCCGGGTGACGAGTGGAGCCAAAGGGGACAAAAAACAACAATCCTATGCATCAAAGTGATCCCTGGTCAGCCTGGACAGTCACTATAGGACCGCCATCAAGCTGGGAGGGGAAGACTGGAACGTTTTGTGCTTTTTGCCGACTTGTCCAATCATCAAGACAATCCTAATCCGGATCACGAGTCACTCTGACTGCTCTGCTAGCTTACCCTGCGAATTCCCACTTCCATTTTCTCCTGGCATCGAAGTCTCCGAGGTCCACTTATGGATAACCAAGTCTGACTCCACACTCTCTGATGTTCCGCCTCGGTGCGGTCTTTTTTTTGCCCTGCCACATACTTCTGGCATTCTTTTCCCAATCCTGCTGAGTTCAACCTGGCGTGTCGAACAGGCGGAAGATCCGAAGAAATCGGTTAATTAAGATCCCAAGGTCATGAGGATTCTCATTTGCATCGAGGAATCCGGGTCTAACCGCGTTCCGGCGGTTGGAATCGTAAAATTTTAATTGGTTCCGAGCTGCTTGTTGATTTCGGTCGAGTTTTTCATGGCGCATCATCGAAAACCGGTCCGATCTTCGGGATGTTGGTTAATTACAATGGGAAGACGTGTTTTTGTGCTGTTTTTCTTGGTTTAGAGCTCCAGGGGCGATTGGAGTAAACAATTTCGATGCACCTTGGAGACCAAAGGAATGACCTTGGAGACCAAATTTCAATAACAAGTAACAGAATAGGGACCAGGGTTGATGATAACCTCGAAAAATCGCTAGAATACGTCATCAACTTCAAACATTGTCCTTATTGGTGGGTTTAATTTGGCCGTGGCTCCATCTATAATTTCTAGGATAATATTAAGACACTTGGGAATTAGTGTTGGACCAAAGATTAGACAAGATTTGTTTTGAGTTAAAAGCAGTATCAAAACGTAACGGTCGACTCGACAATAATCAATTGCACAACTCACAAGTTGAAATTCAAAACAATTTGAGAACCTCTGTGAATTTATTCATTGAAACTGTTCAAGGTCAATGACAAAGCGAGACTTTGTAGGGATCAAGTGCCCGGATATCGTAAAGGTCATAGGTTTGTTTACGTTTGGCTGCGATTTTTCGGGAAGCCAATCGCTGCCCTGCAGTGGTGCTCAACCACGCTTTAACTCTTCGATATCTGGGAATTATCCTTAATTTTTTTTTTAAATTGGAATAGGGTGCAAAAGAGGTTTTTGGATATTCGTTCGAAAATTTCTGATACCTATCCGGGCAGTGGTGCTCAACTACGCCTTGGCTCTTCGATATCTAGAAATTGTGCTTGAAAAAAAATGTTCAAAATTCGAATGAGGTTCGTGGATATTCGTTCGTTTAAAAATTTCCAATGCCTAGCCGGGCAGTGGTGCTCAACCCGCTTTACCTCTTCGATATCTGGAAAAAATGCTTAAACAAAAATGTTAAAAATTGGAATGAGCGGAATGAGATTTGTGGATATTCGTTCGTTCGAATATTTCCGATAACCCAGCCGGGCAGTGGTGCTCAACCACGCTTCACCTCTTTCCATACCTGGAAATTATGCTCGGAAAAAAATTTAAAAAAATAAAAATAAAATTCGGAATGAGGTGGAATGAGGTTTGTGGATGTTCGTTCGATCGAAAAATTTTCCGTACCATTGGCCAACGGTTATGAACGACCGACGTCCGCGTGCAACTGTTTTCAATCTCTCGCTCTAACCCCCGGTGCCATTGACGTCTGTGCCTCGGGGGCGTTCGTCGTCAGTGCTCATCGAAAATTAACATTGCCGAACGTTCGCGAAATATCGAAATGGAATGAAAAACACGAGAGACACACAGGTTTATGACGTACTGTGAACCACGTGTGCGTTTGATGTATATGTATGTGTGTGTGTGTGTGTGTGTGTGTGTGTGTGTTCGTAATAGGGCCGTCGACGACGCAAAAAATCCGCATCGAGCTTTTATGAACAAACGGAAAATACGTTCGACAGTTTGACCGTTTCAAGAACAAAAAAAAAAAAAAATGAATAAAAAACCCCCACAAAATAAAAGTATAATTAAAATTGCTCGTAAAGGACGGAGAAGATGTGGAAGCATGAACAGCATACGAAACTGAGTGTCTGCTTCTGTTTCCACAATTTCCAGAAATAAATATAGAACAATTTCAATTCGCAAATTCAATTCGAAAACTGTGTCTCAAATAAGGATTGATTTTGCTTGAGGGTAATATGAACCCCGATATCAGCCAGCCAAGGGTTGATTTTCAAAAAAAAAAAAAATAATAATAAAATTCCAACAAGAATTTTTTTTTGTCAATTTCAATGGACAATTTTTTATTTAACAATTTTTTTCTATGTACAGCTCTCTCTGGAGTTGTCGAACACTTGCTGGATAGTCTCGTTCGAAAAAACTTTTGTTTATAAAAAAAATATAAATGAATAAATAAAAAAGAGTTCGTTGAAAAAAAAAAAAAAAAAAGGATTCACTCGTTCGTTCTATCGGTCGTTTACGAAAAGGCTATGCTCGTCGGAGGTCAATCGCTGCCAGATCGCCTGGAGTATGTAGAGAAAGAGAGAGAAATACGAAGAGAAAAAGAGAGAGAGAAAAAAAAAAGAAAAAGTGAGAGAAGTGCATCAATAGCAGCATCCCAGGCTTCTGCACTGTCCTCTCACGCCCTCTCGCCCTCTTCATCCTCCTCACCGGTTAGAAATGTCCATTGCTCTGGATATGCACCCCCACCCCCTTTCCTCTTTTCTCCATCCTTCCCTCTTCCCACCCCGGCTACCCGCGTATTGACACAGTATCTCTCGCGATGAGCGAAATCGAAAACGGAGATAAATTTTTTTTTTCAATTTCGCTCGATCTGTGTGCAGCAGCATTGTTGGGCGAGGAGGGGGGGGGGGGGGGGGAGTTGGTTCGGACCGTCGATCGAGGATGGAAAACGAGGCGAAAGCATATTCGTGTACACGTTATTCCTTTTAGTCTTTTCTCCCCTTACCCCCACTCCTGCATCGTTGCATTTTTGCCATTCAACAAAAAAAAGTTTTTTATTTTCAATTTTATTTATTTATGTATTTATTTTTTTTTTTTTCATTTTATTCCAAGACTATCTTGATATAATGTCAATGAAATTATGACGAAATTTTTTGCTCCATAAATATTCATAAACAATTGAAAGACAATTAACAAAGTACAATCAATGATTTTAGATTTTTTAGATTTATTTTTCTAAGAAAAAAACCTCGTGCAAAAAAAATTCGCTACACCCTGAAATAATAGTAACGATAAGAATGATTAAAAAAAAATAAACCACCCACGATTCACGATAGCACCCGAGAAGTCTAAAGTCGTCTATTTTTTTTTTTTTTTACCTAAAATCTAGACTTTCCAAATTTCAAAAAGTCCTGTAAAATATTTCAACCGAATTCGTCTCATCAATCTAACTTTACAAGTCAAAACAGTTATCCCCCTCGTTATCCCAATCGTGTAATAATCGCTCAGTTACATCTTTCCAAAAACCAAATATTCTCCACTCAAAAAATCCACTAATTTTTCTTCATCATAGAAACATTTATATACACATAAAAAAAAAAATTAATAAAAAAATGAAATAAATAAAAAAATAAATAGAAAAAAACAATCATACACAAGCTCAAATTTTCTGCCTGCATCCCACTGATCCAATCAAATGCATTACCACCCCAGGTGAACGCACAGTCCGTCCCCCCTTCCACCCCCTCTTCGATAACGATTGGAGGTTACCACACGCATGATCGACCACCACTGCCATCGGCTTTGTACCCAAATATAAAAAAAAAACAAAAAAACAAACCAAAAACAAAAATAAAAATATAAAAAAATCCTACGCACGTTTATTCATCATTATTATTATTTCCAATACACATATACACACACATATATATACATATACACATATATATATATAATTGACCCGCCTAAGCGAAGGCCGCGTTCTCGCCTGTGCGTTGCAACGAATTATTTTCAAGCGCGTAAACAAAGCCCGAAACTTGAAAGGGAGTTTGGGGGTTGTGGAAGAGTGAGAGAGGGTTGGGAAGAGGGGGGGGGGTGGGGGGTTGGCACAGGTTGATGCGGAGTCAAGCTCGGTGGAGAAAGGTGGAACGAGGGTGGGGTGAGGAAAATTGTTCGGTTGTTTTACGTTGCCCCGGGGGCTCCTCACTGTCCATCACGTGAAAGATCCCCCATCGCTATATCCTACCCGCTTTCCATAACCTCTCTCTCTCTCCCTCTCTCTATGCTGTCCTGTAGTTGAACGGACTGGGCCCGGCGTGCGCTTGAAGTCCATTGATTAACCGTTGTCTGCCGCGAGACGTGCCCGTGAGAGCCCCACCGGCTAACACCGCGAAAACAACTCGTCTACCGGCTTCGGTTTATGAAGAAAATTGTTGCATCGACGGGGGTAGCAAGGGGTAGGAGGGGAGGGGGAGGAGGGAGCATCCACGTTCCACCCAATTCAACACCAAACCGCTACGAGAGGCATCTCTCTCTCTCTTCCTCTCTTTTTTTATCATGTCTTTCTCTCTTCGTCTGACCCGCAGGGGGTGAAAAAGTCGGGGGTTGATGATGTCTCTACCAACGTTCGGCTCTTACCGCTGTGTAACCTCCATGGGGCGTTTGGATGGTCCGACAACGAACCACCTCGAACTACCTGCGAGAAATTATTTTCCATCCAGGGGGATGAACCTTGACTGGAAAATTATGTGTAGGCTATATGGACTGTATATTAGGGGGTGGACCTTAATGGGGGTGTTCATGAATTTTGACGAGTGCACCCCCCGGATAGGTTCGAAATGAATGAATAAAAATATGTGCGAAACCCCAGCACTGTGGTCCAATGAGAAGACGTCCCTGTAAGCTCGTTTTGTTTCCCATTTGAATGACATGGGATTTTTCGACTAATTCGGTCATTATTTTTTCGAGTTGTCCCTGAGCACGCGAAAAATTCTTCATTCGCACGAATCTATCGTCAATGGGTATAACTACACGTACATTTTGTTTACAAGACCTCACCTGTGTATCATCGATAACGGCGAACCGATGAATGATGATAACAACTGATAAACGATTTCAACACCGATTGACATTTATTCGTGTTTGTGTATTGTAAAAAAATGTACGATTAGTTATACCCATTGACGATAGATTTGTGTGAATGAAGAATTTTTCGCGTGCTCAGGGACAACTCGAAAAAATAATTACCGAATTAGTCGGATAATCTCATGTTATTCAAATGGGAAACGAAACGAGCTTACAGGGACGTCTTCTCATTGGACTACAGTGCCGGGGTTTTGCACATAATTTCATTCATTCATTTGGAACCTATTCGGGGGGTGACTATACATAATTATTCCAATTGGTATAAATAAACTATGCATAATCACTATATAATATTTCATCTTGGTTCGTTGTTCGTATTCTCCATTCCCATCGAAAAACCTGTCCTCCCATGTCAAAACTCCATCAACCATGACTTTCCTCAAAGCTTTTCCATACACTCCACCCCATTCAAATACCCACTTCGCGGTACTTCTGAATTCACAACAAGATACCCGATAAAATTACAACACAAAAATAAATCAAGCCAGGGTCGTAAATTCCTCATCAGAATAACACGAAACACAGAGTACAGCCCTTAAAAAATAATCCACATCCATTCATTCGAATGAACGTGAATTATTTTGCAGCAAAAAAAAAGCCCACGAAATAATTTCGCCTCTTTGACGACCCCAACGAAGAAAGATTGATAAAAAAAAAAGGGCTAATTCAGATTTTCGAGTGCCAGCTTCTTCAAACCCTCGTAAAGTTCTCCCATTCAATTTGTAACCCGAAATATTTCCCTTTTCGCATCCTTTTCGCATTTTCGAAGCCTTCAACATCCAAACCAAGCGTTTCGACGTGTGCTTATATTTTTGTTCATTGATATTCACACAAATATATGCTTATTAAGTTATATAGCTCGTAATAACGTGAGTTAACATTTCCATTTCGCTCGCGTTTCACGTAACAAGCTTCCCCCCCCCACTCACAGAAAGAGACAGAGAGAGAGAGAAAGAGAGACAGAGAGAGAGATTCGATATTTCTCTCACTTCTCCCCATTCACGAGTACGTTACTAAGAAGATTACTTTCCAACTCCCATCCACACCTCACGAAACCCACCGCCTGGAAGCTAGTTTAAACGTTGCAGAACGAAGAGACGCACGAAACGTGTTGGCCAGAGCGGTTGGAGGGCGCCACCGTAGCGCAGCCCGAGCGAACGAAACATTTATATGCCAAAAGAGCTATAAAACAGGACCGCAAGTTGCTCACGGTGGTTCCGGGTTGGTTGAAGGACAGGATCATCCGTATTTCACTGCAAACCGAGTGAGATACAATTATCCAAACTTCACCCCCAACCCCCTCAACCCTCTCGTAAACGCAGCTTTTGCTTCTGACACCGATGTTGGTTCTCGTTCGTGTATATAGCTCCGTGGGGCGGCGGGGGCCAGGGTGCAGGGGTTGTTGTAGTAGGTGGCGCCCTCCTCGACCGTCCCATCTAGCTAACCCCCGTCAGCCTGCTCACTCGTTCGCCTCTGCTGCTGTCGAGTCTCGTTCGACGGTGTCCATCGTGCTCGACCGGTTTTACGGCTCAATTCGCAGTCCTCGCCCTTCGCCCATGAACGCAGGGAGAACCGAGGGTGGGCATTGAAACCCGGGGATCGTCGACGGGAACGGAGGTTGGGGAGGTCGAAGCTTACGTTGGCGCTAAAGGGACGCAGCCCCCTCCCCCCATTTTGCCAGTTTGAAACGGCTTGGAGGAAGGTGTGCTGTATACATCAACCTGGTAATTAAACGCGTCGGTCCGGAATATGAGACCAGAGGACCCAAGTACCACCCCCCCGTAGTCGCTGCTTCCCCTTTTGCCCCTGAGGAAACTGGATGAGCTTCTTGTCCAACGTTATGTTCACTCGTTTCAACGTCTGGACCATCGAACGACTCAAATCTCTTTTTTCGACCTCTTCGTCGACTTTGCGATGAGTTTTTTGGTTTGAGGTAGTAGGTTCTGAGGTAGAGAGTTCCTCGTCAGATTTTCATGAAACTTGGTGTACTTGTAGGTATTGATGAGAAAAAGGTTCGGTTAAATTTTCATGGCTTTCCGGAGCGCGAGAAAAAATATATCAACACTTTTATTTTCACACGTTTAACACGGAGCCTTATGGAGAATCACGGTCAATTTGATATAATACAAAAAGTCGTCGTCAGATTTTGATGAAAACACTTGAGCTGCAAGTTGAATATTCGGACAACATTTTGGGCACTTGACAGTAGAGATCAGGAGACTGTGATGATAGTGATAAGCAACTAAACATCGGGAAAATACAGTTTATATGAGGAGTTGGTCGTGATCCAGTAGACATGGCAACGTTGCGCGTTTGTTTCCCAGCTTCTCTCTCTCTCTCTCACTAATCGACATCATAACACGCGACGTTGCCACATCAAAGTACTACGGACCTCAATCAGGAAATCGTATATCTTAGGCTTGCTTTGTCTCTTACAGTTTGTGGGTTACTATCTTAAGTTGAAGCTTGGTTTTATTCACGTTTTCCAAGTGCTTTCCGGGTTTTATGTCACGTAGATAACCGAAATTTCGAGGGTTTTTGATGTTGGTGGGTGATGGAGTCGGACAGACGGTTTTTATGAACGGGGGAGTGGATTTGGCGGTAGGTTGGGCACCACTGGGATATACAAAAATACCAGGGAAATGTCGTTATGGGGACCGGGTTAGGAAAGGCTTCGTAAAAGTGTTTGTAATAATCATAGACCATTGGCTTTTGGTTTAAACTTTCTTATTTTGGAACTTGCTACCAGAATCTGTTTATTAAGGACTCGAGGAATTTTTATCAAGTTATGCTGATGATTTTAGGATTACATTTCTCCAGTGCACAACTTCAGTCATCATAAAACAAAATTCTAAAATATGGAAAACACTTTATCATTCAATAGGCAAACTTTGGGAGGTCGGCGGCAGGGTTTAGAATTGACATAGGGACCTCAGATTTTGAGGTTATGTTTTTCGATTCATCTCGAATCATATTATCCTCCGGCAGCGTTAAAATTAGAATGCGAAAGCCTGAACAAGGACCACCCTGATATATAAAATGTTAACTCATGAATGTGCGTCTGTCATAGTGTGATATATACATATATCTGTACACGGGGGGTGGTTCGGAAGGAGGTGAGGGTAAAAATGTCCGTTGAGATTGGATTTCCGAAAGTGGTCGACTGGAGATTCCGTCCGTCCATCTTCGTACCGAATCCACTTGATTACCCGCTTCCGTCCGATAGATTCCTCAAACCAACCCCCCCAAACTCTTTTTCTTCGGCCCACCCCTCATGCTAACCGCACGTTCTTACTCGTTTCCGAGTCCCCGTGGTCGACGAACACCCCCACGAGCTTTCCTCCACAACTTTGCTCATCCCTCGACCATTCCCATTCCCCTTCGACGGTCTAAAAGCCAAGTCCGACACTGTCCTTGTGCCACAAATTTACGGTCAACCGTTTAGGGAAGGAACGAACTCTTGCGGGGGGGGCCCGGGGAATCGATGAAGCCGGATAGGATAACGCAATTCCCCCAAGACCACCGATGCAACACCATCCTCCAATCCTCAACCCCCTCGCACCCCTAAATTTTGCTTGCTCTGCTGAAACGTTCGATTTTTTATGACTGTTTTGAGAAAAATAATAATAATGATAATAACTGGACGGTTGGGTTGTTCTCGTGCACGAATGGGGATTGTCGGATTTACGGAAAATTCATCTGATACAATTTGACTGAAAAACAATTTCACTAGACAACCAATTTGTCTGAACCAATTTTTCTAATTACGATTCGTCTAATAACAATTTTTCTAATAAGAATTCGTCTAATGAGAATTTTTCTATGAACAAATTTGTCTTAATAACAAATTTGTCTAATAACAAATTTGTCTAATAACAAGATAATAAATTCGTCTGATAACAAAATCGTCTAATAACATATTCGTCTAATAACAAAATCGTCTAATAACAAATTCGTCGCAATAACAAATTCGTCTAATAACAAATTCGTCTAATAACAAACTCGTCTAATAACAAACTCGTCTAATAACAAATTCGTGTAATAATAACTCGTCTAATAATAAATTCGTCTAATAACAAATTCGTCCAATAATAATTCATCTAATATTTGTTACGAATAATTTTTTAGTTTAAATTGTCTTGGACGAATTGTTTTTATAATAACTTTGCAAACATGTGGAGTCATTAAGTTTTGAAAACGAATAATATAAATATTTCGGTTGAAATATAATATTGACAATTGTTCATAGTTCTACTTCTCGTATCTCGGTTACTGACTCACGCTCATGGAAAATTGCTCGCGGAAAGACGGAATTAAACTTGCGAGATGGTGCTTCGCAACTTTTCTTTGTGTATTTACTTTTTTTTCCCCATATATTTATTTCAATTTAAATCTGAGATTACGAGAGCAAGTCTTGATGAATAACTCGCGCACAGTTGGATTCGAACGACAGATGAGAAGGAAAAATAATAAAATAAGAAAGAAAAAAAATCGAAGAACCGCGAGGCCACGGTACGAAGTTGATAAAAGTTGAGACCATCTTGGGGGGGATTAAATCTTCGGTTGTTTCGGACGATTGAATTTGTTTTGAATTACTCGCTCGACAATTGTGTATCACGATACGAAGCTTTTTTTTTGTTTTTTTTTTTTCGTCTTTGCCATTTTCTGACTTTGTACAAATTGCAGTCTCGTGTTTTATTTTGGGGTCAAAGATGGTCGTTCGTTGAATTATATCGCACTCTAGTTTTTTTTCTTTTTTTTTTTCAAACAAAGAAACATCGAACTGCTTGACATAAAAAATTCAATCACATAAAAATGATCAATATTTATTTTGAAAATTATGAAAAATTCAAAAGCATTCTGACAATACAAAATTGTTATCAACGTAATTTTTCATAAAAATCATTATTATCTTAAAAATGATTTTCAATTGCAATAATCATTAAAGTTAAAAAAAAAACGAAATCGCCATTTTTTTTGTAACGTTTATTTTGACAAGTCGCTTTAAAGTACGGAAAAAGATATTTTATTTCGAAGCATGGAGAACTATTACAGAATTTAGTCTTACGACGAGTTTTCATCGATGATATTTCTACTTAACTATGTTTCATTTATTCGCATCTACTGGTTGAAAAAAATCGTCGAATTGTGGGATTCCAAAGTTGATTCATTCGCAATCTTTTGATTGCAATCGAAAATTTATTAACAATTATAAAACATCGTTCGTAAAATTTCAAATCTTCGACTCAACTTAATTACAATCCATGAAAATTTAAAAAACAAAAATCTTTTTTAATATCATAATGTTTTTTTTTTTGTAGATTAAAAAATTATTTCGCAAATCGAGTGATCCCCCCCCCACGAAGACTTTTAAATCTCACGAATTAATTATAATGAACTACGACGAGTTGAACTACTTCGGTCGAGTAGCTCGATGGAATAAAAGTTTGTAATTACAATGTATAATGAAAGTAGTTGTGAATGTTTCACGAAGTTTTGTGAACAGTTGAATGCATTTTCAAGACCGGTTGGCGGCGAGGGGGGAAGAGAGAAGGGGTGGGGGGGGGGGGTGGTTTAAAAACCACTTCAATCCTGGCTTCTTTTGGACTCTGTTGAATTATGCACCTGTCTGTTGCATTGTGCAGATAACGTTTGTACGAAATTAGAACGAAGATACTACTTGAAAAGATCACGAACACCTTTGATCTTTTTTTTTTTGTCTTATTTATCGTACAAAACGTGAGGAAACGAGTTTTTTTCTCAAGTCCTTCGAAAAATGCATTTAATTTGTTTTTATTTTTTTATTATTATTATTTTTTTCATTTTAATTGTCTTATCGTACTAATCCCTGCATTTGTCTTGAAAAAAAGTTTGACACACGATCGTCACGAAAAAAATGGTAAAAGCAGTACCTTAAGTACATGCCACGTAAGAAAAAAAATGAAAAGTCTAATAAAAAAAAAAAAATTAAAAGATTCGTTTTTGTTTTCAATTAAAAAATATCGTCCTTAATATTTAACAATTTCGAATTAATCTAAAATAAACTATTTTGCTTGAATTTTCATGAAAATCAGAACGAATCAGATTTTTTTCATCTCGCATTTGTCCCAGACAAATTTCATTTAACATTAAAAAATTGAATCTAACGTCGAAAACATAATTAACGTCTGTTATTCGGATATAAAAAAAAAATCTTCGACAAAATTCTTAACCAAATTATTTTTTTTATTATCAACCAACAAGTTGTTGTTTTTTATTCGATAACTTCGAAGCTTCTTTTGTGTCGCAAACACTTTGGGAACTTGACACCTCATTTATTTCCAAGCCACGAAAAAGTGTGCTAACATATTTTATTTTTTTATTTTTGTTTCAACGAAAACTATAAATCGTTTCATTTCCTTCGAACGAATATATTTTCGAGAAGTTCCTTCGTTATCAATCGATGAGGTCGAGTCGGACTCTCCGTTGGCCTCTGATACAATCGACTGTTTATCGCGTATAATTTCTCGCTCAATTCGCATCTGACGTTGAACCACCAGTCGCAAACGAATACCGCTTGATTGAATTGCGTTCCGTTTGGACAGAGAAATGTCGCTTGTCTGCCATCGATGTCGCAGTAGTGCCAGGCTTGACAACGCGTTTCCATGTCCGCGAAGAAACCGGGATAAGGCTGATCGTCGCAGTAGAAATTCGTATAAGGCACTCGGCCCAGAACTGGATAATCCGTTCCAGGACGTCCTGGAAAAAAATAAAAAGAAAAAAAAAACATTGATATCAATCCATGATTCGATTGACAAAAATGGCAGTAAAATTCTAGCGTTATGAAAGATGAAAAAAAGATAATTTCATGAATCATATTATTGCTTCATGCTGTTGATTCAATTCATATTCAATTTTATTCAACTTATATTCGATTCATATTGAATTTCTATTGAATTCATATTTGATTCATATTCAATTTCTATTCAATTCATATTTGATTCATATTTAACTCATGTTCAATTTGTATCTAATTCATATTCAATTCATATTTAATTCAAATTCAATTCATATCCGATTCATATTAAATTCAAATTCAATTCATATTCGATTCGTATTGAATTTATATTAAATTCACATTCAATTCATATTTTATGCATCTTCATATTTGATTCATAGTTGAGTCGTGTCCATTTCGTATCCAATTCATATTCGATTCATATTCAATTCATATTCGAATCATATTCAATTCATTTCAATTCAATTCATAATCGAATCATATTCAATTTATGTTTAATTCATATTCGATTCATATTCAAATCATATTCAATTCAATTCATACTCAATTCATATTCAATTAATTTTATTCATACATTTGTTTCTTCAATCATGATGATTGTTTCTTCAGTCATGCCTCCATGTAATTTAAAAACCACTCCAGCATCTCAAACATCGAAGAAAAAAAAACGATATCAAAACTAACGAAGCGCATTCCTCCGGAAATGACGTATTTATCGAGCAAGTACGAAAAAAAAAAACATAATTCTCTATGCAATCCACGAAGGGATGAAAAAAAAAAAAAAAACAACGTGAACGGAATCCTCAAGTATAACAAAAGAACGTAAAAACATTCGCCATTATTGACTTCTTTTCCCATTCTTTCCCCGTCATCATCGATCCGCGAATTTTTTTTTTCCCTCCCCCGGCAAAACCGCACGTTTCACCCGCACACGCGTGCCCGGAAAAATTCCGGTTTGCGGTAAAAACGTGCATGGTAGAGAGCTCGGCGTCGCGCGTGTGTGACCAGCGAATAATAACGACGTACGGATAGACGGGGGAGGGGGGGTCGCATTCAACGACTAACGAGGGACTTAACGTTTTACACAGCCAATATATAGTGCGTCTGGAGTTTTTCTCACGTTATATTTTTCTTCATTTCATAAATATATATATGTATATCCTTCATTGAGACGTGACGGAAGCTCGAGATCGTTTTCACAAACCTCGTATTTTATCACGTTCTTTTTTTATTTTTTTAGTCTCCCTTCTCTCCTTCCTCAGGATTCGATGATAATGCTCTTGAAAACTTACTTCGATGGGAACTAATGGCTCATTATCATGATCAGGTATTACGTGAACGTCTAAACAACTCGAACCACAATCTGAATCATAAAAAATTTACAAATAATCAAACCGAATGAAACACGACCGAAAAAAAATATGTCTAACAACGCTATCGATGATCAGTGATCAGGGAAACAAGATCCTGAATCAAAAACAAAGAAATCCCTTTGTCATCCCTCAAAAAAAAATCCTAACAAAAGGATTCCTGGACTCGAAAAGTCGCCTCTTATCTCAGAATCTTGTCTCCCAAGCCCTGGGGTCCACGTGGACCCCACACAAGCCTTTACCAGGACAAAAATCCCTAAAAACAGACAAGTCACTAATCAAAAACAAGGACACCCTTTGTCGTCCCTTCAAAAAATCCTAATAAAAGAAATCCTGACCTGAAACGCCGCCCCTTATCCCAGGATCTTGTCTCCCAAGCTCTGGGGTCCACATGCCCCCCCCCCCCCTACAAGCCTTTACCACAACAAAAATCCCTAGAAATATCAAAAACCCGATGATCGTGTTTCCTAGCAAACGTCCAACGAATGTGAAAGAGACGAGACTGATAGACTGTCGAAAACACTTGATCGCTCACACTCTCTCTCGAACCTTACGACAGACTCCCGACAGTCCAGAGCCATCCACAGCCCGAGGGGGGCGAGGGGCGAGGGGCCGAGGGGGATGCCATCCTCCAGTCCCTCATCGTCAACGTCCTTCCACGCCCATCATCGTCGCCTGGATGACAGGCATAGTTTTCCCGTGCTGTGGGTACCGGCCTTGTTGTACTCTCCTCAATTCGGTGGTTCCCCCCCCCCCCCCCGCTGCGGGGAAAGAGGAGTTATTCCGCGCATGCGCACTCCTATCCCGTCGTTGACGAACCCGCGAACGAGTGTGCAGGCGTCAGCGACCACGGGAAAAGCGTTAGGTGCAACTAGATGGTATCCCGAAGGCGTCCAAGCGGAAATTGGTAACCGCGAATCTTCCCCCAGAGTTGGGCCAACTCGTTGGCGAAAGCTAACCCGTTGGCATTTGGCTCCAGGCTGTTTCCCACGAGGTATGGCCCCGGGGGTGTCTTGGGAGAGCGAGCATGAGGGTGTCTCCTCAACGAACAACCTTGGAAAGGCTAGCTCCTGGTTGGAAGAATGTTTCCCAACGTTTCGTTTGTTCACGGACTGGGAAACACCTAGCAACACGTTGCCCGAGTGTCCGGAATGGGAAATTCTATGGAATTCTGGTGAAAGACTTGGGGGGAACCTGGACCGAGAGCCACTGAGTTACAGAATGACGATACAAAGCTTTTTGCGAATGTGGCTGGTGGAATTGCGACGGTTTTTCCAGTCTTTAATTCTTCAGGGATGGGTTTCATTGTTTGGGGGGTGATTGTTCGACGTTTATTGTTGTAATTTCGTCTGCTAGAGTCAAGAATGCACAGTTAGTAAAATTTCGAGGTGAATATTTGGAGTTTCGGACATTTGGAACGATGAAGTTGGATTGTAAACGATGAATGGTACATCTTTGAAGTTCTGGGTTTCAGAAATCAATCTAGGACTTAAGTGATGTAGGAATTCTTGCTTGATCTCCAAGACAAGACACTGTAGGTCGATAAAAACGAATGCCATCCTAAATGACAGATCACGATAAAGCTTCCCAACCAGAAAATAAAAGCCAACTTGATAAGTTGATCATTGGAGAGTCCGGAGGATCTTTTCCAATTCATGCTTGTCATTCTGACTTCTTGATGACCCTTTTTCATTCCAATCCTCTCCAAACCAAACGAGAACTCAAACCCGACGAATTTAGGAACTTCAACAAACTTTCCCCAATGTGGATAAAAGCCCAAGGACGGAAAACGATAACGTTCCCATCAAAAGACTAGACCTGGAAAAAATGAAGATTCGTTTGCCAGGCAAACAATGAAAATCCACGAGATTTCCACGAAAGGTTTTATCTCATTGTCATCGTCGAAATTCTCGCATATGGCATTTATGAAGACGGATAGAGCCTGATGGGCCGTGTCAACCTTTAGCCATATCGTCCATGAGGGTTTTCCCAACCCCCATTCAAACTGCCTTCGCGAACGAAGGACGCGAAGAGCAACGCGACGGTTTGAAATGGCTAACCCGACGAGCTGGCTGCTGTTCGGTCTCGCTTCTTCAAACTACGTCCCTTGTTTCAACGTCATCCTCCCCTCCCTCGAACCTCCGCCCTATCCTCCCCCCAACGCTTGGAAATGAAATATATACGACGTTCCTTCTCCCACCCAGTCATTCGTCTTCTCTTTTCCGGGGTTTCCACGTGCACAAACCCATCGTCATAAAGTTCGTCGAGCAAACGTTATGCGAAGTCGGGGAGGAGGGTACTTTCCGACACGTACATCGTATATCCGTTTTTCCGTTACCTCGGGGGGGGTACGTCGTAGTCCGTGGTAACCGTGTCCGCAAGCGCATTACCTCAATGCGCAAGATCGTGCGCACAAAATGGGGCGAAAGACGTCGAGAAGCACGGACTGAAAAAAATGATTGACGTGGCGAGAAAGACCAGAAACGAACCGAAGAAAAATAGAAAACTTTGATTTGAGGCTCCGGGGAGGTAGACTGGGATTCAATGAGATGAAAAGAGTCACCTGCTGCAAGACCAGGAAGGTTGTGATGAAGAAGTAAACTGGAATTCAATCGTTCAATAACTAAAATGAACTGGAATTTTTTTTTTTTTTTAATCGAACCAACGGATTTTTGAGAGTCGAAAAGCTGTCGAAAAAATCTTTGGCGACGATAAAAGAACTTAAATATGAAATAGAGATTCCTGATGGAATGGAAATAGATGGATGAAGACGTTTTCCATGGAAAATGGATCGATGGATGCTGGATGACAATATTTCGTTGAGTTTTGACTAGAAATCTGCACGAGATCAGAATAAAATTGATATTGATCAACGATGACAATTAAGATCAGCAGTTCAACGAATTTCACTCTTTTAAGGTCATTTCGATGTCCGAACATTCGATTGAAAGTAAACATAATGTCCCGGGGCGACCTTCAAACCGTTTCAAAACAACATCATCACCTCAGTCCCGAATATTTCATTCGAAACGACCTCTGAGGTCCTTCAATGACACCATAACAGTGTCACACAGTCTGAACCGCCCCCTCTCCCCTCAGAACTGAATAAAAAGTAAACAACAGTGTCTGGGAAACGTTCAGAACAAGTACGTTGACCCATCAACAAAATCGAATGACATAGAATCAAAACAAATATGAAATAACGTCCAGTTCCATGACAAAAACCCACGACCTTGAGTCTTGTGTCATCATGATCATCGTACACAATGTAAACACTGGCATAACGCGTCGAAGGAGAACATTTTTCGTTCATGGATAAACACGACGTTACCCGGAAGGGGGGGGGGGGGGAAACTCTTAACGATTCACCGAGTGAGCGACGAAGGAAGGATGAAAAAAATAAAAAGAATCGACGAACGAATTTAGGAATGAAACTACCTGCGAAAGAGAGCGAAAGAGAGAGAGAGAGAGAAAGAAAGTTTACGACTACGTCGAAGGAAGATTTCACTTGAGAATTAGCAGAAAGAGGGTAAAATTTCTCGCTGTCTGCTTATCTCACTCTTTCTTTCTCTCTCTCTCTACTTTCTGTCTCTCTTTTTCTCTGTCTCTCTCTTTCTCTCTCTTTCTCTCTCTCTCTCTTCATCTCTTTCTCTCTCTCTTTTTTTCCCTCTCTCTCTCTCTTCTTCTCTCTGTCTCTTTCTCGCTCTCTTTATTTCTCTCTCTTTCTCTCTCTCCGTCTCTCTCTCTCTTTCTCTCTTCATCTGTTTCTCTCTCTCTCTCTTCTTCTCTCTTCCTGTTTCTATCTCTCTCCCAGAAAACCCACAGCTATAACCAAGGTGCTAGAAGGATCTGGTGCAGAAAAGTCCAAAGAGGACGAAGATTTCCCCCCTCCCCCCTCTTTCCCCTCTCCACCCTCGCGCAGGGATAAACTCCCTCACAACCGGAACCGAGCATACCGAGCGTACAAGCTGAGCCCAGGAGCTTCGGAGTTGTGTATATAGAGCAGCATCTGGGGGAGGGGGGGGGGGGATGGAGATCGGTGGGGTTGTCTCGAAACCCCACTCGGTATTTCATTATCGCATCCGAGTGCCACGAGAGGTGGCTCTCTCCCTCGAACGATTGCCAACATAACCTCAACGCCTCACACAGCTTTGCCTCTCTTACCCTTAACACACCCCCCCCCCCCTCCTTCCCTAACGGCGCTTTGTCGTTATCCCTCACACGAACCCTATTTCCAACCCTACATATCATTCTGCAACCCTTAGGGCCCTTAGGGTGCGAATGAGGTGCGAAAGGTGATGTTGGAAAATATGTCGACTAACGAGCTAATGAGATAAGTTCATGCTCAGTACTTAAAAGCGATTTTAAGATCACTTGACATGGAAAATAGATGACACTAATGATCTTCGATTGTTATTGGTGATTATTTAATGGTCGGTTATTAATAGTTAGTAAATATATATATACCAATAAATAAATATTAGTTTAGTTTTACTAATTTCATCCAAACTAACCTCAGATTCATGCTCTATATTTTGTTTTCAATTCTAATTCCAGTAGTTCTATTTCATAGTCGTCTTTCTCATCGCAATCGGGTCAAGAAAATTAGCACCAATTGACATATTGATTAATTAAAAATTGTCCTCATCGATCTGCAACTGTCGATCATGAACTTTTGTTAATGAAACTATTTTTTCAATGCGACTGTAATACGAGAGCCCCCTCGTACGTTCCTCGACCTCTGCAGACACTTTATATTCGTCGATAATGATTACGAAAAGTTCTATCAATGGGAAACTGAATTTTCACCGATTGCAAAGTGATTTAAGTAAAAGCTTCGACGTAATTGCTAATATAAGTTGAATAAAAGAAAAAAAAATATAGAAAGTTTGAAATGGTCTTGAACAAGTGTTAACGAAGTTAAAATGTTACTGTTTGGATTGACATTTGTTCGTACAGCTCGGGATAAATCCGAAAACTTGAATGATGAAAGAATTTCTTCAAAATCGATTACTTTGATGAAAATTAGAAATTTATTTCTTGAATTTAAATTTCATGAATAATATTATTAGTTTTAACAATTTTACATTGGACTTGACAGTCTTCTAACTCGCCTGATAACTCAATTCCGAGATATTGATGCTGAAATAAAAAAAATTAAAAATTATTATCTTGAAAAAAAAATTGAAAATAATAATATTCGAAAAAATGTTAACTCGTCAAAAAATCAATTATTGCTGACTAAATTTCATTTGTTACATTGTAATATATTGTTTCTTTTTCTGCAATAAATTCGTAAAGCATCGTCTCACAAAAAAAAAAAAACATATACCGGGTGTACCCGATGAAAAGAAGATGAAAAAAAAAAAAACTGAATATGCAAACCAGTGCTTGTTGGTACAAAGCAACAATACAAAAAATCCCTAGATCCGTTCAGGGATGTGCGATGTGCATACACGAGTACTCGAGGTTATTCCAGTCTTTTGCATTCGTTTCTGCTTACCGACGACTTACCCATCCCACAAAAAACGTCACGTTCAATGGTCCGAAGGGTGGAAGAGGGTTGGGGCAGGTCCACCTTGTGAACGGACAGTCCACGAGAATGGGATTGTCATGAGAAAGTGACACCATCAAAGGAAACCCATAGAACGAAACTACCATTGTGTGTGTACTTAAATAATAATAAAATAATAATAAAATAAAATAAAAATAAAATAAAAATAAAATAAAAATAAAATAAAAATAAAATAAAAATAAAATAAAAATAAAATAAAAATAAAATAAAAATAAAATAAAAATAAAATAAAAATAAAATAAAAATAAAATAAAAATAAAATAAAAATAAAATAAAAAATCCTTCAAGGTTCGTTCCAACGATTTTTAAAAGCACTGTGATGTGAAAAAAAAATGGGAAAAATTGTGTTTTACGTACCGGGTAAAGATTTTCCAAGATCAAGATACTGTCGTACCGATGGGCTCAAAAATCCCAGAGGCACCACAGGCGCTTCGTCCAAAGGATTGTCACGTTCGTCCAAACCCTTGTCATCGTAATCGTAATCGTATTCCACCTCGTTCAACGGTTTTCCACGTTTCGTCACTTTGTTGTCATCCTGATAATCACGCGAACGTTGAACCGTCCTGTGACCAGTTAATTCACGATTCGTCACGTTGTTCTTTGATCCGAAATCATGATTATCGTGCCTTTCCAAACCGTCTGTGAAAAAATGAAAAAATTCCATCATTCGGATTATCGAACGATTTGACGTGTGTCATGACAATTTTCGATCATTCATTGGATAACGAGCTTTTGTGGGATTAGACGGACTGTTAAGTTCATTGGGAATTCGATTGCCCTGGTGGATTACTCGTTTTCGAGGTAATATCCGAATTATCGTTGTTTCACTGATCGTGGGATGGTTAATTTGTTGATGGGACGTTTGTGTTTGTTCTGCACTTGACATTTTCCCACTGGGCGTGTCAATGAGAGCTTATGGGGATCGACGAGGGAACTGGACAACTCGAGCTTTGTCACTCGAAATTATGTGGCAAAGACATTTAACGTTTGATTCATTTCATCTTTTCTCTTTAGATCTCACTGTTAATTTTTTTTTTTTTTTTGCTAAAACATTACAATGATAGTTCAATCGTTAACCAAGCTCATCCCATACAACAGTCGAATTCTGGCTAGGTCCTGGAGAGAAATGCTGTATAGCAGTTGGATAGGGAAAATATTTACACACTGGCTCGGATCTACCCAGATTTCCGATCCAGGTCCTACCCAGAAACCAGGACAACGAAAAGTATATGTAACATAGCATAAACACCCGATTCAATTTTTTTTTTTCGATTGCAAAATTTTTTTTTCTATTGCCAACAAAAAAATGGAATCGAGTTTTTACGCCATGTCATATATACTTTGTCGTCCTGGTCTGTACATAATTTTTTTTTTCCTGGGTCAAGATGACCCTCTCCCCTCTCCCCGTCCAATACAAAATATCCAATATTCGCTTGACACTTGTCATCATCAAAAATAAAATAAAATAAAATAAAATAAAATAAAATAAAATAAAATAAAATAAAATAAAATATTATTTTTTAAAAATTCAAAAATTGAAGAAAAGAAAAAAAAACACACCATCGCCTTTCCACGGAATACCGAACGCAAAAATAAGATCTAGAAAATTCACTGATTGCAAAATTCATTTACGTTCAAGCTTCGAGAAAGAAAAAAAATTAAAATACAAACGAATCATCGCCTTTCTCCCGAAATACCGAAAATAAAAAATACTATCCATAATAAATAAACACGATATAAATTGTATCGTCTCACAAATTTTCGTGATAATTGTATACGCACACGGAAATAGATATTTATCCGTCGTCGGTAGTCCTGGGAGGGAAGAGAGCAGAGGGGGTGGTTAGGGGTTGGGGGTTGGGGGGTAGTCTTTTCTCATTGGTGCCACTACGTCTGGCCTCGCATTACGCTCCGACGCTCGTTCCTCGAAAGCTCCCAAGAATAAATGATTTCGTCGTACCCGTGAAGATGGTTTGGCCATCCTTCCGTTTCCCTCCCCCCTCCCCCCTCCCCCCTCCCTCCTGCTCCATCCAAACGTCCCGAGGAATGACGGAAAGGGGTTGGGGGTCGAGGGGGGAGGGCACGAAAACGGTGAAGCGTAAGGTTAACAAAGCAAAGACTCATCTCTGACGACCGAGTAAGATTTCGCGCGCCGTGCTTTCCCCTGCAAAACCTTCCTTCTCTCTCTCCCGGAGCTTTCTCTCGGAAAAGCTTGTCTCGCAAGCTCCCAAGGCAAACCCGTCCGCGACGCAACAGTCTCCAAGCATTCGTACTTTCGTCAGTCGAAGCATAACACGGCGAAAGGTGTTTCATTTCGTACCGATGGTTTGCTTCGTCGTCGCCCCCCTGGCCCCTGGCCCCCTGGCCCCCTCGCCCCCCCCAAACGAATCGATTAATTATTTAACGAAGCTCGTATTTCCACGGAGCTTGCAGAGAGAGAGAGAGATGGATGGAGAGCCTGAAGGAGTCAGAATGAGAAAGAGTACTATCGTTTCCCTTCCCCAACATTTCCCTAACCCTGCCCCCTGCCCCCCGCCAGGTCGTCCGATCTTTCTCCATTCTCGTTTCCTCGTCGACGTCTGTTTTCCGTCTCGTCTGGAATTTCATCGCTCGGCCTTTTCCCCGTGCCCGTCTCGTGTTTCCCCACGTCTCACCGCCAATTCCTTCTTCCTCCACCCCTTACATTCGCAAACGTCGGTCCTATTTTTTTTTTTTTGGTTTTTTTTTGGTTTTTTTTTTGTTTTTTCGTTCATCTGGGACTCGGTGGTAACGCCCGTTGCCACAATCCAAACCCGGGAAACCCTCCGACGTTTCGGGCATAACAGACGTTGGCACTTCTGGATTATTGTTATTATTTTTTTAGAGTCTCTCTCGATGTCTCTATCTCTCTCTCTCTATCTCTCTATCCCTCTATCTCTCTTCCTCTGGCTATGTCTTTCTCGCCTTTGCTCTCTGTCTCTGGCTATGTCTCTGTCTCTGCCTGTCTCTGTCTTTTTCTGTCTCTGTCTCCGTCTATGTCTCTATGTCTCTATGTCTTTATGTCTCTATGTCTCTATGAATTTATGTCTCTGCTTGTCTCTGTCTATTTCTACAAGTCTCTGCCTGTCTCTGTCTACTTCTCTATATTTCTGCCTGTCTCTGTCGATGTCTCTATGTCTCTATGTCTTTATGTCTCTGCCTGTCTCTGTCTACTTCTCTATATCTCTGCCTGTCTCTGTCGATGTCTCCATGTCTCTATGTCTCTATGTTTTTATGTCTCTATGTCTCTATGTCTCTATGTCTCTATGTCTCTATGTCTCCATGTCTCTATGTCTCTATGTCTCTATGTCTCTATGTCTCTATGTCTCTATGTCTCTATGTCTCTATGTCTCTGTCTCTGTCTCTCTATCATGATTCGAACTTTCCTCGTAACTTTAGTTTCTGACATATCTTTATATTAAAAAAAAAATTTCACATTTTTTTATGCATTCACATACGCTTCTGTTTCCCTCGCCATAAAATTCACGAATCCAGATAAATTCTAGATTGTAAACCAGTTCTCATCTATAGATCGTACATCGTGGCAAATTTCCATCCACTTCCTCAACAGAAAACCTTCTATCTCATTGTCAGAATAACCAGAACAATTCACTCTATCCTTTCGAATTGCCACACAAAGTCGTCGATATTATCATAAAAGTTGAAACGAGACAATTCGTTCATTTTTATTTCTCCATCTTCTTTTTTTTTCCCAACAAAACCCCTCGAGCAATTTTGTTTTTCTTTTTTTTTTTTTTTTTCAAATCGATGATGTATTTCGTTGTTGATTTTTTATTATTTCGTATTATTGTTTTACGTTTTTTTTTTTCGGTGTACCATCGATATGTATGAGACCGAGGTTAGGGAGGAGGGGGAGGGGGAGGGGGGAGGGTGAGTTATGGGTGAATGGAGAAACAGAGCTCGATCGCGCGTGTATCTTTCCTCGCATATACGCTGTGTACCCCTTCCGCCCCCCCCTCCCCCTTTGACCCCCCACCTCTTTCGCTATAACGGAATACGTACGTAATTAGTTCTCCTTTGATGAGAAAACTCGGGGCAACTGGCGCTACGAGATATCCAACGCCCAGCAGCTGCAGGAGGAGCAGCACGAGCACCAGGCCTGGCGTTTCACTTCTCTTTTCGACCCTGTTAGCCAACGGTTTGCTGTATCCAAAGCAACGAGTGCAGAATGGATGAACGCCGGAGATATAAACCTCCATTGCTTCGCTCGTGTGTGTGTGTGCCATAGCGGTACTCTGATAGAGTTATATATATATGTATATAAATATATATATATAGAAACGATGGAGAAACGAGATGAGCGACTCATCGGGTTTCTATATATATTTATATATGTGAGTGAGTGTGTGTGTGTGTGTGCATTTTCATGTATAGCCCTCTCTTTCGTTCCAGCTTTTCCACCCTCCCAGACCCTCCCCCACCTCCTTCTCGATACCTCGTTTATTATGCACCCGGTACGATTCAATGTGGACACAAAGACCTGTGTCGCACTCACTTCATTTTACTATTTTAGTATAACGTTTTTTTTTTTTCTTTTTAAAAAAAATTTTTTTTTATCCGACTCTATTTATTTATTTCTTTCTCTCTTGGTCTTTCGCTATTTTCCTACTTCTCTCCTTCTCTCTCTTTCCGGCTGATTGTCTCTCTCTCTTTCCGGCTGATTGTCTCTCTCTCTTTCTCTCTCTATCTCTCTCTCTGTCTTTATTATTTTCTTTATTTTTTTTAAACACGATTGTCAACATGTATCATGTTTGTTTGATTTTTACGGTATTTTCGATGGTTTTTGAGTTTCCAGTTTTCCTTTTTTTTTTATTTTCTTTTTTTAAACTAAAATGTTCAAATAGAATTCAATTAGAATTTTTTAAAAATAACACAATATCGGTGATGTGTCCAGATCTGTGATTCTAAATGAAAAGAAAAAAAAAAAATGATGCTCGGAAGACAGGTCTGGGAGCGATTGGAATGTTCAAAACCATCTCGCGTATGGGATTAGATCATTTCTCTCGCGACACGTAACACGACTATGGGATTAGATATACATGTATATATATGCTTGTTTCTCATACGTGAGACGAGGTAGAAATTGAGAGAAATCTCTCTGTCTGAAATGTCCTATATGTCTCCACTTCCACGGTATCATCACTCTCTGTATTATCTCGAAAATCGTGCCTTCCCAAGAGTTTCGGTTTGCACACACACAAACACGCACATAT
This sequence comes from Diplazon laetatorius, assembly GCA_963662125.1. Taxonomy (NCBI): domain Eukaryota; kingdom Metazoa; phylum Arthropoda; class Insecta; order Hymenoptera; family Ichneumonidae; genus Diplazon; species Diplazon laetatorius. The sequence goes on along the minus strand of OY759152.1, from coordinate 1,940,267 downwards.
CATATATTGTATTATATATATATATATATATATATATATATATATATGTATATAAGGGGCTGGTCCTTAATGGGGGTGTTAACGAATTTCGAGAAATGCACCCCCTAGATAGGTTTGAAATGAGTAAATAAAAATATGTGCGAAACCCCAGCACTGTGGTCCAATGAGAAGACGTCCCTGTAAGCTCGTTTTGTTTCCCATTTGAATAACATAGGATTTTCAGACTAATTCGGTTATTATTTTTTCGAGTTGTCCCTGAGCGCGCGAAAAATTCTTTATTCACACAAATCTATCGTCAATGGGTATAACCACTCGTACATTTTTTTACAAGACATAAACACAAATAAATTTCAATCAGTGTTGAAATCGTTTATCAGTTGTTATCATCGTTCATCGGTTCGCCGTTATCGATAATACACAGGTGAGGTCTTGTAAAAAAATGTACGACTAGTTATACCCATTGACGATAGATTCGTGCGAATAAAGAATTTCTCGCGTGCTCAGGGACAACTCGAAAAAATAATTACCGAATTAGTCGGAAAATCCCATGTGATTCAAATGGGAAACTGAACGAGCTTACAGGGACGTATTCTCATTGGACTACAGTGCTGGGGTTTCGCACATATTTTTATTTGTTCATTGCCAACCTATTCGGAGGGTGCACTTGTCGAAATTCGTCAACACCCCCATTAAGGACCACCCTTGTATACAATTATATAATTATATACGAACACGCACTCAAAACTCTCACACATCCATTTGCAAATTTGGGGTTGTAGTTGGTTGAGGGGGGTGGGGGGGGGGGAGGGGGTGGATATCGGATAGATGAATCGAGATTCCGTGGGAATATGAAGCAGAAACGTATTAATACCGCAGAACGCAGAGCCCCGGACTCGTCATGACACTCGCTACGTCGAGTTCGTGACGCGAAAGCTAATTAATAAACTCATCGACGATGAAATTCATCCACCCCCTCCTCTCCCCTCCCCTCTTTCTCCTTTCTCTCGTCGGTCTCTGTTCGACGTATCGCGCAAACACGTTTTCAATATAAACATAATAAATTAAATATTATTTGTCGTGTGTGACAATTGCGTTATTATTTTTTATTCTTTTCATTATCGATGCCTCACACTATCGGCAATCATATTTCCTACAAATGAGAGAATTCATGTGTTTGGGATTTAAAATCAAAAATTGAAAATTTAAAGAAAATAAATGAATAAATAAATAATTAAATAAATGAATGATTTTTTTGCAAAATGAAAAAAAAAATTTTAAAAATGTTAAGATTCATCGCTCTTAAAAATTCACATTTCAAACATTTTTAAAAAATCATACTTTCATTTTATATTTCTTCTTTTTTTTTCTGTAAAAAAAAAATAATAAATCACCTTGCGTAGTATTTCCGACGAAAATTCGTCTTCAAACGAGTTTCACAGCCAAACTCTTCGTCCCACAAGAAAAGTGTACAGATAACAATTTACAGCCAATTGAATTCTCTACAACAAAGGTCTCTTGCGAAAAAAGCCTCAATCCAATAATTCGGTATCCACAGCTCCTGAAAGTTCATTTTGTGGTATATCAAAAAATTATTTTTTCACCTATTTGTTTTTTTTTATTAATTTTTTTTTTTCATGATTAACTCATAGTCCGACGAAATGGTCCGAGGTTGATCGTCGTTAATAACGTTAATGCGTGGAGGGGCAAAAGAGAGCGAGAGAGAGAGAGAGAGAGAGAGAGGGAAGAGGGTGAGAAAGGTTTCGATGGTCACGATTGAACGTCGACCGGTGACCACACGAGGAAAACCGTTTCCTCGCCTGATGAGAGCAAATCCCGGAGAGCCGGAAAACGTGGTGAATAGCAAAAATTATGTTGCCACCAATATCATTCACACACAACGCACACACACACACACACACACACAAATAAAGCAATATCGTGGTACGTTTAAACTCGTGGGAAATAACAGGCTTCGAATTTTAAGTATTTGTGTGTGTGTGTGTGTGTGTGTGTGTGTGTATAGTTAGTATATTCGTGGAAAAAGCAATGATATTGCCAGGAATATATTTATTCATACATTTTACAGTCTCTCTCATTGCCCTCCCCCCTCTCCCTCCCCTTTCCCCTCCTCCCCTCACGATTTTGCCTGAAATCGTGTTTTGGGACTCTCTATCACGTGTATCTCTATTTTCCAGCACAATCATTAATACACGATGAGTGTTTTGTGAATATATGAATATTTCGAGCTCCCACGAATGTTACGAAGAGAGAGAGAGAGAGAGAGAGAGAGAGAGAGAGAGAGAGAGAGAGAGAGAGGAGAGGGGAAGGGAAAAGGGGATTTATATAATCATAGGTATGAGATACACATATGTGTTTGTATATTTATATTCATGTGTGTGTGTGTGTGGATTTGTGGATTTGTGTTTTACCTAGCGAGCATATAAGTACGATTCTCGCTAATTCGTATTTATCCGGGCGTGACGCTGATTATGCACGCGCCGATATTAAATGCAAAGTGCAAGTGGTGGGGGCCAGGGGAGGGGAGGGACGAGAGAGGATGCTTCCTCCCCTCCCCGCGCCTCTTTTCTAGTTCAGGAACCAACGCAGCATGAGAATTTTGATCCAGAGTTCATTTAATCGTCGGCTTATTGCAAATTAATCAACTGCATTTGAAAAAAAAAAAAAAAAGAAATTAGAAAACATGTTTTTTTTAATAATGAAAAATGAAAATAATTTTTTTTTAATTGAAAAAATAATAAAAACCTTTTTTTCGAACTAAAAATGAATACTCGGTTACTAAAATCAACTAAAAACAGTTGGCATTTGAAAAAAAAAATTTAATACAAATTTCGTTAGATAAAAAATAAAAATCATTTTTTAAAAATTAAATAAAGAAAATAAAAACCAACTTTTTCTCGAACTACAAACGAAAATTCGATTATCAAAATCAACTAGAAAGAATTCTCTATGTGTGAATCAACCGTTGGATTCAAGTTTCGTCAAAGTCGGGAGGATGACTATTTTTTTCAAGTGCCATAACTTTTTTTTGGGTTTCACTGCAAACGAATTTTTTTTTTTTTTTCACTACAAAAAATTACACACTTGAATCTTCAACGTGGACGCAAAAATATTATTTTTTTATTTTTTGCCAAATGATATATACATAAACCCCACAAAAAAAAAAAAAAACAACTCTGCCAAAAAAAAACCAACATTGAAAAACAACGATTTGTGAATATCAAAACTAAACGTTTATTCGTGCTTTGATGTTCGATAAACGTTTTCAATGATATTGGACAAATTGTTTTCCACGTCCGAGAGATGATAATGAAATGAACATTCCTTGAATTCGCATCGGTGAAACGTTGTTGCCGATGTAGCAGTGCGAGAGAGACAGAGAGAGAGAAAGAGACAGAGAGTGAGAGAGAGATAGATGGAGTACACGTCGAGTAGCTCGGGGCAAGAGGAAAGGGGCGGAAAGGGTGGAGAGGGGTGGGGGGATGGGTTAGCAAGGGATGAGCGGAAATTACAGCCAATTCGGAAACGTTACTCCAGAGCAACAGGTAAACGTTTCGGATTACCCGCTCCACGGATTGCTCACTCCAGGGAGTGAGAAACTGGGATTCAACGTGGAAAGATGAGAGAGATAGAGACAGAGACAGAGAGAGAAAGAGAGAGAGAGAAAGGGAGAGAGGGAACGATGGGTTCTCGTCGAAACTCGTGGATGACGAATAAGGGTTGCTAATCGACCAGATTACGAAACACACATTCGAATTCACTCATCATCCTCCGAGAACTTTGGAAGAAAAAAACACAAATGCAAATTGACAAAGACTCGTGAAGAGCCAATTGACGAACAATGAAATTCAGCAATTTAGTGCCGAGGACGAAAAGAGGATTCCAAACACCATCCAAGTGAATCCATTGGCCCAAACGTTCTGGGACGAAAAATCGAGTGAAAAAACTCGACAGGGTCTCTGGGACCCCACAACATTATTATGGTCCAATTTGGGACACCTAGGGCAGTCATGTAAGATATTTATCGTACTAGGACGTAAAACTGACTGGATAAAGTTCGTGAAAGAAAAATAGTATTTTTTTACAGTCAGCAAGTGACACGATAAAATTTTTCAATCGAGTCTGGAGCTAATATTTTATTTAGCAATTTATTTAACAGTCAAATGAAAATATTCATTGTTCTTGAGACCACAAATTTTCAGTTTGAACAATGTTTTTAAAATTTTTTTTTTTTTAAATTGTTGTCAAACATTTTTTTGGATATTTAGGTTTTTTTTTCAATTAACGTAACCGTGCATTAATTTGAACGAAGATTACAAAAAATCAAGATAAGGTGGTACGATAAAATGGTTCGAACGTTGAAATCGATGGCGATGGAACTGTTCTCCCCTCCCCTCCCCTCCCCTCCGCCCCTCTCATCATTCGCCCCAAGCCTCGGGGGGTATCATCATAATGCATTTATGCGCGGAAACGTACGTTTTGATCGTCGTGGACCTTGGTAAAAGGCGTGAATGGACCTACGTGTACAGTTAAGTCTCTCTCATTGGCCACCATCGACGAGACCTCGAATAAAAAAAAAAAAAAAAAAAAGAAAAGACATGAAATTATATTTCCTCGATAAAGTAAGCGAGATTTATCTCTTAACGTCTCTCTCTCTCTCTCTCTCTCTTGGTCTTCCCTCCTGCGACAGAGAGAGAGAGAGAGAAAGAAAGAGAAAGGGAGCGAACATTGCCAGAAGAGAGGTAAGAAGTGAAAAATGAAAAAAAAATGATAATAAAAAAATAAAAAAATAATGAAAGAACGAGGGGAAGGGAAAAAAGCGAATAACTCCTCTGCAAATCCTTTGAGAGTTTCACCATTGTACCATGATGCGCAGGAAAGAGATCTCTCCCATCTTTTTCCAACCCCTCGCCCGTCCTTCCATTTTCGTTCTCCATTGCACCCCCCCCCCCTCCCCGACTCGCTCGTGCTGTAAAACACTGGTGAAAATCTCTTCGAGTATATATTTCTGGAGTAGCAATCTCGACTATCACGAGGTAATCGTCGAGAGTATGAAAAAAAATGAAAAAAAATTGATATGGAATACTACCCTTCTTGTCATCGTCTTTCTCACGGTCTACGAGTAAAGGATTTTTATTATTGCTCTAGGCCCGCCCCTCTCCCCCTCCTCCTCCCCCTATTTTTTTCTTTTGTCTATATCGAAGTTGGGTTCGATAGGGTGAGATTGATTTTTTTTTCCCGAAGAATAGATGTCGCCTGGGTAATAAAACTCGGCACGAATATGTGTCCCTTGCGTCTTATTTCAGCCTATGGAAAAAAAATTCATCCGGCACTTTTGCCACATCGATATTAACGATTGGGGTCGATGCATCGCTTGGTGATCTTTGTTCGTGTGGTTCATGGGGATGGCGAGTACATCGAGGGGTTTTTTCTGTTTGTAATATCGAGGACAGAAGAGAATGTTGAGGAAAAAGTCTGAAGAGAAAAAATAACGTCATTGTACTCTCTAGGACTAAAAGAAAAAAAAATAGAAAACATTGGAGCAAAGGGGTTAAGGGCTGAGTTAGGAAAATGATGAGGGTAAAAATGATGGGACAGACATTATGTCTTATGTATGGAAACACTGATGAATGATTGAAATACAAACCCCATGAACGGCCATAACATCACCAGATTCATCCCAATTCATTATTGAACTCAATAACGTTGATCAAGCTTTGGAAAAAATAATTATCAATGCCTAAGTTTCAGCAAAAAAATTATCAACGCCTGAACTTTAGAAAATGATTATCGTTCATCAAGCTTCAGAAAAATAATTATCAAGGCCTAAGCTTTAGAAAAATGATTATCGATGATCAAGCTTCAGAAAAATAATTATCATCGCCTAAGCTTTAGAAAAAATAATTATCAACGCCTAAATTTTAGAAAAAATCATTATCAAAACCTCACAATTATCCCTAACCTAACTTCCGACTGTTCATCAGATCTAATAAATGGTAAAGAAACTAAGTCCACTTATGCCACCATTTTTTCATTTAATATTTTCATCAGTGTCATCAACAAAGCTCCAAAATTAATGTTCAAGATCATTATCATTAATGAAATAAATATTTCATCAATGATACTGACCTCGACCTTCGAAATTCAATTCGAGTTAATTACAAGACGCCGTAGAAGTCTGTAAAAAAAATTATGTTTTCAAACTCTCGAGGATAATGCTTTCCGAGAGCTTGCACGATAATATCCACTCGAAAAAAAAAAAAAAATGCTCGAGCAACACGTGGCCCCCTGGTGGCCCGAGCCTCGCCACACCGTATTGTTCGAATATTTGACAAACAAAAGAGTAAACCCAGGGAAAGAGGGGATGGGGGGTGTGGGGGGTGGAGTGTTGTCTCGGGTGTGCGACCCCAATTCCCCGACACTGTGTCTGGGTCGGTGAGGGGGCCGGAGAGCCATATCCGCTCACCCTTGCAAGGGGTTTTCGACGGTGAACCTGGCCTACCCCAATATTCTTTGTCGGGTAAAATATTTCGCCGAGCCCACCCTCGTTCATTCATCGCCGGTTCTGGCCTCTCTCGGTTCATAAGATTCGTGGGGTGCGGTAGGTCAGTTCACACTCGGAAAATAAATGGAATACGACGGAATTTTAGTCCTAATGAAGGTCAGGATTCTGCTAGTCTATCTAAAACTCTTGGGCGTCGAATGTGAAGTTGTCTGTTGTATTTCTAGAGTGCGACAGATTAGTATCAACATTGCCAAGTGTTTGGATATGGCGCAGGGTTGAAGGTTGAGGTAGTATCCTACAAACTGTAAGAGTCGAAGCAAGCCTAAGATATACCATTTCCTGATTGAGGTACGTAGTACTTTGATGTGGCAACGTCGCGTTATGATGTCGATTAGTGAGAGAGAGAGAAGATGGGAAACAAACGCGCAACGTTGCCATGTCTACTGGATCACGACCAACTCCTCGTATAAACTGTATTTCCCACGATGTTTATTTGCTTATTATTATCATCACAGTCTCCCGATCTCTACTGTCAAGTGCCCAAAATGTTGTCCGAATATTCAACTTGCAGCTCAAGTGTTTTCATCAAAATCTGACAAGGACTTTTTGTATTATATCAAATTGACCGTGATTGTCCATAAGGCTCCGTGTTAAACGTGTGAAAATAAAAATGTTGATATATTTTTTCTCGCGCTCCGGAAAGCCACAAAAATTGAACTGAATCTTTTTCTTATCAATATTACCCTAAGGACACATCGAAGTCTCCCTAAGGACGCTCGAAAACAGAAACAAGCAAAGTCACCCCCTCTAAATACTCCCAAACAACTTTAGGAATAGGTCGTCCAGCTTGTCCAAACCCATCGCAACGATCAATGAACAAAAGACCAAGAAAAACCGGGAATACCCAACCGATTGCTTCCTCGGTCAGCCACGAGATGGCGTCCCACCACTTTTCTCTTATTATTCCGCCAATGACTATCCCGATGTGAGAAGCAAAGGGAGGAAGGGGAAGAGAAGTGAAGATAACCCGATCGCACGCTTCACATTGACAATGTCCCACGAGAAATCCCGGCAGGGGGGATGAAAATTTCGGCGCGTTTGCTTTTCAGGACATGAAGAGCAGGATCTCGCCACAGGCCCGACGACCAGGATCCCGACAGGGTTGCCAGGCAGGCAAGCACTCGGGGAGGGAGGGGGGGGCTTATTCCCGCTGCGGCTTCTCGCATAATTCGGCGTAGGATATTAGGTCTCGTTGCTACCCGAACAATCCCGATCCGGCGGTAAAACGGGACAGCAGATAGGAGAGAACTCTCCGGGCTGTTGGATCCTACGGGAAGGGTAGGAAGGCAGCGGGGGTGGAGATCGGTGGTTCACCACGTACCTGTGGAATGGAATCCCGAACGGAAAACCCGGGAACACGAACGGGGGGGGTGAGAGGTCCAGAGGCGAAACGGGGAACGCGATTGTGCGACAAGGACAAAGTCTCGAAGGACGGAAGGTGCACCCGTGGTCCGCAGTTGGGGATGACAGTGCGAGAGAGTACAAAGGATGATGCCAGACGGAGAAACGAAATCTCGATGTGGAAATGACATTTGTATGCATTGCGGGGTGTATTGCTGTGCGCCAACTCGATTCACCTCTCGGCCCCTCTCTCTCTCTATCTCTTCCATCCCACTACCAACACGTTGATGTGTCCTTCCCTCTTCCTACCCGGGGAACCCCACCTATCGCCGAGTGTCTTCCCTGTCCGTATGCCATCCATCCCTGTTTGTCGATCCCCCGGTCTCACTTTCCCACCCTCATTCACGTACGAGGATCCACTTCTGCTTCTCACCTGGACTTCCCATAGCCAACCGGGAACACGAGCGCCTCCCCCCCCCCCCGTGACGGCCGGATTGCCCGACCGTCCATACGGTTACTCTGTGATTACTGTTTTCCTATGTCAGGCCGGAGAAGGAAGAGGAATAGGATGAGGGAGAGGAAGAGAAGGACTTGTTCGTGCACACGCCTCAATTCCTACGTTTCCCCAAAGGTATACCGAGACCAAGGAAATAGCGGGAGACTCGATGCTGAGGGAAGGAGGGGCGCCCCGGAGGAGTGGGGTGTGATACAAGTTGCGAACTTCTGCGGGAAACACGCGGGAGAGCGTGGCTGACCTAACCTCATCTGGAATAGGAATTTGCGGAGAATTCGTCTTGTCGCCCCGAATGATAGCGTCGTAACAAGACTACCCGTAGGATGTCATGGGAACTCTTGACGGGGTAGTCTCCTATCACTAATTTCCCTGCTTACATGAGGGACTTGGACTTTGGGGGGTTTTAGTTGAGGGTTTTCTGATCATGGTTTATGTGAATTATTGTACCAGAGAGTTTGATTGGGAATAGTTCTCTGGGTGGAGTTTTAGGATTGGTCTCCTCATTTAGATGACTGGCGTATAGGACACTTGGAGAGGCATAGGCAGCTACTCGGACCTTATAGGAAGTCGACTCTTTGTTCCCTGCTGGGAGCTCATAGAAATCTTCAAGGGGATCTTGAGCTTCGCTTTTGTAGGGTGTGCTTGAAGCCCAGGATAATGGGATTTGGATGTGAGGTGTGGGATAATTTTGTTCCTGGATAAGGAAGATCTGTCTGTTATTTCAGGAAGGCACTCTTCCTGGACTGTATGGACTTTAGGTTGAAGTCAAGGCGACTGCTAGGTGTAACTTGGGGAGGGCTAGTAGCTGTCGAAATTATGACTCTGGATATCGATTGAGCAATGGACCTCTCAACGCAGCTAATCACTTAAGGTAGTACCCTCCATGAGAGAGTTCCTCGTCAGATTTTCATGAAACTTGGCATACTTCTAGGTATTGATGAGAAAAAGGTTCAGTTAAATTTTCATGGCTTTCCGGAGCGCGAGAAAAAATATATCAACACTTTTATTTTCACACTTTTAACACGGAGCCTTGAGGATAATCACGGTCAATTTGATATAATACAAAAAGTCCTCGTCAGATTTTAATGAAAACACTTGAGCTGCAAGTTGAATATTCGGACAACATTTTGGGCGCTTGACAGTAGAGATCAGGAGACTGTGATGATAATAATAAGCAAATAAACATCGTGGAAAATACAGTTTATACGAGGAGTTGGTCGTGATCCAGTAGACATGGCAACGTTGCGCGTTTGTTTCCCATCTTCTCTCTCTCTCTCTCTCTCGCTAATCGACATCACAACACGCGACGATGTCACATCAAAGTACTATACTACCTCAACCAAGTCTGAAAATAACCTCAAAACATCATTCACACCTACGAATAATGTTCCCACCCAATCCAAACACTTCAAATACTCCCGACATCAATTTAGTCTCTCGTTAGACGACTTCCCAACTGTTACACCGTGTCTTATCAGTTTCCAGGGCAATGATCCAATCAAGGAGGGTTCAATTACCGCGATTTATCGAACGTTAATCGTCGAACGGGGACACCCTGTTGAACGGGGCCTGTGATGTGAATCAACCTCTTGTTCTCCGTGTCAGCGTTAAATATCCGACTCTCGTGCCCGAGCTTCTAATTGGCAACACCGCGAAAGTCCTTAATACGGCTTTTCGTGCCATTAAGCTCGTTAGTATTCAACCCTCTCGTTGACCACGAACACCCCCCTGCGCGTCCCCATCCCCCACTCCAACGGCTCGTCGACTCGCGCGCATGGAAAGAGACGAAAATATATATATATATATATATATACATATACAGACTCGTGCTTTGAATTAGAAGCTCTATATGGACAAATCCTAAATATATTTATTTTGCATATGTATTCGTATATTATATATATATATATATAACTGTGTTGAAGATGAACATTGCGAGTGGTTCATCAAATAATCCGTCAGCAGTTTATCTGATACCCAGTTTTCTCCACTCGAACCAGATTTTGTTTATGCCTCTGCAAAAAAACTCAACGCTAAGCAAAAATTTAACAACATCTGAATCTTTTCTTTTTTTATTTATTATTCATTTCTTTTATATTTTTTATTTATGCATTTATCGCGAATTTTCCGAATTTTACAGTTTTTCAAAATGATCTTTTCCGAGGATGTTTGTTTAATGTCCCAGATGAAGAATCAGTTGGTGGGGAAGGTCAGAAAATGTTATAAATATAAATATAAATTTAAATATATATTTTTCAACGTTTTTTTTTTTAGAATTATTTTTTTTTCTTCTTTTTTTTTTGCGTCGAACCCCTGATTCCAATCATTTAACCACCCCTCGAACGTGGTACGCGCGTGCGTGCTCATGGTACCGTGGAAAATAGTATTTCACCCCCCCCCTCCCCTCACTTCTCTTTCCTCCCCTCTCCTCCCTTTCTCCTCGTTTCGATATTCATTAGGACAGTGATTTTCCAATTAAGCTTGTGGGGTTAATTGGAAAGCCTTGGTTATAGTTGTCGATATAACGAGTAAGGACTTATAGTACTCGAGTACTTAACACCCCCTTTTCGATTAGCCAGGGCACAACCAGGGGGGGGGGGGCGTGGGCTAGTGTTGGTCATACACACACACACACACGTGTTGGATGAATAACCGCACGAGAAATGGAGTGGAACCGGCTCGTGGGGATTACGTGTATGAATTAAAAAAATAAAAAATAAATTAAAAAGGAGAGAGAAAAAAAATAATAATGAATGAAAGTGCTGAAAATAATGAGAGGCACGAGAACCAACGGTTGTTGGTTCGATATCTATTACACGCGTATTACCACGGCTTTCTCACACCTTTCTCGCACTTGGTTCGCAATGGAAAAGTGAAAGTTCGAAACTGATGAACCGATGGACTGTGTTATGTTTCGCGAGTTTTGATTCTTTTGAGGTTAAGTTGAAACATTGAGACGTGTATCGATGGAACAAGATCATAATTATTGATAACGTCGTGTCGTGAGGTTTTTTCATCATTGTTGTGGATGTCCCATTGGATTTTCTCGTGGCTGTTTTTTTTTATCGATGGAAATATGAATTATAGATTCCATTTTTAGTAGCCATTTTTTTTTTAATTGAAAAAAAAAACATTTTTTTTCCAATCTATTTTTTTCTCTCCGGTAGTTTTGAAAGCTCCATATTGCAACAGCGTTTGAAAATTTCTTCACAATTCATAATAATTTTGTGAATTTTTTCAGATAAAAAAAACAAACCCAATTTTTTTTCAATTTCTTTTTTCAATTTTCAAAAAAAAAAACAAAAAATTGGGTTCGTCTTTTTTTCGATGAGTGAAAATTATAAAAAACGATCTGAAGAATCATCGCCAGATCTTAATCGACATGTCGTCAAATGCCTCATATATATCTTTTTTTTTCAATTAAAAAAAAAATTCTAAAAAGAAATATTTTTTAAAAATTTGAAAAAAAATGGGGTTCATTTTTTTTCCGACAATTACTTTCGAATGAAAAACGATCTGAAGAATCATCGCCAGATCTTAATCAACATGTCATGGAATGCCCCATATATACATATATATATATGTATTTATTTAATTCTGTTTTACAAAACTCGAAACCCTGTTGTCGCGGGATTTGTTTGTTTTTTTTTTTTTTTTTTTTTTTTTGTTTTCCTGGGGATTCTCTCAATCAAACAAGCAATCCAGCCGGAGTCATAACACGAATATGATGTGGCTGTGATTGATTGTCGATAACCCGAGCTGCGTGTAATTCCCCCCCCCCCTTCTTCCTGACCCCCCCCCCCCCCCCTCCCCGTGACCCTACAGTTTTCACCGGCGTTCCGGCCGGATCTTTTGTCATTTTTATTTTTTCATCATGACGACGCGTAGTTTTTTTGACAAACTCACGTGGGTGGGTGACACGAACGGATAACGGTTGGGCCCTATGCACCACCGCAGACCAGAGCCTGGCATTGCTACTGCGAAAGCGCCACGTCCAATATGGTCGCGAGGGAGGGGAGCCTGGTTTTTTTTCACCCTGTCGACGACGCATTCGAGTGGATTATATATTATATGCAATTTTCATTGATTGGCCGGACTTGGTTGGCCTCTCTGTAGGTTCGTAGATACGTCACCACATCCACCCCACACAAAACACGTCAACCAATGGTCTAATATAAAAGCGATTCTCCAAAAAAAAATTAAACCTTCATGATACTCGTTGTTATTATTATTATTATTATTTTTGTTCTAAAAGAAAATAAGAATGAAAATTTGGTCGAAATATTCGAAATTCTGCAACAAAAAAATCAAGCTTTGATGATACTCGTTGTTATTGTTATTATTATTATTATTTTTGTTCTAAAATAAAATAAGATTGAAAATTTGGTCGAAAAATTTAAAATTCCACAAAAAAAAATCAAGGTTTCATGATACTCGTTGTTGTTATTATTATTATTATTTTTGTTTTAAAATAAAATAAGAAGAATGAAAATTTGTTTGAAATATTAAAAATGACGACGTTGAAACGATGAGGAGAGAAAATAAATTGATCAGTTTTATAATTGCGATGACGAATTCTTGTTAGCTGAGAGATCGAGTCAAAGCGAAAGTCAAAGTTTTGCGAACGATTCTTTCAACATTTCTAGCCCTTAGGCCTTACCGAGAGTTCAAGTGAATAGTGATTAATTTTCGTTGTTCGAATGAAGAAGAAAAGATTTGTAAAAAAATTCGTCGAACTCGATATTGTTTCTCATAATTTTTCAAAATTTTCGAATAATTGATTTTTCATTTTTATTTCGATGAGAAATCGGTTTTTGATGTCTTGGCTGTGCAACGTTGTCAAGCTTGTGTGTTTTTTCGAGCACTACTTATAGTTATTTGACTTATAATGTATCTATAATGTATTATGAGTCGTGTAGATCATGTAGAATTATTTTTGAAATTATATTTATCATTGATAGACTCGGACTTGGACTTCCTGGCTTGCTGTATAACTATATATTGTGGGTAGATGATCGTTCGAAGCCATGTTAGCTCGTTGTTGAACCGTTGCAACACGCTGGAGCTGTCGTGGGGGGGGGGGGCGAGGGGATTACACGAAATCCCAGCAACAGGCGTGTCAGACATTGATTGACCGAAGCATTACAAGTTCGAGCTCTTGCCAGATCACCAGACTCGAATTATCATTGATCCTAAACTCCCCAGGAAACACCCAAGGTCAAGCGATTTCGTGTTCCACAATTTTTCTTGTATTTCTTCGTGGTTTTATTTCGATGTATTTCTTTGTGGTTTTGTTTTGTTGTATTTTTCGTGGTTTTGTTGAAATCAAAGAATGTTCAGCATAAATCAATCCAGGATATTTCTCCAACTCGTTTCAGACCTTTTTTTTCGGTCAAGGACAATTGAAAGAGTTCATCGAATTGAAAATTAAACACTATCAAGTTAGTTAAGTTTTCCCAAGTCTTGAATGGAATTTACTCGTATTTACATAGTTTGAAACTCGACAAAGTTGTCCAAAATCTACGAATCAAGGTTCACACAAAATGGCTTGATCAATGAGCCTCGAGGTCAACACTAAAAATGCTAAATAACGAATCACAGCAATTCTTTTGTATTTCCTGACTCACATCTCACATCCTTTGTTTCTCAAGATGTTTACGTTGGCTGTTGCCGATACCATTGTCCGAATTTCCACCTCGCCCCGATGTTGTTGTTTTGCTTGGGCGCACGTAGCCTCCGGTTGTTTGCACCCTTCGGCCTGTTGAGGCGAATATTCGACCCAGCTGTCTAAAATGTTGTCCATCGGCCATTTTGGATCTCGCATCGTTCACATTTCCTTCAGACATCAAAGTCGTCGTTATAATAAATTCCGACTTTTTTTCTTCGTCCATCTCTCTGTTTTGCCATTTTTTTCGGATCAATCAAAATTTCGCATTCGAATCCAAACAACAAAACGATCTTCGCGAACGATTCTACTTTGTCGCGACTCCGAAGAGGACATATCGAGTAGCCTCAGGCTGTATTCCCGATCCAAAGACACGACCGTCTGCGTTTTATTGCAATATGCCGTGCTCGACCTCGCCGAATGACCTTGACCGAACGAAAAAAAAAGAAACCTGCCTAAAAAAAACCACCCGGAATGTCCGAAACTCCAGATATCCAGGTTTTTCTAATTTTTGAAAGATATCTTCAGATGTACATACACAAAAACAGTCCCAAGAGAGTCTAAGAGCCTCTAGAAATCTCATTCAACAATTCCAATGATTTCGTTGCCTGATTGAGAAAGCAAATGTAAGCAGAAACATTGTTTCCACGTTATAGAACATCGTTATAATGTCATAGTGAATTGTTTCCAGCTTCAGACCAGCCTCATCTACATACGTCATCTACATATGGATGTATATGAGTCTGCGTGTGTGTGTGTGTGAGTGTAATTGTTAGGCAGATATCTAGGGAAATTAGAAAACTCTGCGTGCTTGAAGCTCGAATGTCGTCGGGGGCATGGGGGGATTGGAGACCCATCGCACTCCGATCCCTCCAGTAAAATTCGTTTCGAGGTGGAGCCAGAGAGAGAGAGACAGAGACAGAAAGAGAGAGTGAGTGAGTGGGTAGAAGAGTAACGCTCGATGTGCATCACTCCGAAAGTAGTGGAATAAATTTTCCCTCCATGAAAACCGATCCCCGTCAGTCCCGTGTCACTGGGGGGTTCATTTGGCCAAAGGGGGCGTACCAAGTTGGCATGCATCACCGGGTTTCCGACGATGAGAGCCAGAACTCATTTATACGGCGGGCCCCGCCGATCAAGCCGGGTATTCGTTGTATCCGCGAGGATAAATTTTATCTGATGCGATATATAACGTTGAGGGGTGCGCGCGACCTTGCGCACGGGGGGAGGGTTGACCGAGCGGGCGAGAGAGTGAAGTAAAAGAGTATAAAAAAAACAAAAAACAAAAAAACCAAATAACAGACGTGGGGGAATGGAAGGCGTGAGAGGGTTTGTTCCCTGGTGGGTTTTCTGTTCGAAGGGAGGTTAGGTTCCTATGGAGAGGCTGTGAAAACCAAATCCCGTCACTCTGGCCATTGGATTCGGGTGCTAGTACGAAGGGAAGGGGATTTTAGTTTGGAAGAAGGTGGTTAAGGAGTTCCAGCAATCCCCGAAACGTACGGTTCCTTCCTTCGGGATTTTGTGCTGGGGGAAGACTTTCGAGCAGGACCTCAGGCCACTCACTTTCGCCTTCTTCTTCTTTTTCTCCCATTACAACGAACTCCTTCTGGCAATCTGGTCGTCATCACTCGCCAGGGTTCGTCATCGCTTGCTCCCCGCTCTTACTTTCCTAACGGATCTATCTGATGAGTGTTTCCTCCCCTTTCCTCACACTTTCCTCTTCTTTCCCTGCTCACGCCTCATTTTAGGTGCTCTGTCCAATCGAATTAACGTAACGCAAGCTTCCTTTCCCCATCGGTTAGGAATTGTAGTGGAAGCTACTTGGGCTAGGCGACAAATGAGGATAGCTCCTACTATCCTACCCTTTTTGTCTATCCTCACTAAAACCTCAGCTCTTGCAGAACCTCCCTTCGGGCGAGTTACGAGCAGGACCCAGCTATCACCTTCGCGTTCTTCCCTTTCCCTTTTTTCTTCCCACAGTGTCCTGCAAGTTTCCCAGGACAAATCCAGGCACCTTGGCCATATCCCAGTTCCTTTCCTTCACTCCCCACAAAAAACTCCTTATAATCTGGCCTGCTAAGGTTCGGCATCACTTTGCTCCCCGCTCCTACCACTCCTCCCACATCTCCCTGTCCTGTATTTCTTCTCTTTCCCTATCCTTCCCTCTCCTTCCCCTCCTCACGCCACTTCACCCAACACCGTACAATCGAACCAACGTAGCGCAAGCTCTCGCAAGCTTCCTCCTTCCATCGCTTAGAAAACTACGTTGAAAAGCTACCCAGCCAACAAACTCCCATATCTCCCACTATTCCACCCTTTCTCGTTTTTTTCCCTCCCTCCCCACTAAAACCTCAGCGCTTTTACGGTTTCCCCGTTGCAATTTCACTTAATACAATAAAACCCGTTGGTAAAACGTAGCAAGGAATGGTACGTTATATTGTGCACGGTGAGGCAACCCCGGGGGAGGGGAAGAGGCGGGAAGGGAGGGGAGTTAGTCGCCAACGTTTTTCCATTGACTCTTCCCTTGCTCTCTGCCTCTCTCATATTGCCGCTTTTTCGCTACTGTGCAACTCAATTCTTTTTTTTCACCTCCTCCCCTTTTCGTTCCCTTCTTTTTCGAGCAACTGAGGAGGGATGGAAAATACGTAGGAGGCATAAAGGAGAGAAAACCGTGGTAGACTCGAGTGCGAGATGGAAGGACCTTGCGGGAGGTCGAAGGGGGCTTGCGAGGAAGAGATTCCCGCCAGTTGGGTGGAGGAGAGGGGAGGGGGGAGGAGGGGGTTGGTTCTCCCTCGTCCAAGCGAGTTCGTACGTTCCGGGGAGATGGGTATACCTATTCGCCAATGCAAAGTTTCGTCTTTACAGCCTCGGGCTCTTGCTCTCGTCAAACCCAACGAACAACCCTGCTGCTTGCACCCCTAGCTTCGACCCTCCCTCCCCCTCCTCCCCCTCCTTTCTCTCATCTCCCGGACGAATATCGATGATACCATCACCACCACGAGAGCAGCCTCCCTCCCTTCCCACCCCCTCCCTCGATGAGGGTGCAACGGAGATGGCGAAGGGGGAGGAAAAAGAGCAACCCCCTGTTTTTCGCCAACGTCTCTCTGTGTACATCCGTCCTTTCTCAACTTCACAATGTTTTTTTTTTTTCGTTTTTTTTTTTTGCTTTTTTGTTTTATCCACAAACGGTTCGAGATAAAATTTCGACTCTCCAACTGAAGCGCATTCGTCTATCACCCATTGCCTCCCCCTCCCCCCTCCCTCGGCGTTCTCTCGCTGCTCGAACTTTACGGCTGTACGCGATCATACTTTTATGGTATCGTATTGGGGGGCCGAGGGGAGGGGGAAGATCCTTTTGGATCCTTTATCCATCTCCGTTGTTTCGATCAGAATTTGTTGAGGGGTTGTTTTTTTTTTTGCAATTTTTTTTTTTTTTTTTTTTTCCGGCAACGTCGATCGTTGTGTGGCGTTTACGCGTACGAGCTTCCGGCTCACTAGCCATAGCCACGATATTCAATTACTGATTTTTTTTTTTTTACTTCGTTTTTATTTTTTATTTTTTTTTTTCTATTATTTTATTTTATTATTCGAGCAGACCCACAACTGATGGGGCATATATCGATGAATTGTGGTTGAAAATGCATTGTTTGGAATGGCGCTTCGACGTTTCCGAAGAACCACATGGAACGTTGTTTGTTATTATGGCGACGAAGCAACGTTGATATATTTATTATTTTACGTTGAATTTTCTTGAGAGTTTGTGGGTGAAAAAATTATTTTGCTATGAAGTTATCATAGAAGAGTGTAACAATTATCGAGGGACTTGTTCAACCATTTATATTTCATTCAACATTGACAGTATTTAGTAATCAGACATTGGACATTCATCAGTCTCGAAAATTATTCATCGAAAGTCAATTTCACAAAATTTTTATTTCATATTTATTCATATTTTCGTCAAGTTCAGAGTCCTGCTTTAAATTCATCTTCACACACCTTTTTCACAGTTTTATATTATAACAATTATTGTTCAACAATTATTATTAGAGTTTGTTGAAAATTAGCATAAGAGTTTTTTTTTCTATTTTTTTATGCATGATTGACCTAAAATTATTATTTTTCTCTGATTGGATCAAAACGATGAGCCTAAGATAGATCTGCAGTTGATTATTCAACGAAAATTCCATTCGAAATTAACCTCCAAGTCTAAATCCAAGTCCTCGAAAAAAAAAAAAATCAAGAACACAATGACACGTCGATAAAATCGTTCGTCTACGACGGTCGTTGCCTCGGCCAAAACCGTGTCACGGTCAAAAACGAAAATTTCGAATTACGAAATCGAAGTTTCGAATATTTCGAGACCCGACATTGTGAGGACTCCATTGGATTATTATACACATTGGTATTGTAACGAAGCGACCGCTGAGCCATTGTTATTCATGTCGTTGAGGAATCGTCACTGCGAAACAATTCGCTTCACGACTATCCACCATGACTCAAAACTCTTACTCTCGTGTGCGCATACTCGATGATCAAGTCGATTAATGTTATTCATGGTCTCGCGGCTCGGAGATCGTTCGAGATAGCTGACCGGATTCGAACGAGTATGCGACTCTTACCTCGTTTGAAGAATACATATATACATATATATATATAAAAGTGATAAAACGTTTCATCAATGGAATTGGACGTACGTATTTTCTATATACATTGTGTATAATATATATCTTCACAATGCATATTTATATATAGAATTTTAGAAATATATTCACATTTTAGATTTATTGTGTACAGAGTTATTATAAGCTTTGTATATATATGATATATCTTTGAATAGATTATATTTTATGAACACATTGCTTGGAATTTATATTTAATTTCTTCTAATAGCAATCTGCATTAAATTAGTAATACATTTATACTTTTATGAATTTCATATATTCAATATATTGAATATATCTTAAACTGATATTCAAAATATATTCACATTTTATATGAATATCAAATATTCTATCCATATATATATAATTGCAATTTGGAATATATTTATATTTTTCTTATAATATTATAATACAATTATATGTTATAATATAAATATTATAAATGAAACTGTATATTAAATATCTTTTGACGTATACACATACATATCATGTGTCCAGATATTCCATACAGTGTGTACCCAAAATACATACGTCCAATTCCATATAAAAAAACTGTATATCTTTTTAACATAGCTCATATACATTTTTTTCCTTCCCTACTCGAGACTCTAGCACAATAACAGTCACCGTTATTAATCTTGGGTCGAATATGCAAGAGCAGAAACATTGAACGAACCAGAGAGAGAGAGAGCGAACGGTCTTGGCAATAAAATATAATCATCATGAGCTCGGTAAACTCTCGTGAATGACTAATATCCTCATTTCGCCATTATGTCGTTTCAGTCTTCAACTCGACATTGTTTATCTCACGTTTATTATTTCATTCCTCAACGTCATCATATATCTATTCGTTGAAATGAAAAAAAAAAAAAAAAAAAAGCGAAAGAAAAGATTCGACTTAAGATCCTAAAAGCCTCGATATATATATTTATATATATAATACGATCCCCACAATTTCGAATATAATGCACGTGCAGTTTGACGAGCCCGACAGACGTCGATGATTCGTTTTGTAAACGTGTAGCAAGAGCACTGGCAAATTGGCGAATGAGAATTGTTGAAAACCCGAACAAGCACGATCTCGGGCATCGTAAATCGTTTTTGGTTTGTTTGTTTTTTTTTTTCTCAGACGTCTCGGTCGAATGAAGAACCTTGTGAGGGGTTTGGGTTTCGAACGTGTCGCAGGTCTGGGTCACGTGCCTGACCGACCGACCATAGACGACGATCGTCTTGTCGATTCTGGACAACTTATCCGGCCAAAGACAACCCCTCTCGTGTGGTTATAAAATCCCGTCCCTCCTTTCCCTCATGGCCTGCAGAAAGGAATATCCATCGAGTGGATTCGTGACTCAAGTGTCTGAGATAAAACACTGATGTAATTTTTAATCAATTTTATAACGAATTGTTTGTTTTTTTTTCGTCGTTGCGCTGATTTCTGTTTGACAAAACGTTGGATTTGGTTGGTAGAGCACTTTGTTTGAGAAAAAAAATTGCGGTTGAGTGTTGATAAGTCAATGAGGGCTTGGAGGAAAGTCATTTGGATCGGTTGGATGGAAATTGAATGATTTGGATCATTGGGAAGTCATTTTGATCATTGTCAAGTCATTTAAATCGTTGTCAAGCCATTTTAATCATTGTCAAGCTATTTAAATCATTGTCAAGTCATTTAAATCATTGCCAAGCCAGTTAGGTCATTATCAAGCCGTTTAAATCATTGTCAAGCCATTTAAATCATTGTCAAGTCATTTGAATAATTGTCAAGCCATTTAAATAATTGTCAAGCCATTTAAATCATTCCCAAGCCATTTAAATCATTCCCAAGCCATTCAAATCATTCCCAAGCCATCCAAATCATTCCCAAGCCACCTAAATCATTCCCAAGCCATTCAAATCATTCCCAAGCCATTCAAATCATTCCCAAGCCACCTAAATCATTCCCAAGCCACCTAAATCATTCCCAAGCCACCTAAATCATTCCCAAGCCACCTAAACCATTCCCAAGCCATTCAAACCATTCCCAAGCCATTTGAATCATTTCCAAGCCATTCAAATCATTGTCAATTCAATATTCCATTCAAGATCATCATCGGATCATAATTTCGAACAACCTTCCACATTGTCTCATTGTAACCCTCGTCACTCACAATCATCCCCTCACAAATAACCCAAAACAACAACCCCCAAAGATCACCAACAAAGACCAACAAAGTCCGATCACAGTCCCAGTGAATCCCTCACGCAAAGACGCCAACTGCCATGAATCATTCGTGAAAACCGCAGTGGAAAACCAAGAAAAACCTAAAAACAACCACCACCAAAGCAACCCCAACCACAAAGTGTTTCAGCCAAGTGTGTTAGGCGAATACGGCGTTTTCATCCCCCCCGTGAGAGTTTCTTTCCTCAAAATATAACAAGCTCGGGTAGGATAGTTGCGTGCGGTGCGGCTCAACGGATTGAACCAACGTTGCGGGGGCCAGGGGGTTGAGGGGTGTAGGGGCTGGGGTACCGACGAAACGTGATAAACTTTCAACGACGTATGATAGAAAATGTTGAGACCTGGTGTGAAACCGCTCTCTCGCGGTGCTCTTGAAGCCCCCTCGCCCCCAGCCCCCCCTGCCCCCTGCCCCCCTCGAAAACTTGTGAAGGCTGTTCGACGTGGTTTCAACGTTAGGGGCATGCCAGATTCATCCCCCGAATCCTTCACGCCCCCCCCCCCGACCTCCGACCCGTCCCGATCCAAACCATTTTCAACCCTGTGTCCCCTTTCCGGCACGTTCAACGCCTTACAGAAACGACGTTATAACCAACGACGACAACGAATAAATAGGCGAGGGGGCAACTCGAATGCGGAGGTCGTCGGGGGGTTGGGAGAGGGTTGGGGGGGGTGGCAAACGCATGTCGCGAGAGACCGTCAACTATATTGAGAAACAAGGCACGAAGAAAAGGATGGAAAATCGTGGGGGGTGAGGTTAGGGGTGGGTTGGGGGGGTAGTTTGGTGTTGCCACTGGGGTTTACCTATCGCTCCCTGAGAGACGTTGGTAAACGCAATTAACTGTCGCGAGCGTGCGGATAAGGCAAAGGCGAATATTCCATCTGATAATAAACGCATGGCGATGTGCGCATGCGCGCATGCGCGCGAACGTGCGTGCAAGATGGTGAGTTTCAGGAAGCAACTTTCGGGCTGATGACAACCCGCGGGGTTGTTCTGTGTTCTACCCACACGGTTTTACTTGGTCTCCCCCTGCCCCCTGCCCCCTCGCCCCCCGCCCCCTGCCCCCCTCTCTTAAGGATTCGGGTTCTTCATCCACCGAGACTTTGCAATCCCGGGGTGGGCCTCCGTGGCACAAGGAGCTTTCTCTTCGTGGTCGCAATTCCACCCCCCCCCCCAACCCCCCAACCCTCATGTCCCTCTAAACTTACTTAGGAGCCTCAACGTCGTCACAAATTTCTCTCGCACGACAGCCAGTCGTCTCTCTCTCTCTCTCTCTCTTTCTCTTGCTCTCTCTCACATACAAACAGCAGGGCCTTGCCCCCCCCCTCCCACCCCCTCTCAACCTACCCCCAAATATATATTTCGGGCTCAAAAGCTCATGAAGTTATTGCTTGAAAGCCTCAAGAACAAGGACCAATGAAAACTTGAAACTTCAGTTCGATGAATAACGTTTTGGAAACTCGTGGAACTCTTGACTTATTTAGCGACTCGTAAATCGTCGTCTTTTCAATCGTTGCGATGACGGAGTTTGTGTGTTTTGTGATGGCACGAACCACGAAATTATTAATTCGATGAAAGATCGAATCGTCGTTTTGGCAAGACCAAACGCGAATATCTCGACACAACCGGGGATGATGAAATTTTCGTTCGGTTGACAAGTTTCGTCACGAGTTTCGTCGGGATTATCGAGGCGAAGGTGGTGAGATTTTGATTGGGTTGGATTTCATCGACGAACGAGGTTGGCGACTTGCGTTTAGGGGGAAGTATTGAATTAATCGATTATCAGGATCGACGTTGTCGTTTTTCGAAGCGTCGAATTGAGACAAATGAAATTTCGAGTTAATGCCTTGGATTTCGTTTCGATTTTCCCAGATTCGTTGATTTTCAAAGGCTTGTAAACACTTTTGTGAGTACTTGGATCGACGACTCCAATTTTTGTTGGAGGTGTCGTCAATAGTTTGGATTTTATTCAGATTTCCAACACTAATTGGAGGTGTCGTCAATGGTTTTGATTTCATTTATAATTCCAACACTAATTGAAGGTGTCGTCAATCATATTAATTTCATTTCGATCTCCAACGAAAATTAAAAGTGTCATCAATTTAGAAAAGTGCATTTAAAAAATTAACGAATCCGTTGAAAAATCAAAATAAAATTCAAACCATTGACGACACCTCCGACAAAAATTCCCAATAGTTCAAATGTCATTTACATTTCCAACACTAATTGAAGGTGTCGTCAATCATATTAATTTCATTTCGATCGCCAACAAAAATTACAAGTGTCATCAATTTAGAAAAGTGCATTTCAACAATCAACGAATCCGTTGAAAAATCAAAATAAAATTCAAACCATTGACGACACCTCCGACAAAAATGCCCAATAGTTCAAATGTCATTTACATTTCCAACACTAATCGAAGGTGTCGTCACTGATTCAGATTTCATTCAAATTTTACCCTCATTCCTCAATTTTCAAAACCTCCCAATTTCGTAAATCATCCAAACCCCCCTATAAATGAAAATAAAAAAAATTCAAACGATTGACGACACCTCTTCCGAACAACCGACGAGCCTTACGCGGAGCTGTGACACGCTCGAAAATCCCCATTGCGGCACTTCCATTGCCATAATGGTGTGCGTTAACTATAGACGCGATCTCGTAATACCTCAGACGCGAGACGGGGGGGGGGGGGTGTACGGTTCGTGTATTCCCGCGCCCACTATTACCTCCGATACTTTCATACTTCGTGAGCCACGCGAATCATAATAACCCGCGAGCGCGCGGCTTCATCATCATCGTCGTCGCGTCGACCAGAGAGAAAGAGAGAGAGAGAGAGAGAGAGAGAGAGACTTACACACTCGGTAAGCATGATCCACACCGAATTCATAACTTCATCCACGCCTTCGCGATTTCACCATCCACCATCATGGACTCTGTCTTATTGTCATGCGATCGTGGTTGTCCCCCCGATGCCACAACAACAACAAAAACAACAACAACAACGTCGAGAATCGCGTGTGCCCGAGGTCTGTAACCTACTTCACAGTCGTGCCTCGATTCCAACGCCTTCGGTAGAAGCGTGCCTCGTATCCCCTCTCAAATTACTTTCCAGAATTTCATATTTGTTATGGTCGCTATAGGAAAAACAGTCACAATGTTGTGACTGTTGTCCTACCGTGATCAGGGTGATCAGTGTGACCTTGAAACCCAATATTTTGACAGTTTCCAAACGGTAGGGCGTAGATCTAGTCAGAAATTCATCGGCCAACTGTCATATTTACCCAACTATCATGTCATCTTTGTCTCATGCCACTTGACCAGTCCTGATAAAGGTTATCAGAAGAACAACACTTCGGCTAGCTTCGTCAAGGCTTTACCATCCGAAATTTGACTTCATGAAGTTATTGAGATATGAAGATATTAAGATATTAAGATACCAAGATATCAAGATATAAAAATATAAAAATATTAAGATATTTTGATATTTATATATTAAGATATTAGGATATTAGGATATTAGGATATTTGGATATTAGGATATTAGGATATTAGGATATTAGGATATTAGGATATTAGGATATTAGGATATTAGGATATTAGGATATTAGGATATTAAGATATTAAGATAAAAATATATGAAGATATGAAGATATGAAGATATTAAGATATTAGGATATTAAGATATTAGGATATTAAGATATTAAGATACTAAGATATTAAGATATTTATTATATTCAGATATTAAGATATTATCACAAGGACAACTCTTCGGCCAGCTTGGTCAAGGCTTTACTGTCCGAAATTTGACGCTTCAATCGATGATTAACTTCCCCTAGACCCTAAGTCCAAGTTCCTATTCAGTCATCAGGACATTAAACTCGTACGCCTACGATTCGAAGTAATGTCTCGGTCCCCACACTAACCCTTACATCGAGGCTCGACTGTAACACCTAACTTCACGGTGTTCTAACTGCCGCTACCACTCTCGAGTCCCACTGCTTCGAGACTCGGGCAATCGAGTCGCCTCGCCTTTGGTTTTCTCTCCGCATTGTGTGCGCACATATAAATAATTCTTCTCGTTCGCTCGATTTGAAACGCGAGTGTGTATGATGTGCACGAAGTGCCATTCCCCCCCTCCCCTCCTCCTTCCCCTCCTTTGGTTAGCACGGTGAACCTGATCGGTCGTTGTGGTAACGAGTATGGAACCTGTAACGCACTCATTGCCAGCAACGATATATACGGCAGAATGCTGTGGTACACAACACACATGAGCTTTCTAGTCGCACGCGACTGGTCTTTGTATGGCACGGTATGGCCCTTAACCGTACGTTGAGTATCGCACGCCGGCTATGTGGGATGGTCGCGTGGAATTCTCATGGACACGTTGACGACGTAACGATGAAAAAAAAATGAAAATAAAAAAGAAACAGGAGGACGAGGAAAATTGTTTTAAGCGATCACGCAGTTTCCGATCTGTCAGCGCTTATTTCGTGTTTACGGACGTGTACGCGACCCGTTATGCTTCGCGTTTTCTACGACAAAAGTGATTCTTTTACCACGAACTTTGAGTTCATAATCTGTGGATTTTTTTCTCGCGCAATTTGTTTGTTTTTTTTTGCGGTCGTTGTTTCGTTTTGGAAATGGAACAATGTAATTTTCGAAAGAATTAGATTGGAATGCGATGATGCACATTTTTTCATATCTATATGAGGAAATGTGAAAACAATGCAGATGTGAAAATGCGAATTTATATACAGATATGAAGATATTAAAATTTGGACATTTAAAGATATGAAGATATGAAGATATGAAGATATAAAGATATAAAGATATAAAGATATAAAGATATAAAGATATAAA
This sequence comes from Diplazon laetatorius, assembly GCA_963662125.1. Taxonomy (NCBI): domain Eukaryota; kingdom Metazoa; phylum Arthropoda; class Insecta; order Hymenoptera; family Ichneumonidae; genus Diplazon; species Diplazon laetatorius. Next base: position 1,914,427 of record OY759152.1, on the reverse strand, counting down.
GATATAAAGATATAAAGATATAAAGATATAAAGATATAAAGATATAAAGATATAAAGATATAAAGATATAAAGATATAAAGATATAAAGATATAAAGATATAAAGATATAAAGATATAAAGATATAAAGATATAAAGATATAAAGATATAAAGATATAAAGATATAAAGATATAAAGATATAAAGATATAAAGATATAAAGATATAAAGATATAAAGATATAAAGATATGAAGATATAAAGATATGAAGATATAAAGATATAAATATATAAAGATATGAAAGATATAAAGATATAAAGATATAAATATATAAAGATATAAAGATATAAAGATATAAAGATATAAAGATATAAAGATATAAAGATATAAAGATATAAAGATATAAAGATATAAAGATATGAAAGATATGAAAATATGAAAATATGAAAATATGAAAATGTAAAAGTGTAAAAATGTGAACATGTGAAATCGATCATAACATTTTTTCCTCTTCGCCAGACATTATTCGTCAATGATAATCGATTATCTCAACCGCTGCAAAACAATTAAAATAATTCGTCCACGAACCGAGAGTCCCCAGTTGTGCGCGTATGAACTATCGGATAATTCGTTTCGTCATGAATGCTCCACGTGTGTGTGTGTGTGTATGTGTGTGTGAATATCAATGTGAATATGTACATATGTATACCCCGTGAACCCCTTGAGGCTTCGACGTTCGACCTCAATTGGTTCGATTTGTCAACCTTTCACCCGTAATACAGACTACAGACCCCCCCCCCCCCCCGAGGCAACGATAACCGGAAGGCACACGTACAAACGAAATAAGAACAAAGAATCCACGAGATGATTATTGCGTATCAAACGGTGCCTTCTAACCTCAAACACAGTTTTCCCAAGTTTATCATGTTTTTATCGTTTATCCTGATCATTTTCGTCCGACAATTTTCCATCGATTTACTCAATATAACTCAATTAATAAAGTCCAATATTGTCAAAAAAAAAAAAAAAAAAAAAAAAAACTTTCAACGACGGTTTACAAATTGAGTTTACCTTTCGCAACTCACAATTTCTCATGAGATCTTGTGGCAAGATTAACGAGCAATGGGTAAAAGTTGATGAACCCCTTTTAAGGATGTGAGAGAGCCTTGCCATTCGATACACTGGATCTATAAAATTGAAACGCCCAAACTAAAGACACTGAAAGCCACTTCTATATCTATATATATATATATGGATAATGTAATTAAATATTATTGCAAATTATGGAAATAAATTTCAAACGGATAATTACATCGAGAAGAGCTTTTATGGTGGGAACATCTTAATTGCCAACTTGACCCTATGATTTATAGACCAGTCTCTGGGACTCATAAAAAATTGGCATAAATACATTTTTTACTATTTACTTTATTATTATTAAATTTTCTTTCTGCTAGTCATAAAAAAAAAATAATTTTTCAATTATGATTCTTGAAAAATGATTCGTCCATTGGAAATCAAATTATGACGATATCCAATAATTATTATATATATATAATAATGTTACGGTGATTTAAATAAATAGTATGATGATTGCAATGAGTTGACAATGTTATCTGAATTATCAGATATGGGTTCTGTTCGATGTATAAATGTTATTCATTCTTAATCTGTACTGAAATCCAGATTTTGATACAGATTTAGAATAAATAACATTTCTTTTCAATCCATCGACGGTCTAATTAATATTGAAAAAAAAAAAAAATAATAATAAGCAACGCATATTTCGTCTCTCGAAACCATTAAAAAAAAATCTCAAATCCCACATTTTTCATTCAGCATTGCAGAAAATTCCCAACAAATGGGCCCCCTAAAAACAAAGTGAAAAGTAAAGGAAAAAAAAAAAGACAAAAACAAAGCTCCAAAAAATCACTCATTATTCATCCGACCGAATAATCCCCCCCACGACTTCGACTCAAAATTTCGTCGATGCGTCGCCATCGATGAACCATAAAACAATTTTCCGGTTTTTTTTCGACGATAAACGATTCGTGCGCATCGGTCTTTCCAAAAAAAAAAGAAAAAAAAAAAGCGTTGCATTCTGTGGCACGAAATTTGCGGGCTAAAAGTGTCGGAGATAACTCGTCCGAGCGTGTACTACAAACGTGCTCATGCGCTCTTTCTCCTGTGGTTAAAAAAAAAAAAAAAAAAAAAAAAATCAAAGTACATGAAAATATACATATACACATATTTCCACCCTCGCGACGAGCTTTCCCACTTGAGGGGCGGAGGGGCGAGTTGTGTCTTTTTTTTTTTTTCAATTTTTTTTTTTTTTTTCAACCCGTGTGCGAATCCTCAACGCCACTCCACTTTACCAGTGTGCTCGTGTTCGCGTTGGGTTCACAGATTCGTACTACCCGAAAAAGCTCTGGCAACACCCTCCGTCCCTCCCCCTCCCTCTTCGCCCCCTCCCCCTCCACCGCCAAACGCCCGATGCGTTTCCGTTATTTCCCAATAAACGTGATTTTATCTCGCAACGATAAATTAATCGTGACGAAAATAGGGAGGAGGGAGAGGGGGGGGGAGGGCATAGGGTTTGAAGAGGGTACGTTAATGCCCCTTGTCCAGCTGCTGCTGCTGCTGGAACGATCGTGCATTTAAAATAAAAAATAAATAATAATAAAAAATATATATATAAAAAAAGATAAAGAGCGAGTGAGAGCAAGAGAGATGGAGGAAATGAAATAACCAAAAAAAAATAACACTAAGAGATAAAAATAACAATAAGAGAGATGGAGGAAATAAAATAACCAAAAAAATGAATAAATAAATAAATGAAAAAAGCTCTCGATTTAGACGAGCGAGAATGGTGCACAGTTATGTTCTCTGTCATCGCGAAATCGTGTGCAATGAGAAAACAAATATTTGTAAAAAGTAGAGAAAAAAAAATATGAATATAAATATATATGTAAATATATATATGTATATGTGTGTGTATTTGTCTGTATGGTAACGCAAAATAGAACAAAATAAAAAGAAATATATATATAAATATCGAATCGAAGTAGATTGAGTCACTGTTGTGACTATCGAGCACGTATAGAGAACCCGGGCTTGGGGCTTTGCGGAAAAAGCTCAATTGAAATGCGTGGGAGGGGGTAGAGGGGGGGGGGGTCTCGGTAACGATGACAGGTGGTCGATGGTTGCGCATTTTTATTTCGATTACCCAAATTGAATATACTCGCGGAAAATGATCGTTGCCAAACCGCTCACCGAATTTTTTTCATACATATATATATATTTTTTATTTTATTTTTATTTTGCGGCGCAGCCCTTTTTATTTTTTGACGTGTCCGAATGAGTTTTTTCGGATATTGTAAAATGCATATATATATATATATGTATATATATATATATATATACATATACAATATATATAAATACATGTCCGACAAACTCATTCGGATACTTAAAAAAAATGGGCACAGCCACAAAAAAAATGTATGAATAAAATTAAATTAATATGTATGAACTTCAGATGAAACCACAGATGAAACTATTGAATCGTTGATTTTATATTTAACATTCGACCAATGAAAGATCACCGGCATCATCAGACTATAGTTAAGTCACACTGTACTTAAGTCACACACACACATTGGTTGAATAATTTTCCATCGTAATCTGCAATCTTGGCCTCGTTCCGATTCTATCGAGCAATGTCTTTGCTGTACCGTTAACTACTTGATTAAAAAAAAAAATCTATAAATAAAATTGCAGCTTGCTTCCTTCGAATCGTAGATAATGAACGAAGTTTCCTCTATGAGGAAGTGTAAAAAAAATGTTATTCCTTCGCTCTGAAAATCGTAGATAGTGAACGAAGATTCCCTCTAAAAAGCAAGCATGTAGAAAAAAAAATTGCATTCCTTGGATCCATATCATAAGTAATCAAGATTCCTCAATGAGAAAACATTTATTAAAAAAATATTCCGACTAAAATTAGTTTAAACTTGAAAAGCGAAAAAAAAAAATCGAAATAATTGTAAACGACTGAGCAAGGAGTCAAAAAATCGTTCAACAGGACAGCTTAAAGAAAAGTTTAGAAAAATGGAGGGAAGGGGGTTGATTAAACAGATTTGAACCCCCTCCGATCCATCTCGAGCAAACACATGTGCAATCGTCCCTAGAACGTCATTCGTTCAATTTTCATTATTCCCTTTCCCACAATTTTTCAATATTTTTTCATACCATTTTTCCCTCCTCCCTTTCTGCATCTCTCTCTCCCTCTCTCTCTCTCTCACTTCATTCAACATGGCCCCAATGTTTCCCGTTCACGTTTCACGGAATATTTCATAGTTTTCACGCGATGAAAAGACTCGAACGAATTTTCGAGTTGTGTACGGAAAATAACTTCGCGCTTCGAGAGGCGGCAATTCGGGGGGTTGGGGAATAGAGAGGGGGGGAGGGGGGGGGGTGAAACATAACCGCGAACTGGTACAACGCCCAAACACTGTGTGTGTGCTCGCCCCATGGGAATGCAACGTTGCTCTCGGTACACGAGATTTCGTTTATAACGATCCCTCTTCACGTCCTTTACGTGTTTGCAGATGTTTGCCCATTTTATATCCCATCCTTCCCATCCTTCCCACTCTGCCCCACTCTCTCTCTCTCTCACACTGTCTCCCTCTCTCTCGAACCTTTGCCCCAATCGACCCCCTCCGTCTCTTTTCGTTATACGTGCGCGCACGCAGAAATTCCCTCCCCCCCCCCTTTCCCTCCCCCCCGGGCTAAACGAATGCAGATATCGTTGCATTTACGCTCGCTGCACTTGGCGGATGAACCCGTAAAGCGCCAACCGAATGTATAAGCATCGTTGCATCCTGTATGTGTGTTTTATGTATATATAAATATACATATATGTATATAGACACACCTTTCTAGGTTTATATGTGTATTTATATATCTATGTAGATATATATATATATGGGTATAGGCTCTGCAAGCTCGACTCACTCTATCTCCGCCCGCAGATTCAATTAGCCCCGAACGCCGTAGGGTGCGATTTCTAAAACGGCTCTCACTAACGCTCTCTCTCTCTCTCTCTATCTCTATATCTCTCTCTCTCACTCTTCCTGTCTCTCTCTCTCTCTCTCTCTCTTTCTCTCTGAACCCGATCGACGGTTGAAAAGTAACAAATGAGAGAGTGAGAGAGAGAGAGAGAAAGAGTTGGGAGAGTCCTTTGGCAGTAAAATCGTACCACCCGGTACATCGATCACCCGGTACATCACGGATCTCAAGGACTTTGGCCGAAATAACGATCTAAAGTTACGATTGTAATGTAACAGCGTCGTTTGTTCCATTAGGATCCATTTTTTTCATGGACGCCAAGGGTCCATGTGACCCCTAGACGACCGTGAGTGAGATTCAAGGCCAGAGAGCATTGCCAAGTCCAACTGCACAAGTGGCGACGTTAATCTTCAAGCCACCATTGTTTTTGCACACCCTAGTCCTTCTTTATTACACGATACTAAGGCTGTGAATCTGTTGAAGGATGATGCAAAATGAAAGGGAAGAACCTTCCCCGAAAACTTTGACACTACCTGTAATCCCTCAAGCCTCTGAACTCTGACTCATAATCTACAAAGTCGTGACACAAACAACAAAGAAAAATTCTGGGATCCAGTAACACAAACAACAAAAGATACTTCAAGTGTCCCCTTCCTAGTGGATCCTAGTCTAGTCATCTCTACAAGCCAACAACAACAAAAACGACAAAAGAACCCCAAAGATGACCTCTCTATGATCCTGAACTCAACCTTTTCCCATCAGACTCACGAACGAGTCACTTCATTCCAACCCACAAAATCAAAACAAACAAAGAATACTCCAAGTGTCCCCTCCCAAGTGGATCCTAGTCCAGTCACCTCTACAAGCCAACAACAACAACAAAAACAACAAAAGAACCCCAAAGATGACCTCTCTATGATCCTGAACTCAACCTTTTCCCATCAGACTCACGAACGAGTCACATCATTCCAACCCACAATATCAAAATAAACGATCACCCACACACACCCAAACACAAACCCAAACACCCAAACACACGGACAAACGATGACTCATGGGTACGGATATCGTTGAATTGCAGTGATTTGGACGAACGACAACGGTATCGGTGGCCCAACCCGGTGGTATTCAATTAACTCGAACCGCCGGAGGGATTCTCCCGGGCTCGCTGTGAGAGGATCAAAGATCCGTTGAGCGCGATGATCCAGCCTCCCCTTCCCTCCTGCCCCCCTCCAGTTGTGCTGGATTCCTATGGCGTAAGCGGGGCCGCATATACCCCATCGCCATTTCCTACCAGCTACACAACCCCTTGCCAGCCCCCCCCCCCTCCTCCCCACGGCTACTATGTATATCATCCGATGCTACATCCACAACCCGGTATCTTCAACCCCCTCCCCCCAACTCCTCCCTATCCTGGATCTCTCGACCGTATCCCAGGCCCCCTCCCCCATCACGGATAAAGAGGCAAAGACAGAGAACGCCTCGCCACCCCCCCCACAGGGATTATATCCGGTTGCAGGATGGAAGGAATCCTGTGAGAATCCTGTGAGAATCCTGTGAGAATCACCAGCGGGGGTTCATGGTGTGGCAACGATGGCGGATCATCTCCGTCCGCTACCAGCAGCTAAAACCACCCTCCCACCCCTCCCTCTTCTTCTTTAGGTCTATACACATTATATTCCACCTTTATTCCTATTTTTTCTGCTCTTCATTCTCATTTTAACTCTCTTCAACATCTTCCTGGCGTCTTCTTCTTATATCTGGGCAACGTTTGGGATTGAAAGAGTGTCTGTGTGCATCAACGCTGTGCGGTGAGGATGGGAAAGATGGTTCGAGACGTTGAGGAAGATGATGGGAAGAGATGCTGAGGAGAGCCTAGAGAGAGAGAGAAAGAGAGAGGAGGCGTCCTTTGACTGTGTCTCGACCTTTGCCTCAGCGTAATTAACACTAGCTAAGAGTCCCCCCTTCGGGGGAAAGGGGGGCACCCCTTTTGCGCCAAACCGTTTTCCCTCAGCTGCTACCGGTTTGCTTTAACCTCCCGTTTTGCTCCTTACGCGATCGCCTAGCAAAGAAGATGATCTTCCTCCATCTCTGTCGCTCTCTGGTGAGGCTTCAGACGATGAAGAAGGATTCCCCGGCTAATTTACCACCGTATAAACGCGGGGATTATAACCGGGGGTCTCTCTCTCTCAGTGGTGTCTGATAAGCTTCGGCGTATCCGACTCTCATCCGCACAGACTCTGTGCGGATACATCCGGTGAATTATACCTGGGCATTCTTGTGGATCAGGCTGGTGGTGGCACTTTGTGTCGAATCCGGGGAGAATCTGAGGTTTAAACGGATGGTGAACAGTCGTCGCGACATCTACAGCAAGGGATTTGTCACTAGATCGTTGGATCGTAATATTTGGCATGGAAAATCACGATTTTGCGTGGATTGTTTGAGGAAGCTGATGGGGAATTACGTTATCAGTGATGGTGATCAGGAACTTGGGTCGTGTTTCGATGGATGGCTTCTTAAAAGTTAGAAAAAGGATTGATTTAGCTGAATTAGAAGAGGTTTTACGTTTTTGGTTCAAAGAGGCGTCATTTATGGTATTTGTTAGGTTTTCAAGTTTTCTGCTCGAAAGAAGCGCCATAAGTGATGGTGATTGGTATCCTAAGTAGCTTGGGACAATCGTGTATCATGAATTTATCATGAATCATAAGACAATCATGTTTGATACATGTTTCATACATGATTGTATCACGCTAGTGGCTAAGTGGCTGTATCTCGTCGCCTTTGGCCCTCTGTCGGCCATTTCCCGAACTACTGTACATAATAACTGTACACACACATTTCCAAACTCTCAAACTCACCGGCAACCGGAAACAGCATCATCTTTGCGCCCAACATCACGAGCATCAAACGCAAGAGTGTCCCTCGCATTTTGATAATCCCTTTCTTATCGACACACCTTTGTGTTATCAACTTTTTTTTTGTTTTCAAATAAACAATTACAACGCACCGATGGATTCCAAACCAGGATATATAATTCGTCGTTCACAAAACAATCCCTCACGATCTGCACTGATCAACCAACTTTTCCTCCTCCGGCCTCATTCTTCCGCCATCTTTTTTTTTCCGAAAAAAAAATAAAAATGAAAAAAAATTGTAATTGTAAAATTGAATTAATCGTAAATGTGAAATTCGAATGAGATTCAGATGGTCGATAATGTTATCACCGATAATCCAAGAGTTGAAAAAAAAAGAATAACAACAACAAAAATATTCTTCTTGAATACAAAAACTACCAAAAATCAAATAAATCGTAAATATAAAATTCGAATGAGATACAATTCGTGAAATAATTTGTTTTCACCGATGAACAAAGAATCGTCGTAATAAAAACCAAAAATCAACAACAACAACAACAACAACAAAGATATTCTTCTTGAATACAAAAATTTAAAAAAACAAACAAAAATCAAATAAATCGTAAATGCAAAATTCGAATGAGATTCAATTCGTGAAATAATTTGTTTTCACCGATGAACAAAGAGTCGTCGAAATAAAAACAAAAACAACAACAACAACAACAAAAACAAAACGAAACAAAAAAAAACAACAAACAACAACAACAACAAAACGCGTGAACCCGGTTCCCTGGAACGTGAAAGACTGAGCCCAACAAAACGTTTCTTAACGATCGACCGACAAACCGGCGAACGAAGGCCTCTACCTCTTCTCCTCCTGCTGCTGTTGCTGTTGCTGCTGCCACTGGGTGCAAACTTGGTTTCTCCTTGCCATTCCAATCGGTTGGTGGCTTCGTTGCCGGTACTCAGAAGTCTCGACCACGACTACGCGTCGTCTTTTGGCCTCACCGACTATGCCGCAACGACTCGCGCGCCCGTACTTTTCTTCTTCTTCATTTTTTTTGTTGGTTATGTTCGCTCTTTCTCTCTTTCTCTGGTCGCGAGGCGTCCTCTTCCTTCTCTCTCTCTCTCTCTCTCTCTCTCTCTCTCTTTCTCTGTCGTGCATGACGCTCGCGTCTGTCGTGAGGCCATCCGCATCTCTACGGTGCGAAGGATGAAGAATCCGATGTTCTCGAATGTCCTCGTTCAAACGAGCCAACGGCCTCTCACCTCACTTCAAGATGGACGACCGAGAAAACCTTTCTCGCTACGTCTCACTCGCTCCTCAGACTTCGTCTGTGGCGCTGTCTCTGTCGCACTCGTGGCGAACGTGAAACATTTGCGCATCAACGTGTTTGAGAAGGATGCGCAGAACCTTTCTCGCTCCTTCTCACTCGCTCCGCAGCGAGCGCCTGTGGCGCTGTCTCTGTCGCACTCGTGGCGAACGTGAAAAACGTTTATTTCGCTGCAAATAAATGTTTCTGAGACTCTAGCAAAGCGGAAAAATGTTTTATCAACCGAATTTTTCATTCGAAATATATTTTATAAATATTGTCGACGTTTGCAATGTGGAAATAATATTTTATCAACCGAATTTTCCATCCGAATCATATTTTAAAAATATTGTCGATGTTTGCGAAGCGGACAAAATGTTTTATCAACCGAATATTTCATTCGAAATATATAAATAAATATTGTCGGTGTTTGATTTATTGCAATTATGCCTTTTTTAACTTTTGTAATTGAAATATTTATCGTGCAATAATAAAAAATAAATGATAAAATATTTTTTATATTTATTTTTTCTTTTTTTTTTGCTGCAGAAATTGAACAAAGCTCTGGTGTTTCCGGACGAATTGCAAAACAGTTCGAACAGCGAGTCACTGATAAATCAACATTTCGTTTATCTTCACGGTGTGCTGCAGAACATTGAGAAACGCATGATCGACGAGCTTCACGAGCAACAGAATTACACGATTAAAAATTTGAACGACGTTCAGCGACGTATCAACGAACAGCAGGAACAAGTGCAGAATGGCTTATTGGTGAGACATTATTCGTGGATTTATTATTTTTCGAACTTCGATATTGCGGAGATTGTGAAAAATATTTTTGAACAACAATATTCAGCCAGTTTCTTGCTGATACATTTTTATTATTTTTTTTTTCTCTGTCAATGACGAAAAAAATTTTAAGACCCTTTAAAAATTTCCATGGCAAATAGATAATTGATTAGTGACCATTAAAAAAATAGAAAAAAATTAAAAAAACGTTTCACAGATGGCTTCAGCTATGAAGGAAATGAGCGACAAATTGTGTCTGGAGGATGAAATATTGAAATTGGAAAGATTGGCAGACGTGCCTTGTTATCTCGTGCAAGATCCAATTGTGGAAAACGAAAATATAAAGTGAGTCTTCTTTGATTTATCCATTTGACTCGATGAAATTTATTTTTTCATTCAGGCTGGAAGAATGAATGATTTATTCAACTATTTAATTGTTTATTGTTATAAATTTCATTATTTTTAATAAAAATGATGAACATTTCAGTAAACAATTAAAAATTTTTAATTAACCCGTTCAGAGTTAATTTTATTATCATTATTATTTTTATTTTTGTAAATTTATTTCTATACAAAGATTCTCGGCTGATTTGTCTGTGGTCGAAAAACTGGAGAAACATTGTGGAATCGAGGTACCAAAAGTAACTGGATTCAAGTTGCTCGCAGAAGAAACTTTACCAGAAGATTACGAATTTGAACCACTCGACGAAGAAGAATTGGCTGGTAAAATAATCTTTTTCCCTTTTTTTTCTCTAACTTGATCAAGTTTTCAATCATATTTTTTCAACAAGTCGTCAATCATATTTTTTTATTATCATTATTTATTATTATTTTCAATTATTAAAAAAAATAATTTTTAAACAACATTTTTTTTTTTCAATTTTTTTTTTCTAATCAGGATTGCGAGCCGAAAAGTTCGGGTTGGACTCGACGATCAAGATCACTGTGCCACAACCATCGTTGCCTTTACGTCGTGAGAAAAAAAAAGGATTGAGAACAGGTAAACTTGAAATAATCGAACACAGCTCATCGAAAAAAAAAGAAAATTAGTGCACTTTAGATTTAACTCGTTCAGATAGGAAAATAAAAATTTGAATAATCAATTGCAGGCACCCAGACTCAGGTGCACGTCAGTTGGGTCGAAAATCCGTCCCTCTTTTACGTTCGTCAGGCGACAGACGAACCACAGGCGTCAAATCTGCAAACCAATATCAATTATTTCGTCAACAACAGAAAGCCTCCACTTCCAACCGAAGTTAATGTCGGTGAGTCGATTCACAATTGATATAAGATATTTATGAGATAATATATCTTTTTTTTTCTACAAATAATTTTATTGTAAAAAATAAAAAATAAAATACTAAATTTTTTTCTAACAAATCTGATAATTAATTAAATAATAAAAAAATAAAAATAAAACAAATAAATATAATAAGCGAGTCAATTTCAAGACTCATTGTCCATAATATGAGCAAAATTACGAAATCCATTGAACCATTACCGTTGATATTAATTCACTCACAAGTGAAGAATTTTTTTGTTAATTTTTTTTTTTTCGTTTAAAAAAAAAAATCTCGTCACCTACAGACGAAATTTACGCGGTGCAGATACCAAGCTCGAAGTTTTGGTATCGCGGTCGTGTCACAGCGATAAACACGAAACCCGATTCACCGGACACGTACGAAATATTCGGCATTGATCGTGGAAAAATGGAAAACGAAGTGACGAAAATGCGTTTGCGATGCTTGCCAACTTCCATGACTGCGGTACCGGCGACGTTAATCAAATGCGGATTGCACGGGATTGAGCCCAAAGACGGCGAATGGACGTCGGAAGCGCGAAACGAGATGCTGAAACTCATAAAGTAAGTTTTTTTTTCCAAAATTTTATTTATTTATTTATTTATTTATTTATTCATTATTATTTTTTAACTGATTCTCGAGGCTATTATAATAGTAGGCTTCGATTCTCAAGGACTATGGTACCCTCAAATCAAGACTATATATAAGCCTGAATCAAATGTAATTTATTAATTTATTAATTTATTAATTTATTAATTTATTAATTTATTAATTTATTAATTTATTGATTTATTAATTTACTAATTTATTAATTTATTAATTTATTAATTTATTAATTTATTAATTTATTAATTTATTAATTTATTAGTTTTTTAGTTAATGAATTTACGATTTTATTTTTCGCTTCTAGATATCGTACAAATAAACGAGGAGTTATCATGTACATCGTTGAACCGAAAGAAGACATTTGTCTCGTGGACATTTGTACGGAACAGTCGAACGATTTGCGTGATTCGCACATTTCCGTGGCCGAAACTCTGGCATTTTCGGGACACGGAATTTCCGCATCGAACAATCTAATCGTAATTCATATTATCGATTACAACAAAAATTTGATCAAACGAATTCTCATCATTATTAAAATAAAAAAAATGTCTGTTCGGGAAGTTCGTTATGAATTTTTAGTTGGCTTTTTTTTCTTTTTTTCAGAATTCAATTTCGCCACCGATGCGAAATATTTTACGCGAAAGTTTGGACCTGGATGCTTTTTGTCAGGTGCAGTGCTCTCATATCGAGACACCGGATTGCATCTACGTGCAAAAAGTAATTTATGATGATATATAAATTTTTGAATTTTTTCTTCATTAAAAATAATTTTTATTATTTTTAGTAATTTAATATTTCTTTTTTTTTTTTTGTGATTTGATAATGAAAAACTTCATTTTCAGGCCGGAGATAATCTGCTCAATCTTCACGGGCTTATCAACGAAATGTCAGCAATTTATAACGAAGCTGTCAAACACAAAGCGTTGGAAATTTTAATTCCCAGCTTAGGTAATTTCCGAGTAAATCAAAAATTTAATTTCAAATAAGAAGAATGTAAATTTTTCGAATTATTTTTTTATCACAAATTTTGCAAACGATGAATTAAAACTTGTTGAATGTTTTTTTTTTTTAATTTTTTTTTTATAATTATTATTTTAATAGAAATGCCGTGCGCGATTGAAAAATCGAAAGGTTTTTGGTATCGCGGAATCGTCACTGGAGTTCCAGCTCCGCGTACCGTTCAAGTTTTTTTGTTGGATTTTGGATCGACGATTACAACGGATTGCGAAAAAATTCGTATTTTGTCGGACAAGTATATGACAAGCCCGGGCCAGGTTCGTGTAATCGATGACCATTCCATAATCACTTGAATTTTCATTAAAAGATTATTGTCAAAAAAAAAACAAATAAATATGAAAAAAAATTATAAAAATTTATTTTTTCATGACGACGAATATATTTATTGTTTATTTATTTTTTTGTGATTTTTAACATGATTAAAAAAGGCAATCAAGGTATCACTGGTTGATGTGAAGCCTCGCGAGGGCGACAAATGGACCGACGAGGCCATCGAATTCACGAAAAAAATCATCGATTCGAAATCCATTCGAATTTTTGCTTTTGAAAAATCGTCAAACGGTTACAGAGTCGGTATTTACGTGAACGACGATGAAAATTTCGCGGCGATGTTGGCGACCAATGATTTTGCAGTCAGTACGGGATCGAGGTACATAAGTTTTTTTTTTAAACTTTTTTTTGTTACAATTTTGATTTATTTATTTATTTATTTATTTATTTCGTTTTGCAATTTTTATTCATTTTTTGTAACATCGTGGCTCCGTCTTTGAAAGAAAGTTTTTTTCGTTTTTTCGATGAGTTATCGTTCGAAATTTTAAACTTGAAGCATGTAAAAAAAATGTATGAAAAATAATTTCTAATTTTTATTTTTTTGCATATATTTTTTTTTATTAAGTAAATCGTGACTTTCTCATCGAAAAGGATTTTTTATTTGGACGATAGAGTTAGTTGGTTTCGAATTTCAATCTCAAAGTTATCGGAAATTCAATCTCGAATCTTTCAAAACTAATATTTCAACTCTGAGACTAAAAAATCGAAGAAAAATTCCAAATTTTCGGAGTAGAGACTCGTATTAAATATCTCTTTAGTTTCAAGACAATTGTTGATTTATCAATTACGAAATTTCGATATTCATTCATTTTCTAATTTATTAATTAATTAATCAATCAATTTCTTGATTTATCAATTTTACAATTTTAGAAAAAAAAATAGAAATAAAATTAAACCGATCGAAATAAATAAATCATAACTCACTAAAATATCTCCGTCAATTGTCAAGATCATCCGGAATGTTCAAGTGTCCAAACGACGTCCAAGCTCTCGAAACCAACTTTCCAAAACCGCAAATTCAAAAATTACGAAATTCACGATCGCAATCGAAGAGAATGCGAAAACAAGCGAAAAATTGGCGAAACAAACACGAAACAATGTCGTCGATGTGCGAAACCACGGACAAGGATCACTATCGCATCGAGGTCATAATAATTCGCGTGGAATCACCGAACGAGATTTATCTCGCTCAATCGCGCAACGAAACTTCGTACGAAAAAATGTTTTCGGATATGCAAAAATTTTACAACAATTACAAAGAAGCGGTGAGAAACGACGACGATTGGGAATTGAATAAGCAGTGCGCGGTTTATCGTCAGCACGACAAAATGTTTCATCGTGGAAAAATCGTGTCGTTGATGATGAACGATAAACGTGCGATCGTCAATCTTTACGACATTGCCACGGAGATCACGGTTCCCATCGACGATCTGCGGGCGGTTAATCTTAAATTTTGGAAACACGATACACGAGCTTTCAAAGCCAAATTGGGAGAAATTTTGCCGTGCGGGGGATCGTCCGATTGGTTGGAATCCTCGTGCCAAAAATTCAAAGATTTCATTCACGAAGATCCGAAAGCGAAATTTTACATCTCAAAAATTGTGAGTCGTTGTTTTCATATTTTTTCGTTTCGAAAAAAACTTAATTCGACATTCTTTATTATTTTATTCGTTGTATGATGTTTTTTTTTTTTTTTTAATGATTTTGAAAGAATGTTTTTAAATTAATTTTTCTTTTTAAATGATGTTTAAAAAAGAATTTTTGAAAATTAGAATTTGTTTCGAAAAAAATTAATTCTCTATTCTTTATTATTTTATTCGTTGTATGATGTTTTTTTTTTTTTTAATGATTTTGAAAAAATGTTTTTCAATTAATTTTTCTTTTTAAATGATGTTTAAAAAAGAATTTTTGAAAATTAGAATTTGTTTCGAAAAAAATTAATTCTCTATTCTTTATTATTTCATTCGTTGTATGATGTTTTTTTTCTAATGATTTTGAAAAAATGTTTTTAGATTGAATTTTTTTAAAAATAATGTTTAAAAAAGAATTTAAAAAAATTAATTTAAGAAAAAAAATGTTTTTAAATAAATTTTTTTTTAATTTATTTTACTGGTTAACATTTTTTTTCAGCCACGTTGACAAGATTTTATTAGATTGCACTACAGATTGATGAATATGTGTTTAAAAAAATTATGAAAATTTATTTTTCCCCAAACAAGTGGATGCATAATGAAGCCTTCATCCACTTTTTATTTTTTTTTCTTCTCTCTCAGAGCGAGCCTGAGGTGAAGGATTTGCACGTCGAATTGATGGTCGAGCGAACGACCATCAGTGGTCCTTTTGCACCGAAAATAACCAATCTCGAATCCATCAATGAAATGTTGGTAAACGCTGGACATGCCATCCGCAAGAAACAGTAAATAATAATATTTATCCTTTTATTTTTTACTTTTTATTTTTTATTTTTCATTTTTATTTTTATTTTTTATTTTTTATTTACATTTTGAATTGTTGATTTATCAATTACAGAATGTATCAATTTACTGATTCATTTTTTCGTTAAATCATCAATTTATTAATTTTAGAAAAAACAATAAAAATAAAATACAACAAAAGAAACACAAATGTAAATAAAAGCACAAATACAAGAAACATTAAATAATCATTTTTGGCATTTGCTCAATACATTTTATTTTTATTTTCTATTTTTACTTTTTGATTTTTTATTTTTATTTTTGTTTTATTTCTATTTTTCATTTATTTTTAGATACGGAAAGTCGAAAGTGCTTGCTCTCGATCTTAAGCGTGAAATATTGAACACGGGTAACGAGCAAAAAAATGAAAATTTCAAATCCACAAAAACAAACGGTTCGATAAACGTTAAATCCGACGACGATTCGGAATCTTCGTGTTCCGATTCGACGCCAGTTTCGCAAAATTTCAACGAACACAGTTTGTCGTCGAACGACGAAAATGTGACCTCGTGGCCGCAGGCCGAAAAAATTACTAACGACAAGTTTGAGGCTGTTGCATCGAATGTGGATTACGATTGCTTCGTCTATCTTCATCCGATTCAGAGTGAGTTAATGAGTGAATGACAAATGACCCATTGCATTATTTATTGCAATATCCCAATTGAATAATGGCACAGAAAAATGATGCCAATAAAATTTTGAATGAATTGAAAAAATATTAAGAATTAAAAAAAAAAATAATAACGTGAAACAACTTTTGAACAAATTTTTTTTTTTTTTTTTTCGATTATCGTCGATAGACGTAGCCCGTCTGAAAAACATCGAAAACACACTGACGGAAGGCTACAGGAGATCGAAGACAAAACCCAAGGATTTTACGTGGAAGAAAGACGATCTTTGC
This sequence comes from Diplazon laetatorius, assembly GCA_963662125.1. Classification (NCBI taxonomy): domain Eukaryota; kingdom Metazoa; phylum Arthropoda; class Insecta; order Hymenoptera; family Ichneumonidae; genus Diplazon; species Diplazon laetatorius. Next base: position 1,897,796 of record OY759152.1, on the reverse strand, counting down.
ATCGTCGAGTATCACGACGATAAAAAGTGGTGCAGAGGTCAGGTGAAGGAAGTATTGGAAAACAGCGAAGAGACGATCGTCAGGGTAATCGCTCATTTTTTCCTCCTTACATTTTAAGCATTCCTGCAAAAAAAAAAAAAAGGATAAGAAAAATAAGTAAATTAGAACTTCTGCTGACAATCATTGAATAAAAATGAATTACTAATTTGTGAAGTATTCTGATAATTGACTAATCATTTCGATTGTCAAATGTGAATACAAAAAATTATATTGAAATTATTTTTGGATTTTTATTATTTTTTTTATTTTTTATTTTCTATTTTTTATTTATTTATTTATTTATTATTATTATTTCTTTTTCGTAGGTCGAATTGATCGATTACGGAAGCGTCGAAGATTGCAAGCTGGGAGAGCTTCGTAAACGTCTTAAACTGACCGATGTACCGAGACAATCGACTAAATGTGCGATCTACGGATTACGTCCGGTAATTATGAAAATTCATTTTATTATTATTATTATTATTATTATTATTATTATTATTATTATTTGTAATATCTAATTATGTTCTTATAATAATTTTCTAATGATATCCTTATCATAATCATGTGATTCTGTTCTTATAATGAAAAAAAACGTGAGCAAAGTAGGAATTCTTTCACTCAAACCAAAAAATAAAAGAAAAATCTCGTATAATGTAACAATATAAAAAAAAATACTGATAATTATTAAAATTGACACACGCAGACAAGGAGAAAAAAAAACAAATAGCATCACGATTATGAACCGGTTGAATATAAAAAATTATTTAAATCATATATTTTTAATAATCCTCGTTTGAATTTTTTTTTTGTATTTTTGTTTTTTGTTTTTTAATTTGCGTTTGAGCGGAAAGTATTGGAAGTATTTCAAGGTGATGCGTCGGATTTCACGATGAGTTTATCAAAGCAACGTAAAGTTTCGACACCATAGACATAGATATATATGTATATAGATATTTTTTTTTTAATTTCGTAATCGTCTATTCGTAAACACGTGTGATCGTTTATTGATCCGGCAATAAATTTGTTGGTTTTTGCCTTGAATTGGGACGCCTCGCGTCACCTTAGGACGGCAGTATATTAGATCACAGACTCCGTCCAAAAACGAGAATAAATTTTGGAGATTTTGTTTTTCTATCAGGAAGTACGACGTAAAATCGTTTTGAATTCGAATGATTGATTGTACATAATTTTCAACCATGAGTCATAAGAATTTTCGTGCTATTTTATTCGAAATTATCGCTAGAATGATAATTTTTTTTTTTTCTACTTGAGATGAAAAAAAAAAAATGAATGGATTTGGAATTTGTGAGAAATGGAATTTGTTTATGTTGAAGGATACACCAGACGGAAAGTTCACGATCGAAGATTTGGATAAAATCCATACCGTCGTGGTCGATCAGAGGATGATGTGTTACGTTCGAGAACGCACGGACGATCATTTGGTGGTGAGTAATGAAATCATTTGAAAGTGATTGAAAAAACAAAATTCCAATCATACTTCAACACTTTTTCTACAAGTACAAATTTTTTATATCATCTAAAATATGATTTTTAATGTGCTAAAATAAAAATCTTCAAAAAAAAATCATTAAATTTTTTTTCTAATTTAGAATTTCTTTCACTAAAATTCTCACAACTTTTTAATAATTTTTAGGATAGTAAGAAAAATAATTCCGATCATATTTCAACACGTTTTCTACAAGTACAAATTTTCATAATATCCAAAATATCATTTTTAATGTGCTAAAAAAATATTTTTAAAAAAAATCACAAAAATTTATTTAAAAACTACTTTTTTCCACTTAAATCATCACAACTTTTTAAAAATTCGTAGGATATTAAAAAAAATCATAATAATGAATTTTAACGCGACGTTTTGAATTGGATCAAAATTTGTCCAATTTTACTGATAAAGAATCAATGAAAAAAAAAAAATTATTTCAAAAAAATAATTGCAAAAGAAATCCTAAATATGAAAAAATAAAAAAATGTCAATTGTTTCTCATGGTCGTCGCAGGTGTCGATTCAAATGTTGACTCCAAACCCAGTCGAATTGATGCCCCATCTGATCCACGATTTAAATTTGTCCGTGAGAAATGAGTTCGATGATGATGACGATCGAGTTGAAGACGATTCAAATATTTCCGTGAGAAACAAGTTTGACGAGTTTGACAAAGATGACGATTCGCGCAGTGACGACCGTGAAATTGATTTGAACGACGAAACGAACGATGATGACTTTGGGGTTATTATCGAAGGTTACATCGATCATCCGAAATTCAATGAAATTGATTTAAATGATAATGTCGAAGTAATTGAAAATAATCAAGATGATGAAAATGAGAAAGATTTTGAAAATGAAACAGTTGACGGAAATGAAAATGAGGAAGACGATGAAAATGAGGAATATAAACGTGAAAATGAGGAAGACGATGAAAATGAGGAATATAAACGTGAAAATGAGGAATACAAACGTGAAAATGAGGAAGACGATGAAAATGAGGAAGAAAAAAATAAAAATGAGGAAGGAAAAGGTGAAAATGAGAAAGACAAAAATGAACATATCGAAAAAAACGAAAATAAAATTTTCGGAGACGAAAAAAATGCGGAAGACACTGAAAACGACGAAGAAAAAAATGGAAAAAAGAAAAAACGCAAAAATAAGAATAAGAACGTAAAAAAAAATGAGAAAGACGATAAAAATGAGGAAGACGACAAAACTGAGCAGGACGATAAAAATCCCAAAGACAAAAATACGGAAAATAATGCGAATAATCGCATCGAAAATAAAATTCTCGAAAAACAAGAACAATCAGCAGATGATATTGCTTCGAACGAAGAAGAAGACGATGATGTCGATTCGAGTTTAAAAAATCATCGACTCGACGATTCGACCTTGAAAAATAATCAAGACACCGATTCGACATTGAAAAATAATCGAGAAAACGATTCGAGTTTGAAAAATAATCAAACGATCATTTTTAAAAATTCCGACGATGATAGCATCGAAAAAAATGAAAACAACGAATCTTCGACGATGATCGAAGGTCCGACTGTGATATTCATCGAGAATCCGGAAAAATCAAATTCTCCGGACGATTTAGACGGTATTCTGAACGATTACAACGACGTATTCAGCGTCGACGATCACGAAGATCCGGTTTTGTCGGGAACTGCAAATTTTTCGCCAAAGAACGAATCACGAAATTTCAATAAATGCGAAACTTCGTACGAGTTGGAAACCATTTCGTTGCCCGATTTTTTGGACAACGATGAATTGGTCGCTTCCACGCCTTTCAACGAGTCACTCGTTGACGATTATGAAAATTTCAAGTACAAACGATTAGTTATTCCGGACGATGTTGTGATCGTTAAAGCTGAAGTCTCGTCGATCGGTTATACGATTTGTTGGCTTCATCTTTTGGATAACAAAAATTCAAAGGTAATTTTAAATAAATTCAATTGTAAATTTGTATTTATTTATTTATTTATTTATTTATTTATTTATTTATTTATTTATTTATTTATTTATTTATTTATTTATTTATTTATTTATTTATTTATTTATTTATTTATTTATTTATTTATTTATTTATTTATTTATTTATTTATTTATTTATTTATTTATTTATTTATTTATTTATTTATTTATTTATTTACAATCCAATTTTAACTAAATTAATAAATTTGATTATTAAATATTTAAATGGCAAATATTGGATATTATTAAATATTTTCACATTTATCTTGTTTTTTAATCGAATAAAATGAATTTAATCGTATTTGTGTTGTCACACAAATGCAATTTTATTCGATTCGATTCGATTTTATTCGACTAAAAAAAATATATATACAAAAAATATTTAATAATATTTGTAATTTATTATTGAAATATATAATATACAAATTTTTTTATTGATTTACCATTTTATTGGATATATTCAATAAAATATTCAATTTAATTCGACATTTAATAATTTTTGAATAATATTCTGATAATCCTTTTTTTTTTTTTTTTTAACTCGTTAGATCATAACTGAATGTTGCGAGTTGTACGAGGACATCAGCGTTTCGATGCTTCAAGCTGAGGAACAACCCATTCTCGAAAATATCTACCGAGGTTTGATAACACATCTATATATATATATATATATATATATATATATTTTTAACTCACAATCGACGAATAAAATATTTGAAAAAAATCAAATTTCCTATTAAAAATATCAATCAATCTGCAATCTGATTTCCAGATGCTTTCAAAATTCCATTTTCATTCAATTTTGTTATTTCGATTTATCTCAATTTAATTTAATTCAATTTAATTTTCTTTCTTTCATAAAAACCAAAAAAAAAAAAAATCAGGAAGTCCATGCTGCGCAAAATTTATCGATAAAGAGTGGTACAGATGTGAGGTCCTCGATTGCGAATCGCCGTGTTACGTGTCTAGCGACACGGTTCACGTCTTCTTCATCGATTGGGGCAATGATGCAGTCGTTCGACGAGACGAGTGAGTAAAAAAAAATTAAAAAAAAAAAAAACCCCAAACAAAAGTTATTTTCTCACCAATTATCCTCAATCGTTATTCGATAATTCTAATTAATTTTTCAACATCTGAACCAGATTTCTCACATCTTTCGTGTAAATTCACAGACGAATAAACCTGTTTCTTTTATATTCATCTTCATTATTCGTGATGAATAAATATGTGTCGATTGTTGGAATGGAAAATTAAAAAAAAAAAAGAATTTAAAAAATGAAAATTAATAAGTTGAAAAAAAAAAAAACAGGAACGATCAACGTCAATGAGTGTTAAATTATTTTAATTCTGTTAATTATTACTTAATCACGTAATTGAATATCTTGAACGTGTTTTAGGAATTAATTAGCGGTAAATAATTTTGATTAATGCGATTTAGTATTTTTATTAGTGTTATTTAGTGTTAATTTGTGTAATTTAGTGTTATTTATTGTTAATTCGTGAAATTTAGTGTTAATAACTGTTGATTCGTGTGATTTAGTGTTATTCATCGTAAATTCTCACAATTTGGTCCAATTTAGCTACCCAAATTATCTAAATAATTATAATCGTCCAATTTAGCGTAAATTCTTATAATTTAATTTTAATTCCTGTAATTTATTTTTAATTATTTTTCTTCTTTTTTTTTCTGTTTTTTTTTTAAATAGAATACGAACGCTGAAGGAAGAATGGATGAAGGCGCCGATAATGGGTCTGCGGTGCACACTATCGGGCATAAGTGTGTCACCGAATGTCGATGATAAAGTTATCGTAAAAAAATTGCACGAGGCTTACTACGGCAGCAATGGGCAAACAACCGGCAGAATTGTCTACGTCGAAATAAAGGTGTGCCAACGATTAAACATTCAACTTATTTCGTCGGCGTCGTCACATATTTTTTTTACTTTTTTTTTTAATTTTTAATTTCTTTCTTTTTCTTTTTTTCCTTTTTTTTTCTTTTCTCAACGTTTCAATCTTTATTTAATTGTGAGGAACGAGTTGTGAACTATAAACTTTACGAAAGTGCAACATTTTCTCTTTTCTCTTTTTTTTTTAATCTGAGAAAAAAAATTGAAAAAAAGGCGACTCGACTAAATTTATCTTTATTTTGCTTCCTCATAGAGGAAGCTTTGTTTTCGTGAAATTTTTTTTTTTCGAGATGTTCATGAAAACGTGTTCAGTATGTCTCAAAACACCTAAAAAACACATTTAGAAAAAATGTCCGGATGTATGTATGTGTGTGTGTGTGTGTGTGTGTGTGTGTGTGTGTGTGTGTGTAGTCATGGTTGACCGCTCACAACTTGAGAACGGCTCGAGATATCAAGCTGAAATTTGTCACACATGTGAAGGGTTCACGGCGCATAGCACAATTTAATTTTTGGAAAAATCTATCAAGTTATTTTGTTTTCACATCATTTTTTCAAAATTCAAAAAATTATTTTTGGTCTCTAACTCCCACAATTCTAGAGATATCGAGCTCCAATTCAGTATAATGTTGTACGAGTACAGGGAGATGCTCGATACCGAATTTGGAAAAAATCCACGCATTGCTTTACTTTTAAAGCGTTTTTTAATGTGAAAAAAACGATCTTTACACTCTAACTGGAGCAATTTTTGAGATATCGGACTTAAATTTGGTACGAAGTTGCGCAATTATCCAAAGAGAAACCCGATTGAATTTGGGCGAAATCCATCAAGCCATTCATATTTTATGGCGTTTTGAAATTTTTCCAAAAATCAATGTAACTGCTCTAGCTTCCATAATTTTTGAGATATCTGGCTGGAATTTAGTACGAAGTTGCACTACCATCCAAAGAGGTTTCGTATTGAATTTGGACAAAATCCAACAAGACGTTCAGATTTTATGGCGTTTTGAAATTTTTTCAAAATTCAATGTAAGTGCTCTAGCTTCCATAATTTTCTAGATATCCGGCTGAAATTTAGTACGAAGTTGCACTATCATCCAAAGGGATTTCCTATTGAATTTGGATAAAATCTAACAAGGAGTTCAGATTTTATGCGAATTATAATTTTTCAAATTTCACATGAATTATCTTCTTACACATTTGCCAAAGCTTCCTCTATGAGGAAGCCAAAATTGATCGACACAAGGTTCTACTTTACATCTCAATAATTTGAAAACGGTACAAAACTATGAGGAAGCAATGTGCAAGGTTCTACTTTGCACCCTTTTTATTATTATTTTTTATAAAATTCAATTTTTATTCAATTCGAAATTGAATTAATTTTATTTTTTGATTGAAATCGAATCGAAATTAAATTTATCTTTATCTTTATTTTATTGTATTTTTTTTTTTTTCGTTTAATCAAATTTTTATTTAAATTCGAAACAAATTTTTTTTTCGAGCTGCATTAATTTTTCAATAATCATTCGTTTCTCATCGAGTTTTCAGAATCGTGACAGTGAAAGCGCGAGCTGCGTTGGAAATATATACAGCGACGAAAATTGCACAGAACTCATTTATGAATCCCTCATCAAGGAAGGTTTGTTCGTAACGAAAGCCAAGACGAAAATCGATTGAGTCCTCCTTTTTTTTTCTTCTCCCCTTTCGCCTTTCAAACGTTCTTTTCAATCCCAACGACCCCAAGTTTTAAATCTCTTCGTTCATTCGACGCAAACCAGGAACCGAGATTAAAAAAAAAGAAAAAAAGAATCAACTTACAAATTTATTAAAACGAAAAAAAAAACAAATTATTACATTTTTTTTTATTTTTAATTTTTTTTCTTCATGTTTCATTGATGTAATTTTCGTTTTTATCGATGAACATCGATGCAAAAAAAAAAAATAAGAACGCCGATGCGGTTTGTTGATTTGGCATCAGTTGTCAAAATAATGTTTTTTTTTTTTTTTTTCATCATTATTTTAATTTTTTATTTTTCAAAAATTGTTGATTTGAAAAATATGGCAAAAAAAAATCGAATAATCAGCGTTGGGTGCTCTTGGCTATTTGTTCCTTGAGAACGAGGATGCTCTGTCTCTGTTCGGGCGGCAGCATCGCTATCTGTTCGTCCGACAACTGCAACACTTGCATTATAAGCTGAGCCTGTAAAAAAAACAAAAAAAAAACCAAAGTTTAATGATTTAAAAAAATTATTATTCGTATTTTAATTTAAAAAAATTAGTCGTTAACAAGATAAACGACACGAAAGTTTATCGTTTAAAAATATCAATCGTATTCTAATTAAAAAAAAAAAAATTAGTCTTAAGAATTGAAGAAAAAGAAAACCAGAAAAAAAATGTATTTAATTTTTTTTAATTTTTCTATCGAATTAAATAAAAGTTACTCTTGTTTATTTATTTGTTATTATCATTTTTATCTTTCTTTTTGATGCGAAGCGATGTAGAACGATCGATAAAACGGAGCACAATAATTTAAAAACAAATAATTTGTGTCATTTATTTGATTATTATTTTTTTTTCGAGAAAATTATGAAAATAAAATGTATGTGTTTTTTTTTTTTAAATCTTTTTTGGAGTTTATCGTGTGTGTGTTTATTGACCTTTTCCTGATCGGACGCGCCACTGGGAATATTGCCAGCTGGTGACATTCCCGCCATCAGTCGAGACGTGGCCGAGCTGTTGGCATTGGCAATTGTGCCCGCGACCGTCGTGGAATTTGCGGCCGGGGTCGGTGGTGGTTGTGTCACGGGTGGCACGACCGGACGCGGTGCGACCGATGGAACCACCGGAGCTGAAACTGAAAATAAAATTAGAATTAAAAAAAAAAAATTAAACAATGAAAGGAAGACTTTTTTTTTTTTTTCAAAATCCCGCCAATTTAAAATGGCCGACTTGATAATGGTAAATCATTGATTTTCAAACCGCCGTATCGTTTTTTTTTGGTGACGAAAATGAAAATAAAATTAAAATTGAAAAAAAAAAAAAATGAAAAATGAAAAAAAACTTTTAAACGCCCTAAATTTATAATAGCCGGCTTGAAAATTTCGAACAATTGATTTTCAAACCGCCGTATCGTATTTTTGGTGCTGAAAATGAATATAAAATTGAAAACGAAAAAAACATGAGTAGAATAAAAAATAAGACAAAATATTTACAAAATTGAAAACTCCCAAATTTTTTATTAAAAAAAAAATCGTCACACGAACCAGAAGTTTTGCCCATTCTCGGATCAAGAGGCATTCTCGATTCTCGTGGATCTCTTGGATCTCTCGGATCACGGCCGAATCTGTCTGATCGTGGATCACGTCCAAAGCTATGAAAAATAGAGAAAAAAAACAAATTAATTGAGGGGGATCAGATTTTTTTCGTAATTCAACAAACATTGATTACAACATTAAATCGTTAAAACCTCTCGAGTCCTTCGACAGGAAGAGCGCTGCGAACAAGAGCAGAAGTTTCCATTTGTTTTTTGTAAATTATCCCAAAAGTTCGAGAACAAGATTCTGGATTTTATTTTTTTGGGGGAAATACTAACTTTTCTGGCATGGTGAAATTTCCGACCGGGACGGGGACCGGGGGAGGGGGTAGCACGGGTGGCGGTGCCGAGGTCACTGGCGCAGGCACCGGAGGAGGAGGATTGCGAAGATCCTGATCCATGCGCGTTATCTCCCGCAATCTTGGATCCATTTGTCTGTCCAACGTTCGCAGATCGACGTCTTGGCCTGATACATTTGACAATTGGTTCATTACAATTAGTTTGATACTTTGTTTTTCTTCAATTATGCGAATTACATAATAATAATAAAATCTTACGTCATATTTGGCTTAAGCTATAGATAATCAAAAAATTAATATTTGGACCTTTCGAAATTTTTGTGAATTATTTCGAAAATTCGAATTGTTTGAGATTTTATTTGAATTATTCGAAAATTCGAATTATTGGAAATTTTATTTGAACTATTCGAAAATTCGAGTTATTGGAAATTTTATTTGAACTATTTAAAAATTCGAATTATTCGAAATTTCATTTGAACTATTCGAAAATTCGAATTATTTGAAATTTTATTTGGACTATTCGACAATTCGAATTATTTGAAATTTTATTTGAACTATTCGAAAATTCAAATAATTTGAAATTTTATTTAGATCATTAGAATTATTCGAAAATTCTAATCATTTGAAAATTTGAATTATTAAAAAATTCGAATCATTCAAATATTTAAATTATTTGAAAATTCGAATTATTCAAAACTTCGAATTATTTGAAAATTCATTTAAATAACTCACAAATTCGTATTGATTCAATTTTAATTTAAATTATTCGAATCATTCAAGAATTCGAAGTATTCAAAAATTCGAATTATTAAAAAATTCGAATCATTCAAAAATTCGAATTATTCGAAAATATTCGATGGGCTCAAAAAAAACCACGAAAAATGTCTCAATCATCCACAAAACAACTGAAAGCAAATTGAAAAAACCCATACCGGCAAATATGGGAGGCGGTGGAACGGCCGTGGTGATGGGTCTCGACGTTGCCCAAGGTTCCTCGATTCTCGTCACTATCGGATGAATCGTCGGTGGCTTATCGGACGGTATCAAGAGACCGGGTATCGGATTGGCCTTGTGCAACATATTGACAGCCGTGTGTGGATCAACGATTCTCATCACAACCTGAGCTTGCAGCAACGCGTAAGCCAATTGTGGATTTTGCAAAAGCATCTGTCTAGCTTCGTTCGGATTGTTTTGCACGCACAATTTCATTTGTTTCATTAATTCGAACATTTGTTCGGGTGGCAACGATGCGACGGCTTTGCTTATCGCTTCCGGAGCTTTGTCCGCTTGTACGACCTCGCCGTACGGATTTTCCGTGTTCTGTCCTTGCAACAAACTTTGCATCTCCATGCGACTTTTTTCCGTGCAAGCGTTGTCGACGCGCAAAGTTCGGCCACCGATTTCGTAACCGTTCAAATTTCTCATTGCGCTCAATGCCGTTTCCTGATCCTTGTACTCGCAGAATCCATAGCCTTTGGGTTTTCCGGTTTCACGGTCGAACACCAATCTGTCGAATAATTGTAATCGTGAGAATTGGGTGGGGGGGGGGGAATGGAAATAAATAATTATAAAGACGATAAAAAATTCTGAAGATTAACAGTCGTGCACGACTTCTCTTGCCTCGACTTTGGAGCTTTCCCACGCGTAAACTATCGGTGTTAGGTACATGCTGTATGGAAACTTTTTTGTAGGAAATTGAATTCTCTACAATATTGTTCCTGTGAACTTTTGGTCCATGTGGCGTTGTTTAGCCAGCGTTGACGCGAAAAGATAAAAATTCATTGAGTTTTTTGTTTTGATTTTTTCGTGGGAATAATGGAAGACTTTCGAGCTTTCCCACGCCTAAACTATCAATGTTAGTTACATGCTGTATCAGAACTTTTTTGTAGGGAATTGAATTCTCTACAATATTGTTCCCGTGAACTTTTGGTCTATGTAGCATTGTTCAGCCAGTATTCGGTCGTCAAGATAAAAATGCATTAGATTTTTTTTCGTTTTCAGTTTTTTTTTCTTTTTGCAACGCTTCAACACCCGACAAATTTTTTTTGGTGTTATCAACTTGCATTTGAAAGATTTTCCTGGCTTATCAAAAACCTTAAATTACAGTTTATCTCCGAAGGATATATATTTTTTTTTTTTTTGGTTTATAAACATATTTATTTCGAAGATAATATGAAAATTTTTTCACGCAATTCCCAAAATCTACCATCCAAATCTGCACGATAGGTCACTCGAAGACAAAAAAAAAAAATCAATGCGCGTAGCACGAATAAAAATATGAAATTCATAATCCGTCTTACTTGAAAGACAGCACCGGTCCGACTTCGCTGAATATGTCCTTCAAATTTTCTTCCGTAGCTTCGTATGGGATATTCCCAACTGTATAACCAACAAAACATTCATCATTAACAACAGCAACAACAAAAACCCACAACAACAAAAATATTTATGCTCCAATATACAAACATTGTGACATAACCTATAAGAAAAAAATGAAAAAAACTAAAACTCACCGAAAACGCTACGCATGGACTTGTCCATGAGTGTCTGATCTGTAATAGTTGAATTATTCATCTTGACGTTTATTTATTCTCTTAATTGTTGCACTTTTGTTTGAAGAAAAAAAAAAAAACGTCGATTAGAGAGTTTAGTAAACGTATTTGCACGCAAACTAGAGCGAATGATGAAGAAACGTAATCGTATGATCATGGCACCCGTTCGTGAGTCTCGAGAAATTTTAGTTCCAAATTTGAACGTCGGGTGGCGCTGCGGTCGAATGTACGTTGTGAAGTGAGCTGCAAGGTGCTCATTCGAAACTGCATTGCATCGAGATTTCGACTTTTATCATTTATTTTACGAAGAACGAACGTCCAACAAATGTTTATCTTCGTCCAACAATCTTCAACGGTTTATCAACAATTGATTGCAATTTTTAGAAATTAAATTGGTTGAATCGATTTCGGTTAACTTTATTTAACCAAACTTTATTTAACAATTATTATTAATTTTCTTTCCTGCAATTATCCTCGTCCGTTGGAATCTTCAAATTTCACCAAAATAATTTCACAAACTCTATGTTGTTTTGTTTCTTAAATAACTTTATTCAATACCATACTTGTAAAATATTTGAGCGACACAACTAAATGCCTAATTAAAAATATATATTTCGTGCGAAAAAAATTTATATTTCTCATAATTATGAGATGTAATCGATTTTCATTCATTTTTCAACGAAGAAACCGTTGTAAGGGAATCGATTCTTCTAAAAAATCCGCCTTCTCTTCGCGCCAGTGGTGGTCAACCTCCTGCTTCTTTCGTCTCAGTTCTCCGAAGTTCGCCCCATTTTTTCTGAGCTTACTTCCGGGTACTGGATTGTCCCTTGGGATCATGATTCTGTCCGTAAAGGTTATCGGATGCAACTTTGAACGACTTTAATTACCATTAAATCGTTCAGGATTCTAAAACTGGGAGCTCCCTGAGCCATCGCCATAATGCTTCCCCTCGCTAAATTAGATCGGTTCTGCACGTCCGCCATTGCGATTGTTACTATTCTTCCGAAATTGTAATTTCCCCGCTGTGCCATAAGGACGATTAACGTGTTCATCTTGTCCGCCATTATTGTCATCATTTGATTGTCGCCAGCGGTTGTATATGTTGAGTAACAATTGAGAGCGTGATTGGGTCATCTCCTTCGGCCCTCCGGAAACCGTGCAGTTGGGTCCCGAAGCTTCGTCATCCTCGCGTGAGGTGGCAGCCCATCCAGACTCGTCGCCCCCCTTAATCGCTTCCGACCTGAGACACCCCGATGACGAAGTATCGACGACTCCATCGATCGGCGATACGTTTCTGTTGGAACCTGCACAATTGTTCTCCACATCCTCATCGGGATCATCGCTTTTCTCAAGCTTGCTCTGTTTAATCGCGAGATTGAGGATTTTTCTCGCGAGTCTGTAAGCCTCAGTCTCGGCGGGTGCTTCACCCTCATTTTTTTTTCTCGCTCTTGTGGCTAGGCGTCTTCGACGCAGACATTGACGCCTGAGTTCGGCAATTTCGTCGGTCCACCAATATGGCGCTGGTCGCAAGTGCCGGAGGTGTTCTCTTTCGGGGGAGGATTCGTCGGAATCCGTTCTTTCCGAATGGGCGTCCATTTCTCAGTGGATCAGAGACTCTATTAGCTTTTGTTTAGCCCAATGGCGTTCAGCCTAATGGCGTTCAGTCCAATGGCGTTCAGTCTAATGGCGCTCCGCCCAATGGCGTTCAGCTTAGTGGTGCTCAACCTTTTCGCGTTAGTTTTCCACCTAGCGGTGAGACAACCAATCTTTCAGCACGTTACAGGAACGACCAATATATTAATTTTGATCCCTCCTAGAAGATTATTTTCAGATGACCTGCCAGTTTAGGATTCACCTTAGGAGCTCGTGCTGGAGACTCTGATGCAAGTTGTCTGGGATCATCTCAGTATCCCTAAATTTTCTGAGAAACATAATTAAACTGAATTAATCCTCTGTCTTAACACTGACCTTTTTTGGGAACGAATGAAAATCTTATCTAAATGGAAATCGACTCATGACTAACTTCACAACATGGATAAGGGGGAACGACACCTACCGGCCAAACTTGACACCGACGACGCTCGACCCTATCCCCTCCACCTCAACGCAATTGACATTGTTTATGGAATACACAACGAAGACAATATTTTCAAAAAATTATACGTACGTTTTTTTGCGAAGTAACTCGCGTGAATCGACTTGTCGTGACGTTTTGATGTTTGATGTTTCGAAACTTTTTGGCGGTAAATATGGAAAGTATGGTAAATCGGGGGCTTTTGGAGGTTAGGTGGAAACCTGTCGCACGTTTTCGCGACTGTTGTGAACTGAATACCTGTATAGGAGATCGTGAAACTCAAATAGACGCAGGGAGGGGATGAATTCCAAACATTTTCATTTACGAAAAACTGTCAACTGTCGAGCGCCGCCAAGCGGCATTGTCGTGAAGCACGACTCCTCGCAAAGAATAGCAAAGGACTCTCTTGTTTTTCATAGGTGTGAAGTTGGCCAACGTTCAATACGTTTGAAAAGTGATTTTTTTTTCAATTTCTACGGTTTCACTATAATTCTCGTCGTTTGTTGATAATTGTTTGATTGTTTCATAAAACGATAATCAACGATTGTTGATCAGTAGTCTTGGAAATGAATGAAAAACCAAATTCGAGTTTGAGGTAAGCCTAACCTCCTTTTTTTTTTTTTCATTTTTATTACTTTTTATGGACAAATTTTTTAAACATCGATCAGGTCTTTGAATATTTTCTATACTATTTATATATATTTTCTACACTACATAGTCATCAAGATTAATATGTACATTATTTTTATTAAGATTAATGATTCAATCATCGCACCAACAAAAAAAAACATTTTTCGCCAATACTGTCCAGTTTGCACATTTGTCGCATTATTCGTTTATCGCAGCAAAACGATCGTCAATCAAAATTTCCAGTTTGCCCATTTGTCGCATTATTCATCCGTAGCAGCGTCGATCGTCGTTGATATCGAATTGCAGTTTATTTGCCGTAGAAACATGTAGCGGGAAGGGGCGTAGCGGGTCTGACGCATCTGGAGATTTTTTGGTTGAAGACGAGTTTGTTCGGACACTTTAGCTTCCATTGGAGAAACGCAACGCCGTTCCAGGAACACAAAACGTAAGCTTGGCCGCAAGCGTCGCTGGTATCGGCGAAGCGACCGTTCATCGGACAGGAAAACGCTGGGGTCGATGTAGTAGTGGCGATTGTCGGAGTAGTAGTAGCGATAGTCGGAGCAGTAGTTTCTGGCGCAGTCGTATCTGGCGCAGCTGTATCTGACGCAGCCGTATCCGTCGCACTTGTCGTTCCTACGGCGAACAATTCCAAATCTGCGTCCCCAGACGCAGCCGCCCCATTTCCCACCACCCACATCGTCAAAACAATAAAAAAACCCAAAAAACTACCCATCGCAGCTCAAAAACAACAAATCACTTTTTTTCGAACAATGAATTTTGTCTTTTGGACTTTATAGTCCAATTTTGCAAACTATTTTGCCTGCGAGACTCAAAGACACTTGCGCGTTGAGCAACGGACTGGCAAAGTTGCTTCGCTGTACTGCGAACTTAACGCAGCATTTAAATGCTCTCGTTTTTCGTGATAAATCCAACTGATCGCATGGCGTTCTTGGAACACATTAATAAATGGATTTTGGGAGATAAGCGAGATGGAATGTAATCGTAGGATGGAATTCAAATCTTGTTTTACAACTTTTGAATTGTTCGAGGTAGCGGAGATTATAAGATTTTCTGATTTCAGAGATACGCCGAGCCATAATCACAGTGTGTATTATTATCGAGCCAGGGTAAAAAAAAAAAATTACATAAGTCGCACGATTCAACTTTCATCACAATTTTTTATTCCTCAACAATCGCAAAATCACGTAATTTTTAATTCTTTCTTCGTCTAACTCGTGATATTCGCCACGAATTCGGTTCCTCGTATTTATTGTACAACGGTTCGAGTCTTTGATTCTTCTTGAATTTGCTGAGTTTCGTCGGATCGCTGAATTTGAAAAATGCCGGAGCGAATTCAACAAGCCATTTAGGATCTATCGTCGTGACTTCTCTCATGTATTCCTTCGTCGTTTGTACCAATTCGTGATAAATAACCTGTTGCAAAAACGGAAACAAAAAAAAATCGAACATTTTACGTATCACAAATTTTCGAACGTAAAAAAACTCATGAAAAATAAAATAATACTAATATTCTTTTCACTTCGATAAAATCTGGGATTTAGTGTCACATTGAATAAAATTCATTCCAGCAATTTTTAATTGCATTAAAAAAAAATTTCAATCAATGAAACAAATGAAAATTCGAGAAAAAAATATTTTCGAGCATATTTTAAACGTTTTTCTACAAGTACACATTTTTTATAATAGCCAAAATGTCATTTTTAATACCCTAAAAAAAAACTTTAAAACCAAAAACACAAAAAAAAAAAAACCATTTTTTTCCACTAAAATATTTACAACTTTATTCATTTTGCACAGGTCCAATTTTTTTTTTTTTTTTCAAGTAAACGTGATCTATTTTGAGTTAGAAAAAAAATTACTGGGCTTAAGTTTACTCAGTGTGACTCGAAAGAATTAAAAATTAACAATTAAATTGTCTAAAATAAATAAATAAATAAATAAAATAAACAAACGAATAAATAAATGAATAAATAAATAAACAAACAAATAAACAAATAAACAAATAAACAAATAAATAAACAAAGAAACAAACAAACAAATAAACAAATGTATAAATAAACAAATAAACAAATAAACAAACAAACAAATGAACAAATAAACAAATAAACAAACAATCAAATGAATAAATAAACAAACAAACAAATAAACAAACAAATAAACGAATAAATAAAAAATCGAATAAATGAATAGATGAATAAACAAATGATCAAATAAATAAATAGATGAATAAACAAATAAACAAATTAACAAATAAACAAACAAACAAAACTCACCCATTCGGGTTGCCGATTGAAAAGCGAACTGCTCGGATGTATATAAACAACTTGGCTATCAACCAGAGTCCTGTAACCCTCCTGTGGATCCTTCTTCGCGGCATTGCGAAAGAAACCCGAACAAACGGCTTTCTGCACCCTCACAGTATTCTTCCCCGCGGAAACCACGTCAAACTTGTGCCTGTCCATAATCCCCAACAACTGTTTCCTCACATCCTGCGCCCTCTTCAGTGTCCTCACCTGCACGAAATTCTCGTAACACCAAGGATTGCTAAATTTATTATTCTTCCAAGAATTATAAACCGCCAAAAGCGTCAAATGATCGCCCTCAGCCTGATTGAACTTGGCCTTCTTCTGATCGGCCAAAGCCTGTTTGTCCTTCGGACGATAAAAAACATTTTGCACGGACAACATACTGACTATCGTCAAAATTTCGTCGGAACATTGCAGATGAACGCTCATGATCAACATTTTTGATAAATTCGGTTCCAACGGAAATTCGGCCATTCTTCGACCCAAACGAGTTAAAAGTCCTTCGTTGTCGAGGGCGCTGAGACTGTGAAGCGATTCCATGGCCATTATGAGGGCCTCGACCGGCGGTGCGTCCATAAAATCAAAATGAAGCAAATCATTGATTCCCATTGTTTTCAATTGCAAAACCGTGGTCGCCAAATTAGTTCGTTGAATTTCCGGAACCGGAGTAGCGAGCATCTCGTCTCTGTAGGCTCTTTCGGTGAACAATCTGTAACATTTTCCGGGTCCTGTGCGTCCGGCTCGTCCCGCTCGCTGTTTCGCAGCTGCCTGACTTATCGGCGTGACTATCAAGCTGTCCATTCCCGTTTTGGAATTGTAAACTTTTTGTTTAACGAAACCCGGATCGACTACGTAATAAATTCCATCTATTGTCAAACTAGTTTCGGCGATGTTCGTGGCAATGACGACTTTTCGGGAGCCCGGCGGAGCCGGATCGAATATTCGAGTCTGCATCTCGGACGGCAAAGCCGAATAAACCGGAAGTATTATTAATTCCGGTACTTCCGGTCCCAGTGACTTCATTCGTTCGTAGAGACACTCGCAAGCCGTGTCGATTTCTTCCTGACCGGTTAAAAATAATAAAATATCGCCCGGTGGTTCGCGCAAATGAATTTGCATCACTGTGATCAAAGCAGCGTCCAAATAATCGGTTTCCGGTTCTTTCGTGTACATCACTTCGACGGCGAATGTGCGACCGGGTATTGTGAATATCGGGGCCTCGAAGAAATATTGGGAAAATTTTACAGCGTCCAAAGTTGCACTTGTAACGATTAGTTTGAGATCGGGGCGACGACCGACGGCTTGTTTGAGGAGGCCGAAGAGAACGTCGGTGTGGATCGTGCGCTCGTGGGCCTCGTCCAACATTATCACGGAATAGGTCTTCAGATCGAGATCCATCAGACACTCGCGGAGCAACATTCCTGATGGAGGAAAAGTGGAAAAGTTAGCATCTATTTTTGTTTGGTAGTATTTACGTTATTTTTTGTTTTGTTTTGATTCGTATTGATTCGACCGGGTAGACAGTGGGGTGGACCGTAACCCTCTGGATAGGTTCGAAATGAATGAATGGAAATGTGTGAGGAACCCCGGTAATGTGGTCCAATGAGAATACATGACTGTGAGCTCGTTTTGTTTCCCATTTGAGTAACACGAGATTTTCCGGACTAATTCGGTTATTATTTTTTCGTGTTGTCCTCCAGCACGCAAAAAATTCTTCATTCACACTACTCTATCGTCAATGGGTATAAACTACTCGTACATTTTTTTTCACAACACATAAACACAAATAAATCTGCAATCAGTGTTGAAAATCGTTTATCAGTTGTTTATCATCGTTCATCGGTTCGCCGTTATCGATGATACACAGATGAGGTCTCGTGAAAAAATGTACGAGTAGTTATACCCATTGACAATATATTCCTGTGAATAAAGAATTTTCCGCCCGCTCAGGGACAACTTGAAAAAAATAATTACCGAATTAATCTAAAAATCCCATGTTATTCAAATGGGAAACGAAACGAGCTCACAGGCACGTCTTCTCATTGGACCACAGTACCGGGATTCCTCACACATTTCCATTCATTCATTTCGAACCTATCCAGGGGGCGCACTCGTCGAAATTCGTCAACACTTTTTTTCAAAACGTTTTTTTTTACCCACAAAATTTCGTTTTTTTTTTTCGTAAAATCGTTATAATTATTACGTACCGTCCGTCATGTACTTGATGCTGGTTTCCGGGCACGTGCAATCCTCGAAACGAATGGTATAACCGACTTCCTGTCCCAATCTGCAACCGAATTCCTCGGCAACGCGTTTGGCGACCGACATGGCAGCGACTCTTCTCGGTTGGGTGCAACCGATTTTTCCCCTCGAGCTGAAACCCGCTTCGGCCAGATACTGCGTCATCTGGGTGGTCTTGCCCGACCCCGTCTCCCCGATAACGATCAAAATCTGATTGTCCGTCACGGCTTTGATCAAATCGTCTCTCAGCTTGTAAATCGGCAAACTTTGTCGCTGTTCCAAAAGCGTCATCGACGTTTTTTTGCCGAAAGACGTTTGTTTGCCACCGATAACGTGTTTCTTCCATTCGGGCAAATCCTGAGCCTGCAAACCTATTCCACGCATGTTCGAGGCCAAAGTTCGACTCTCCGCTTGTGGCAACGGATCGATCCAATTTTTGTTCAAACCCGAAGGCATGGAATCCATTTCCTGTTCGCGTTCCAACATTTTTTGCTCCCGTCTTTCTTTGGCCAACGCGCCTTGCATCATGGCCGCTTGGGCCAGCGAACCGTCCGGATTTTTCACTATTCGCACGGGACTCAAGTCGCCCAGGGCCCGAGCGTGACCCTGCAGAAAGGGCGCCTCTTCCTCGACCAGTTCTATCTCGATGTCTTCCTCCTCCTCGTCCTCGCGAGGCAGTATTCCCGTTTCCGTGTCGAATTCCGGCAATTCGCTCTTGTCTATGCACGACGCTGCCAACATCTGCTTTATCTCCCATTTTTCCGGCGATGACAAACGTTGCACGCGCTTTTTGCCGTACGATTCGTCCTCGTCGATGTTGCCTTGAGATTGGAAGAAAAAAAAATGGGAAAATTGGGTTGGCGTGATTTTATTCGTGAAATGACACTTTGGAGCATTGGACTGATTTTTTTGAAGGGCTCGGACGAATTTTTAACCCGTTATCCCCCCGCAGGTTGGCTCAAGATGATTTTAAGAGAAGCTTGCTAAATTGGCAGTCCGCAATCTTTGAAAACCGCCATTACCAGCAGGGTAATTCAATTTTACCCTCAGGAATACACTTTGGAGCATTGAACTAATTTTTGTAAAGGGCTCGGACGAATTTTTAACCCGTTATCCCCCCGCAGGTTGGCTCAAGATGATTTTAAGAGAAGCTTGCTAAATTGGCAGCCCGCAATCTTTGAAAACCGCCATTACCAGCGGGGTAATTCAATTTTACCCTTTGAAATACACTTTGGAGCATTGGACTGATTTTTGTGAAGGGCTCGGACGAATTTTTAACCCGTTGTCCCTCCGCAGGTTGGCTCAAGATGATTTTAAGAGAAGCTTGCTAAATTGGCAGCCCGCAATCTTTGAAAACGGCCATTACCAGCAGGGTAATTCAATTTTATTTTTTGGAATACACTTTGGAGCATTGGACTGATTTTTGTGAAGGGCTCGGACGAATTTTTAACCCGTTGTCCCTCCGCAGGTTGGCTCAAGATGATTTTAAGAGAAGCTTGCTAAATTGGCAGCCAGCAATCTTTGAAAACCGCCATTACCAGCAGGGTAATTCAATTTTATTCTTTGGAATACACTTTGGAGCATTGGACTAATTTTTGTAAAGGGCTCGGACGAATTTTTAACCCGTTATCCCCCCGCAGGTTGGCTCCAGATAATTTTAAGAGAAGCTTGCTAAATTGGCAGCTCGCAATCTTTGAAAACGGCCATTACCAGCAGGGTAATTCAATTTTACCCTTTGAACTAAATACGCAGAATTTTTTCGAGTCTCCAGTAATATGCCTATTTGGGTCTCTTGAAATCATCTTAAAAATCCAAGAAGTATCTCAATGAATCCGTGGCACCTTTGTGGATGAAAAAAAAAATTGTATGGTTTGACTTTGAAATGGCTATGGGTCATTTCACGCCGATATATAAACAAGTTTTTCGGTTTCTCTTATTTTCGAATAATTTTTTAAGAACGATTTTTTTAGATTTGAACTATCAATCCTAAAATTCAAAATACCGATCTTGAAAGCCATATATCGGTCGTTCCGACTCAACATTTTTTTTTTCTGAATCGTGACGGATGACGGTTAAAAAAAAATCATGAAAAATCGTTAATTCACCTAAAAACCTTCAAAAACATAATTGAAAATCGTGAAATAAAAAAAATCTACCTTGAAGTTCCAACAGAGAAGTCGGACGATCGGGATTACGCAAATGACGTTCGTCCTCCACGGTTTTGGCGATCGGTCTCACAGGATTCAAATCCTTGCCCGTTTCCTGATCAACGTCTTTCATCGACAACGAAACTTTTTGTCCGGCGATGCTCAAAACTTTGACGAAAACTTTTTGTCCCCTGTCGACCACGTCATTCGCACTCGTGACGCGTCCCTCGCGACGCAACTGCGAAATATGCACCAAGCCCTCCAATCTGCGTCGCAAACCTTCCAACTGCACGAAACAACCGAAAGCCACGACATTGGCAATTTTTCCGGTGTAAATTTTCCCGACTTCCGGTTCGTTGTTGTCGGGCGACGGAGATTTTTGAAGGTCGCGACGACCTCTCCGCGGATCTTTGTGATCGCGCGATCGCGAATTGTGCTCCGGACGATCGTTCGACGACGATCTTTTGCGCATGCGCGAATGTTCGTGACGATCGTTGGACGACGATCTTTTGCGCATGCGCGAATGTTCGTGACGATCGTTGGACGACGATCTTTTGCGCATGCGCGAATGTTCGTGACGATCGTTGGACGTTGATCTTTTGCGCATGCGCGAATGTTCGTGACGATCGTTGGACGGCGATCTTTTGCGCATGCGCGAATGTTCGTGACGATCGTTTGACGACGATCTTTTGCGCATGCGCGAATGTTCGTGACGATCGTTTGACGACGATCTTCTGCGCGTGCGCGAACGTTGACGTTTACGATCGCGATCGTGATCGCCATGACGATCACGCGAGCGCGATCGCGATCTCGATTTGTTACGACGACGATTGGATCGTGATTTCGATTCGTGATCGCGTTTTTCGCGCGATCTACTTCGACGACGATCGCGCGATCGGCTTCGTTTGCGTTCGGCGTCGTCGATTTTCGGAACATCCATTTCCGGTTGCGATTTTGTTGGGGGTTTTGGGTCCATGGAATTTTTCGATGACGAGGGATCGAAGGCTTCGAGAAAAGCCATTGCATTTTTCACCACGTCCTCGTCCTTCTCTTTGACGATCGGCGCGATCGTCGGGTCGTTCGGCATGGCCAAAGCTGGAAATTTGTTCGACATCTCGTCCTGATGCTTCGTCGTGTGTTGGGATTGTTTGGACGATGATTTAACGGGTTTCATGTGTTGAATTATTCGAAGAAGATTCGAGATGAAGGAATCCTGAAATAGTAATTTTTTTTTTTTCATTGAGAATAATTGTTTTTGGAATTATAATTAATGTTTGTTCGGTTGAATGAAAATTTATTCGAAATACTTTTCGTTTTTTTTTTGTCTTGTTTTTTGTTCGATTTAATATTGACTGTATAATTAATTATCATGAAATTAATTGATGATTCCATATTTTCGTGATAATTACGAATTTTTATTTTACAAGATTTCTTATTTTGTCGATGGATTTTTAATAATCAATGAGCTTTGTAATTTGATTCGTTATTCGGTTGGCAAAGTATTTCGAATACATTTTTGGTCGAATGGAATTTTTTCGATAAACGGATCACTCACCGAAAATTCTGCTCCGTTCTCCACCAGAACTTTTTTGAAGTCCTGAAACGTTTCATTTTTTTCCGACAGATGAATTATGAATTCGGCTGAAAATGAATGAAAAAAAAACAATCAATCAATACGCAATTAATTCTAAGTTTGAGCGGATACACAATTGAATTTTTTTTTTTTATGGATATGTGAATTTTATGTAGTTACCCAAATCTTTGTCATTGAGACCCAAATGATTTTCCAATTCGGTACAAATTTTTGATACCAGCGATAGATGCTCCAATTTGGATACTTCGTCGACGTCCATGGTTTCTCAGTCGTTTATCTAAACACGAATAAATCACAAATGTAAATCCCATCGGTGCGTCGTACTTTTCCCAGCGCCGTTAGAGTTAAATAAAACATTGCAAAAAAAAAAAAAAAAAAAAAAATCTGCATAATTAGAAAAAATAATTTTAAATAGATAAATAAATAAATAGGATTCTGTATGATAGATAAAAATTATATCATGAATCTAACTGTAATGAAAAAAAAAAAATAAATAAAATGAAAAAAGAATGCAATAAAATAATTTACAAAAATAAATCACTGGCTAACGCACTCGTTCCTTTAATTTTCAAGTAGGTAGAAGCAAATATGATTGACACAGACAATAAGAAAGAAATTAGACATGTCCAGGTGTCTAAAAGAAGACAGTGAACACATATTAATCGCAAATGATAATAAAACTCTGAATTTCGTTGACCAAACGAATATACAATGTTTCATAACCTCACTTTTTACATCAGCTAACTTTGACTGTTACAACACGAAATATTCGTACTCACACACTCACACAGACGTTTGTAGCTACGATAATGCTTCCAAATACATAACAGAAACCAAAAATGGATAAATGGAACGACAAGAAAGAAAACGAGTTAGATCTTAAGTCGTTGAAGTTTGTTGCAACTAGCTGCAAACAGTGTGCAAACAAACCTAACAATAACGTTGGCACATGGATTAGTGCTGCTCGACGTCAGACGCTCGAACTAAAATTTGTTTCTTATTATTTTTTTCTGTTTGGCCGATTGTCGATATGTTACCGACAGATATCTACCATAAGACCTATACCTCCGTCGGTAATAAAGAAAACTGTATAAATATACATACAGAAACAAAATTGGAAATTTAACTTTATTTTTTACCAGATCATTTTTGTAATTAAAATTATTCAATGTATAGATGTAAAATATAAATGTATATAAATTCCCCTTTCCATCTTCTTGTCCTCTTTCTCTCACGATATCATTTCATTGATAAAAAAAATTTCACAAATTTTTCAAATAATTATTTGAATGAAAAAAACTATTCCATAAAAATAATTTCGAAAAAAAAAATATGTCAATAATTTCGTGAAAATTTACGACGACGTGATAAAACATTTATTACAATCATAAAGTTGTGGAAACTTCGTACAATTGATCGCTCAGACGACGAAATTCTTCGGAACCTTCGCAATGACGTAGCAGCGACGAACTTAATTTCGTTTCGCCGTAATAAGCGCCCGATATGGCGCCAGCCATTGCGGCTATGGTATCCGTGTCACCGCCCAGGCTTATCTGTAAAAACAAAAAATTACGAACAATTATTAAAAAATTTGAAAAAAAAAAAAAAAATTATAATTTAATTTTTTTTTTAAATATTCGAGCAGTCTAAAATGGATTTACGGCGTATTGTATGGCTCTTCTCATGGGATTATCCGTTTGTATGCCCTCGATGGGTTTCTGAGCCCGTAGGAAGCAATATATCGCCGTTGGAACCGAACGCATGGCAATCACGTCGTTTCCCAATTGCTCGACAATTTTTTCCGCGTGCGGCCCATCGTCGTCTTGCTCGAGCCATTTTTTCATCAGACCCAACTGGGCCTTGTACGGCTGCGCTTCAACCAGGTCCAATCTGTTTGAAGTAACAGAATAGATTTTTTTGTTTTCATACTTGCTTATTTATTTAATTTTTTATTATTACGTTTTTATTCTTGCTTATTTATTTATTTAATGTTTTATTATTACGTTTTTATTCTTGCTTATTTATTTATTTAATTTTTTATTATTACGTTTTTATTCTTGCTTATTTATTATTATTATTTTTTTTTTATTATTACCTACGTTTTTATTCTCACTTATTTATTTATTCAATTATTCAATTTTTTATTTCAATTTCAATTTTTTTTCTTGCTTATTTATTCATTTATTAATTTTTTTTCATTGTCAAGACGGATGGGATTGTTTCTGAAATTAAATTTCTCACCCTTCTTCGTCCACTTCGACGAAGTTCATTTTTTCAATGAGCTCCTGAACGAATCCAACCGCATCGAGCTTCTCGTTCGGATCCAATAGAAGTGATTGTTGAATGGCAATGGCCTTAAAAAATTGAAAAGTCTTTCTGTTGATTCATATATTTTTTTTTTTTTTCATTCCTAAAATTTTAAGCGGATGACGAATTTCTCAAAATTTATGATCTTCACCTGAAGTATCGCACCGTCGATACCCAACTTGTGAGTATGAGTGATCTCGGTGGTCTGTCTGGTCATATCGAGAAGTTTTTGATATTCTCTGTGGCAAAATAGTGCAACGGGGGTCACCCTCATGGCTCCTCCGTTTCCCAAAGAGCCGCCGCCGCCGAACTGCTCCTTGGCCGGTCCCAAAATATCGCCGAATTTGTTTGCTCGCAGTTTTTGAAATACCTAAAAAAAAACTCCCGATTTCTATATCGATTTCTACATCTCACGAAGCTTTCTAAAGTCATCGCCCGACGACCAAAGCCCTGACTAGTAAAAATCTTTGGTTTACTTTTTTTTTTTTTTTTTTTTTTTTTTTTTTTTTTTTTTTTTTTTTTTTTTTTTTTTTTTTTTCATACTAACAGTAACAACGCCGGCGCCGTAGCCTCGTTGGGGTTCTTGATAATAACTCTTGACAAATTTCATCGCCATGTCTTTGATATCGAGCCCTCGTTTTTCTATCAACGACTGAGCCAGCGAACGAGTCATCGCCGAGTCGTCCGTAAATTGCATTACCGGAGCTATTGATAATTGAAAAAAAAAAAAAAAATAATAAATAAAAAATTAAAGAAAAAAAATAAATGTTAAATCCTGTTGTAATTTATATGTATAATACAAATATATTTCTATAAAAATATAATTCATAATTTTTCGAAATGGAATTCATAATTTTTTCAAATATAATTCATAATGTCAATATAATAAATAATTGGAATTGTTATATGAGATTGTCAATCAAGATTTCAACGCTTTTTTCATGCGACAAGATCAAAATTTATGCAACAACAAACGCCTCATCGAATTCAAAAAATAAAAAACAAAAAAAAAATGAGCGAATGAATTTTACAAGCCTTGAAAAGACGGTCCTTCCAGTTTGTCCAAAGACTTTTGCAGAACCATTTTTTGTCCTGCGGTAAGAGTATCGTCATTCTCGTACGGACTGCCCAGGCAATCGCCGCTCAACACGCCCAGCATAGCGCCACGAAATTTTCTTCTCAACAATGACAATTCCATTTTGGCCATAATTGCTGTCTTCCAATTCACGATCACATCTGCAATGTCTAACAATCGTTATCATTGACCCATGAACGACAACAATGTAAAAATTCACAACAGGTTATACAAAATTTTCTATGACATAACCTAAAAAAATTTCTTCGAACGTCGATTAAAACGTACGAAATCATCGTGATAGCTTCCAAAATCGTGAATTGCGTGTGAATAAAAGAGAATCGAGGATAATTGGATGAGGTTCGTCGATGAATTATTGGTTAGATCGATTGAAAATAAGTACTTTTATTCGGCAATCGGATTTAACCGGTTTTTTGGAGAGCTGCGAATCATAGAGTTTGGAGTTGACTGAGAAACAAACTCGCAGGTGGATCTGAAATTGTGGTCCCCCATTTTGTAGTGGAGTGAAGACTCGCTGCGTCGCCGTTCGTTGGAGTGGCGCCACCGTCGGACAATGTTACAATGGATACAACAGAAGTCGAGTCACGTTATTGGCTGGTACATATTCGTTGCTTATTCTTAAGTTGTTGCTTATTCTTAAGTTGTTGCTTATTTTTAAAATGTTGCGTATTCTTGAGTCGTTGCTTATTCTTAAGTTGTTGCTTATTCTTAAGTTGTTGCTTATTCTTAAGTTGTTGCTCATTCTTAAGTTGTTGCTTATTCTTAAGTTGTTGCTTATTCTTAAGTTGGACTCGAGCATGAGCTTAACTCGCTATTCTTGGCGCCCATTGGCCAAAAGTGGCGTCTGAAGTCCCAGTCCAGGACGACTTAAGAATAACCAACGACTCCAAATACCGGCCTACAATGTGTCCATAAAAAAACGCGGGAATTTCGAAATTCGCAATTCCCAACGCCCAATAAAAAAGTGTTGTTTTCAAAAAGAAATTAAATGATTATGAAAAAAATAGTAAATAAAAAATGGCGACAGCTATAGTCTCGAGGAATCGATGTTTATACTCGCTACTCCATTAAAGCCAATGGCTTGTCTGCAAAATATACTTGAGGCGATGTGCTACCTTTTTCGCTCGTCCGATCTTCGTCATGAGTGCGAGAGAGATAGCGCTATGGACGCTCGTTGGGGAGCGAGAGAGAACGAGCGAGAAAGGTCGCACGTTCCATCTTAAGTCGTTGCGGTGAAGAGCCATTTTGTGCTAGTTTATGTCGGAGGGCAGTTACCTGCTTGGCGGTGTATGAGAAAATGGCGGTATAATAACGACGGAGCGACGAAGATAAGAAACACATATATAGATATGTATATATGTATATATATACGGAGGATAAGAAGCACGCATCGACGAGCAAACAGAATCTTTTTATAGACCGCGACGATATCGCGACGATGCGACGAAGGGCAATGATAGAGGGTGAGTGCTTCCGATGTAGGCACTTGTTATCTACTTCATGTATATTATATATATATATATATTATATATATATATAATATACATTCACTCACCCTATCGTAATCTTCATGTACCTCATGTCGTTGCGTATGCCGTTATTTTATAATGGCTAAACGACAAAACGAAAAAAAAACACGATTGCCGATTGCAAGGTCGTGGCAGGACTTAAAAATGGCCGAGTCATCAAAATTAATCCCACGAAAATATTTTATTTCAATTCAAAAACAATTAGTCGAAGATTTTATTGATATCCAATTGAGAAATAAATTAAAAGAAAAAATAACAAATCCCATATGGCTGCTTCTAAAACATAAAAGGATCTTTATTAAACAAAGAAAATGTGATTAAGTTGTTTAATCTCGCTATTTTTAACCCATTTCACGCAATTCAAATCGCCATTTTCTGCAATATCATTAATCCAAAACAACAAAAAAAGTGTCGAGAATTCGTGAAAAGATTTGGATCGATGGATTCGTGATGGAAAAAAAAATCCAATCGTCGGGGTATAAAAAAATATTCATTTTCAAACAATGAAACGTGAAAGAAAAGTCGTGCGGGTTCTGTCGGCAGTTGTCGGACGGAATCGGACGAGTTGGTCGGAAACCGTGCGGCGGCGCGGCGGTCGGGAAAGTCGAACGTTCACGACAATGAGCGAGGCGTCGAGCCGAGGGTAGTCGAACGGGGGCTCGGCCACGCTCGGTCCCACCCGGGCAGAGCTGTCGGCTCAGTAGTGAGTACCAGTGTAGCGCCGGCCGTCGATCGTCACGGGTCGTTTCGTAAACGATAATAAATAAAAAAAGGCGTTCGGGATTTTTTTTCGTTCGGTAAACAGGATTTTTCGTTAGTAAATATTTCGTTAAAATAAATTTAAAAAAACAACTTATTAGCTTAAAAAAATCTACGTTAAATAACGCGTGTTTATTATTACTACTATTATCATTATTATTACCACTACTCCTATTATTGATATTATTATTCTTAATACTACAATTATTATTATTATTACTATTATTATTATATGTATTTTTTTATTAATCAAAATTGGTTGACAAAAATATATTGCCGTTTCTGATAATTTGTCTGATAAGAAAAAAAACAAGTGTGTGTTTCTGATCGGATTGATTAATCGGAAAATAAACAAACCAAAAAAAAATGATATATATTTATATGTAGTGGGCACGCATTAGTAAAAGTATCATGCTTATATTTAATTATGAAATGAAATGATAATGCGAAGGGAGGAATAAAATTTTTCGTTTCGTGGACGATAAAAAAGAAAAAAAAATTATCAAGATCAACGAAATAACAAAAATGATATCCTACAATTATATATTGTGTATGATACATAAATGAATGATTAATTCCTAGATAACCGTGGATAATCGAGTGCCGTGAAAATTTCGTGATTAACGATAACAAACAATCTGTAAAAGCTTCATCGAAAACATTTTATTTTATTTCTTTACGTTATTAATTTTTTTTATTATTTGATTGTCAATTGTTTGTTTATGGCGAAAGAGGAGGCGATTATTTTGTTTAATTGATTGTTAATTTGTTTCAATTGTCGATCCTTTCACGTGACAATTTTTCGAGCAGCCATTTTTGAAAAAAAAAAAAAAAAAAAAATTACCAAAATTTTTTTTTATCCACGTCAAGAATGGTGAAGATGATAATGGAACGTAACGATGTGGGAACCGGTTAGGGGAGGGTCGAACGTGTGAGATTAGCTTACGACAGATTCCTATGCAACTCATTTCTCCCTCCCTCAGCTTTATATAGATATATTTTTCTCCATTTTTTTTTCTTTCTATTTTTTTCTTTATATCGCGATTACTCGGCTCTTTCCGTCGTCGTGCCCCTTTCCCGCCCTTGATTCACGCACCACGTATCACCGTGTGTCGTTGGGGCGATGTGCTATGGCCTAAATGCTCGGGAATATGCGATTGCATCGGTTATACACGGACGTTGATGGACCAATTACTGAAAAAAAAAATGTCTTATATATATATTAGGGTGGACCTTAATGGGGGTGTTGACGAATTTCGACAAGTGCACCTTGCAGATAGGTTGGAAATAAATGAATAAAAACATGGGCGAAATCCCATTACTGTAGTCCAATGAGAAGACGTCCCTGTAAGCTCGTTTTGTTTCCCATTCGAATAACATGGGATTTTCAGACTAATTCGGTAATTATTTTTCCGAGTTGTCCCTAAACGAGCGAAAAATTCTTTATTCACACAAATCTATCGTCAATGGGTATAACTACTCGTACATTTTTTTTCACAACACATAAACACAAATAAATGTCAATCGGTGTTGAAATAGTTTATCAGTTGTTATCATCGTTCATCGGTTCGCCGTTATCGATAATACACAGGTGAGGTCTTGTAAAAAAATGTACGAGTAGTTATACCCATTGACAATGGATTCATGGGAATAAAGAATTCTTCGCTTGCCTAGGGACAACTCGAAAAAATAATAACCGAATTAGTCCGAAAATCCCATGTTATTCAAATGGGAAACAAAACGAGCTCACAGTCACGTCTTCTCAGTGGACCACAGTACTGGGGTTTCGCACATACTTTCATTTATTCATTCAAAACCTATCTGGGGGGTGCACTTTTCGAAATACGTCAACGCCCCCATCAAGGAAAAATGGAAAATCACAAAAATGATCATTAAATTCTGAGGGATGAAACGATTAAGCTCTTTTTTTTGTCTATTGATTCATCTAAAAAAAAACGAATTCTCATCCAGTTGGTCGAAAATCCCGATTCGCTCTGTTGCTCCCTAAAAGGGGTTGCAGAAGGGTTGAAAAAAAAAAAAAAAAAAAAAAATCGTGAACGACAGACCGAGTGATGTATTAAAGTCCTCACGTGGTTTTTCATGGTTCGTGTTCGAGATAGGGTCAGGGAGGCTCTTGGCTTTCGAGTGGTCTAATGGTCTGGACAATTTCAATCTCATCCCACCACCCCTGTCGACAACCCCTCCCTTATCTCACAACTCTCTCTCTCTCTCTCTCTATACATCGGTTGTTCAAATAAGTTGAATGGTCGGGCCGAACGTCTCTCGGGCCACGAGTGGAACTTGTGCACTTTGCGACGAAAAGACCGATGACGAGATAAGAGAGACGAGAAAAAGTAATAAAAAGAATAAAAGAAAAAAAAAAGAAAAAAAAAATTGGCGAAGAGAGAATATGGTCTGACACGTAACGTCCTCATCTACTGTTCGCTCTTGGTTTATGAAAAAGCTATACGAGATTGGCAATATCGAAGTTTCAAAAGCAAGTTTCGATATTGCGAAACATTCTTGTCCTATATCTGCAAATAGATTGTTTTTTTTTTTTTCGTGTAAGATTTAACCCATTGCGTTCACTCGGGGTCTACTGGACCCCCAACTTCGTGGTATTTGTGCAATGAAAATACAATTTTTCAACACAATTTTGTCCATCAAAACGTACCACTTTCGATTTTCTACATCGATCAAAAGTCTCGAGTTCAAACTTCAAAATAAATCCAACTTTTTTCAAAGTCCCACAAAAGCTCTATTTTTTTTCTCAAAAATTTAATATCCCAAGATTAAAACGGCGTAAGATTTTTTTTACACATGACAAAAATTGAATTTTTCACGATTTTTTTTCTAAAAAAAGTCGGATTTCGTAAATTTTCATTTTTCTTATCTTGTGTTTTGACTACTTAAAAATCTTGGATAGAACACAACGACTACTAGATTATTTGTAAAACATGTTAAATCGAATTTTGGCGCAAGATTCGAGTCGATACATTGAAAATAACGCAGATGGGGTCGGTTTCAGCGAGTGGGATTCGCCGGACCCCATGTGACCGATACGCCACTATTCGGAGGTGTTAAAAAATTTTTTTTGCAACGAAAGCTCGAAAAAAATATCCTCGAAACAAAATTCCGGACAATCCATCGGAAAAATGTTCAAACAACATAACTTTTATCGTGATTAGGCCAGTTTGGACGTTTGGAAAAATCGATATTCGTGAATGGGGAGAAGCGTCAGTTTCACCGATCAATTTCTCCTTTATTTGTCATTCTCAACGTCGCTCGGGCATTTACCAAACCACCCCCACCCCCCAAATACCGCCCCTAACCCCTCCCCCTCGGCTAGACTGAGAAAACGTGACGTCTGACCTGATCGGGCTCGATCTACTGGTCTCGCGAAAAACCCAACGAAAACACACACACACACACACACACGCAGCGCGCCCGCAGCGCCGTTTGAAATACGATGGATGAGCACGACTGGCGCGTCTGATCGGACACGGCCGCGACCACTTCGCCAGTAGATAATCGCGCGCGCGTCCGACGCGATCAGACCGGCCTCGCTCCTCGACTAGGCTCGTCACTGATTCACGAAACATTTATTCCACACACACACACACACACACACACAAACATATAAATATATATAAATATATATATGTATTTATTCATTACACAATTATTTATTAACAACATGAAAAATAAAAACAAATACAAAAATGTTAATTGAATGCATAAACGACTCTATAATCAGCAAAAAAAAAAATATATATATATATGTATAACCGATCAGATTAAAATGTAATTTGGTTTAAAAATGTTTAAGTGTTAAATTTGTATTATAAAACAATATTTTAATTTTTTTTTAAATACATTTATTCATCACACAATTATTTATTAACAAAATAATAAAAAAAAAAAAAAACAACAACAAAAATGTTAATTCAATGCATAAACAACTCTATAATCAGCAAAAAATAAAAAAATAAACGATCAGATTGAAATGTAATTTGATTTGAAAAATGTTTATGTGTTAAATTTGTCTTATTAAACAATATTTTTATTTTACTAAAAATAATTATTTCAAACAGTGGACGGTCACTTTGATTTATGAATTAATTGTTATTTTTTTTTGTGTCTTCTTTTATTCATTGCAAACATTTGAATACAAATAAGAAGAAAGTTTAAATTTTTATTGGTAAAAAAAAATTTTTTTTTTTTGGTTTTTTGAAAGTGTGCGGTCGCTTTGATTTACGTTTTTTTTTTTTTTTTTAATTTTACTTTCTTATTGTTTTTATAGAAAAAAATTAAGCGAGTTAAGAATAACGACGAGTAAAGAGACTTGACAATTTTTTAATTGAACGAGAAAAAATTTCGATCGATCGAATTATCATCGATTTAAATGAAAATCGCAAGTGTCGTGAATTTTTCAAATTGAAAATATTTGTAATAGAAAAAAAATCGAATAATTGATAATAAATCGCGAGTTTCGTTTGTGAAAAATGTTTGATAACGAGTGATGACGAAATTTCAGTGCCATTGTCAAGCATATCGTGATTATAATAGTGTTGTAAATATATCACATGTATATAAATCACAAGTGGAAAAGGAACACAGTGGTCGGACGTAATTTGACTACTTAGCTAATCGTGGAGACAAAAAAAAAAAAAAAAAAAAAATACTCAAGCTCGAAACTAAACAGTAAACATTTTTTCAATTAAAAGTCAATTAAACGCAGAAGAGTCTTGAGCTAGAATTTCCTGGTCGATAAGTGGCTGATCATCGACAAGTGATCATCGACTGACAAGAAGTGAGTAAAAGAAAAAAAAATATATATATATATATTTATAAATTCTTTGCATAATTATTCTTAGCTTTATATTATTCATCCATAAAAAAAAATTAAACAAAACAAAAAAAAACACTTTTCAATTAAACTAAAAACAACAATATATCAAAATACATTTTTTAAAGAGTATAAAAGAAGAAGGATAGCCACAGAAAGAGAGATAGCGAGTGAATGTGCGTGTTTATATATATATATATATATATATATATATATATATATATATATATATATATATATATATATATATATACAGGGTGTTCCGATAACTATTAGGACCTCAGATATCTTCGAAACTACTAGGTTCACAGAACTATTTGCTGGATCAAAGTTGCACAGCACGAAGGGGGCCATCCAATGATACCAAAGTGCCTACTCCCACCCCCACCCCCAGCCCAGGGGGTGGGGCAACTTTAAAATCTTAAATGGGAACCCCTATTTTTTATTGCAGATTCGGATTCCCCATAAAAAAATACGTAACTTTTATTTGAAATTTTTTTTTCGATTCGTGATAGATGGCGCTGTAATCGCGGGTGTTCCGATAACTATTAGGACCTCAGATATCTTCGAAACTACTAGGTTCACAGAACTATTCGCTGAATCAAAATTGCACAGCACGAAGTGGGCCATCCAATGATACCAAAGTGCCTACTCCCACCCCCACCCCCAGCCCAGGGGGTGGGGCAACTTTAAAATCTTAAATGGGAACCCCTATTTTTTATTGCTTATTCGGATTCCCCATAAAAAAATACGTAACTTTTATTTGAAATTTTTTTTTAGATTCGTGATAGATGGCGCTGTAATCGCAAAAAATACCCGAAAGTACAGAAAGGCGATAATACTTACAGTTTCGGTGATAAATCAAATTTTGATTTACTGATTTTGATTTACTTTGATTAATCAAGATTTGATTTACCACCTAAACTGTAAGTATTATCGCCTTTCTGTACTTTCGGGTATTTTTTGCGATTACAGCGCCATCTATCACGAATCTAAAAAAAAATTTCAAATAAAAGTTACGTATTTTTTTATGGGGAATCCGAATAAGCAATAAAAAATAGGGGTTCCCATTTAAGATTTTAAAGTTGCCCCACCCCCTGGGCTGGGGGTGGGGGTGGGAGTAGGCACTTTGGTATCATTGGATGGCCCCCTTCGTGCTGTGCAATTTTGATTCAGCGAATAGTTCTGTGAACCTAGTAGTTTCGAAGATATCTGAGGTCCTAATAGTTATCGGAACACCCGCGATTACAGCGCCATCTATCACGAATCGAAAAAAAAATTTCAAATAAAAGTTACGTATTTTTTTATGGGGAATCCGAATCTGCAATAAAAAATAGGGGTTCCCATTTAAGATTTTAAAGTTGCCCCACCCCCTGGGCTGGGGGTGGGGGTGGGAGTAGGCACTTTGGTATCATTGGATGGCCCCCTTCGTGCTATGCAACTTTGATTCAGCAAATAGTTCTGTGAACCTAGTAGTTTCGAAGATATCTGAGGTCCTAATAGTTATCGGAACACCCTGTATATATATATATATATATGTGCGTGTGTGCGTGTGTGTGTGTGTGTGTGTGTGTGTGTGTGTGAGAGAGAGAAACAAAAATAAACGCGTTTGGCCATAATCGACGTTCCCGAAAGATGGATAAATAAATTATAATATTGATTTCACACATGAGATATGCACGCCACGCGTTTACGCCACAAACTGGTGTGGCCCAACACTGCACCCCCCTCCCGGCCTCACCCCCTCGCCACGTCCACGACGTTCGTTCGCTTTGCCACACGTTCGTTTTCCATTTCCAAAATTAAACCGCGTGTGGGTTGTCTTTTACGGTCTAGATGTAATGTATATAGAGAAAGAGAAAGAGAGAGAGAGAGAGAGAGAGAGAGAGAGAGAGAGAGAGAGAGAGAGAGAGAGAGAGGGAGAGAGAGAGAGAGAGAGAGAGAGAGAGAGAGAGAGAGAGAAAGAGAGAGGAAGAGAGAGAGCATCATCTAGAAACACACATGTGGAATAAGATTGCAATTTACGTCGTACAATATATATTCACCCTCATGTGGGAAAGTGCACATGTGTCAAGTGTGTGTGTGTGTTCATATTTGTGTGTGTGTGTGTGTGTGTGTGTGTGTGTGTGTGTGTGTGTGTGTGTGTGTGTGTGTGTTTGTTTGTGTGTGTGTCCAAAGTGTGTGTCGAGTGTGTGTGTGTGTGTGTGTGTCCAAAGTGTGTGTCGAGTGTGTGTGTGTGTGTGTGTTGAGTGTGTGTGTGTGTTGAGTGTGTATTGTGTGTGTGTTCATGTTTGTGTGTGTGTGTGTGTGTGTGTGTGTGTGTGTGTGTGCAGGGTTTTTGGGTTAAGCCTTGTGGGTTGTAAGTTTATCGACTGGCGAGATATCGAGAGGAGTAGGTTGGTAGGAAGGAAGGAAGGATGCGGTGACGTTCTGGGACATCCCTCGAGCAGGTCACGGTCGGCCGAACTTCTCCCTTATCTAGCCTCGAGCATACACACACACACACACACACACACACACACACACACACACACACACACACACACACACACATATACATGCGCACACAGGTCGCACCTGTGCATACTTGGACGCAGGGACAAATGTCATGCAGAGTCTCATCCTGGTGAAACAAAGCTCATGAAAATACTCGGTCGATCCTGTAGATCCGGGAGATTGAAGGTGCATGTACACCGAGAAAGCGAAAAATAAATAAATAAGTAAATAAATAGAGATTGAAGTTAAAAGATTTTTTTCCGGCGACAAAATTGAATTGAGATTAAGAATATCCATGCAATGATTTTTTTTTTGTTGTTACAATTGTTTCGGTGATTTGTTCGGTGATTATTTTTCAATGAGGAAAAAAAATGGCGTCCTCGTGAAAGGTTGTTTTTTTAATTATTTAATTTTCGTTTTTTTTTTAGTATAGCGGCTGTTTGAATGATATGGATGAAATAAGTTGGGTATATTTGTGTTAGGAAGACGATTTTCCATCGATCCGAATTTGTGCGAATATCGAATTCTGAAATAATTAATTATTCGAAGATCGATTGTGACATTTGTGAAGTGAGCGATATTACATAAAAGTTTGCGGGGCATTGCTCGTTGATTGCAGTTGCCGATTGGTCCGCCAGAGTTCGCGCCGCGATCGTCACCAACGACCTCGTCGCAACGGAGTTCGAAGAGGTTATAACGGACGGCTCACAGCTGAGAAACGACAAAGCTCGAAAGAAAAAAAAGCGAAACAAAACCATGGAACTCGAAACAAGACGTTGAAGAAAAAGAAAAAGAAAAAAAAAACAAAATGGCGCAGGCGTGGATAACGAACGATCGACAAAATGGGATTAATTCGAACGTGTGAAAGATGTTTTTTCGTTTTGTTTTGAAAATGGGAGTTCGGGAAATTAACGATCGAACACGTT
This sequence comes from Diplazon laetatorius, assembly GCA_963662125.1. Lineage (NCBI taxonomy): Eukaryota > Metazoa > Arthropoda > Insecta > Hymenoptera > Ichneumonidae > Diplazon > Diplazon laetatorius. Next base: position 1,861,230 of record OY759152.1, on the reverse strand, counting down.
GAAGAATTTTGTGTATACAAATAAAAAAAAATAAAGACGAGGACGGAGGCGCCAAGATCACAAAATGGCGACACCGCCGGACTCACCGGGCCCGGAAGATGCTCTGTTCGAGTTCGAGAGCACCCGAACCCGAACCCAGATGACCAGACCCGTCGCCATTGAAGAACTTTTGAGACAGACGCAATTTTCGAGACAGGAGATACGCGTTATGTATCGAGGATTCAAACAGGTAGGTTTTTAGGTTATGAATATGATTCTTTCTTTTTTTTTTTGTTTTTGTCGAATTTTGGGTCGATCGTGAACGACGGAGATGATGTAAATAAGTAATGGCGGACGAATGAATCGATCGTGACGATAGAAGTCGTGTGGAGACTCGGGTGGCGCCATCTCGTGGCCGGACGGCGTCATCTTGTTGTCGGAGGACGCCATCTTGTGGCCGGACGACGCCATCTTGATCGCACTTACGTTTTGTTGTTCTAGCGGTGAATTTTGAGGTTTTATTTACACAGCATTGAGCCTAAACTCAATTTCGGTGCAATACTGCGAAAGAAAAAAAAATAAAAAGTATCAGGTGCCAAAAACTCTATGTTATTCAAATGACGGAATTCGAGGACTTTGGGGAGGTACTTAGATTGGGCTACGAGGCTGGGCCTTCGGATACTTTAAGATTTATTATTTTTTCGAAACATGTAAGTCCATGGGAGGGCCAAAAAATTGTTTGACCCCAAATAAGGACCACCCTTATATACATATATTAATGTTTAACCAATTCTGCGAGGCGAAATTGGCGAGCCAAGGGGCTATAAAAACGATGTACGACTTAAATTCGGATTCGACGCAGTGTGGAAAGAAAAAGAAAACAAAAAAAAAGAAACGATTTATTTAATGTTCTTTCAGAATTTTCGAACAACCTTCCAAAGTGATTGACCGTCGATAGTTGGCGAGAACAACGATTGGACGATTGCCCAAAAGTTTTTTTTTCTGTCGAGGCTACGACCCACAAAAAATGAATAATTTTTCGATAAAAATTTCGCACTCATCGAAATTGTAAATTCAATTTTCTCAATTATCATATTAAATCGAATTTTTCAAATAAACAAAAAAATTTATATGAAAAAAAAATATTCAAACATAAAACATCCGATAAACAATTAGAAGAATTAATCTTCCAATCATCCGACTTATTGAGGATTTAATTTGTTTGATCCGATCAGTTGAATTATTTCATCGAAATTATTTTATATTATTATCGAAAAGTTAACTATCGAATTGCAAAATACGGTGTCTCATGGAGAAAACACACAAAATTATAGTTCTCACGTGTGCGAACTGTCATAGAGGCAAAAAAAGTTTCTAAAAAGAAAAGAAAAAGAAAAAAATCGATTTTAATGACGTTTGCTTGTGCAAACTATGAGACTTGTTTGAAGCGTAGTGACCTAATGTATTCCATCGATTGCGAGTGCCATGAAAAAAAAAAACATTCCTGATAAAACAAAAGTCCCTAGGCAGTAAAAGTCTGCTAAAATAAAAAAAATAGAGTCTGGAACGTCGTGATGAGAAAAAAAAATAAAAAATTCGACCACGTAATTGCAGTTAAATTATTCACGAATAATTATGGAAAATCGTAGTCAATTTGAATCATATTCGACAGAAATAAAACTTTTCTCATTAACTGCAGTTCACATTGGCAACATTTTTTTTTAACGTAACCCTTTGTTCACTTAACAGATATATTAAAAAAAATTATTCCAGTAACACAAAAAAAAATAAACAATTTATTATTAGTAAACATTTTTTTTTTTAATACTAAAAAATAGTTTTATTCGTAAATTGATAGAAATCTGTCGATAATCATGTCAATAATTTATATTTCAATACTTTTACTCTCTGCGTATCATGAAAAATTGCATTTCCAGCACATTTATGCATTTCCGGAAATAAATTGCAGCAAAAAAAAAAATTAATGATAAAAAAAAAATTCTCGATAAACGCTTTTGGACGTTGGTTCGATATTGCACAAAATTGCATCGTTTATTAGGAATGCAGTATGTCGAGAGTCTTTCTCAATGAAAACTCTGAAAATAAGTGGCTGCTTAAAAGAAATAAAAAAAAATTACATAAAAATTTACAAAAGAAAAAAATGAATCTCGTCGACGAGCAAGCACGAAGAAAATTCCACGTGAATATGAATTTTTCATATGCAAGATTTTTATCGAGCATGGCGAAGCCGGGGCAGGGTCGGTTCGTAGTGGATTTGTGCCGGACAAGTCGTGAAGGGGGGAGGGGGGGGTGGCAGTGGAATAATGGAATCTAGGCCAAGTCTACCCGAGAAATAGTCGAAAAAAAGAAAAACAAAAAGAAGAAAGAAAAAAAAAACATTTGCTCGAGCTTCTCACGAGCAATAAACTTTTTCATAAATTTCTGTTTCAAACTTTAATTTCGTTGCTTCGATGAAATATTTTCACGTTCGAACGGCGAAAAAAATTGAAAAAAAATATACAATCGCAAGAACGAACCTCGAATTGAAAAAAAAAACTAATAATTTATTTTGAAAAAACAATTCGCTTCATTTGCCACGTGTTAAAAAAATTATTTTTAAATTGCTCCTCATCACCACAATTTTATATCATATTTAAAGAATTGTAAAATAATTATCGATCAATCAAATCGAATTTTATTTCAATGAATTTTAAAAAAGTTTTTTTTTAACAAAAAAAAAAATTAAAATAATTATTTTAAATATACTGCTTTTTTTTTTAAGTTAGTGTTTTACAAATATAAAATTGTCAAAATTGAAAAGAGAGTTCGAATAATCAAAATTCGTTTCCAGAAGACTGTAAACCCAATTTTTTCAAATATTAATTACACGTTTGTTTTTTTAATTTACTTTTCTTTCCTTTTAGTAAAATTGCAAGTTCGGAATTTTTTTTTCCTTTGCAATTATTTTATTGATTTATAATGCAAATTTATTTCAAAAGTATCGCGACGAATGATTTAGTTTACATGGATCAGGGATTTTGTGGGTGGACTGCATACATGGGAACAATGGTCAGGACAATGTCCAAGTCTCGTTGCCATTGTCCATATCACAGACAATAACGCGATTATCTCTCGGGTTTCATTGTTCCAACATTTCCATAGATATTCGTGGTCGTTATACTCGCAGTCATTTTTTTATAGAAGCAGTAGGAGAAGAAAAAAAAATGAAATAAACAAAAAAAAGCAAACAGGAAACGTGAGGAAGTAAAAAAAAGCCACAGACAATAAAAAAGTATTAGTTATCTTTGTTGACTCGAACGTTAATCGCAATAAAATTTTATTATTATTACTGTTGAACAATTGTTTAAATTTATTCGAATCACAATAAAACATTCTATCATTGAAATGAACAACGAACAAAGAAAAATTTAGCTTTCGATGCAAAACGACAGACGAAATAGTCATTCGGAGGTTATCTTCAACGTTCCCTCGAGGCAAAACCGCCAAAACAGTTGGAAAAAAAATTCCCGACGATATTCTATACCGATTTTCTCGTTGGTTCAATTTTGTTTTATCCGTTAGAACCTCAAAATCCGGTGGAACAATACTTTCAAGCACTTTTGTGCACAACGAAAGAAGCGAGGTGGACGTTCCGTGCGAAACGATATTTTTTTGGCGGGAAATTCAAACGGTTTATCGTTGATTCGATATTTCACGGGCATGGCACTTCGCACAATTGTCTCTTCGGCTCGACGCTCTTTCGCATCTGTCGTTTCACCTTTTATCCTCCATTACCGTCTCAAGATCGCTCGCGTTCGACGTGAGAGGTCGCAGGGTCGCCTCCGGGCGTTTTCACAATGCTCCACCGTCCGAAGCGAGATTCGTGCACGGCATATGAAAAAAAAAAGAAAAATGTCTCCCACATTATTCAACGCTTTGGTATCTTCAAACGACAAATAAAAATATTATACATTTTTTTTCCAAGCATAAGAAAAATATTATAATACATCAACAACAAAAATGATTTGAAAAACAAAATTGCAACTAAATTTCGCATTTATTCGAAATATAATACGTAATAAAAAAAAAGATTCCTTCATTATCGACGTGTCCGTTTGGATCACGTGGCCCAGTGAAACGATTTTAAACAATAATTCACAACTACTTGAAAAATAAATGAAAAAAAAAAATAAAGTTTGCTGCACAACTCGTGGATTGCACTTTGCCAGCCGCGTTTTGAGCTTTCAGGCCATCCAGAACGTTCGCACGTCGCTCGATACTAATGCAATTTTCAATATCCTGTCATCCGGCATGCAAGTGGACTGTCCCTCACTCACACGCGATTACCACGTCCGAGAGGCCATGTGAGACACCCCAGTGACACATTTCCAATTTACCGTGACACGTGAAAATCCACGATTTTTTTTCATGTTTTACACGAAACCAATTGTTTAAATATTGTTAAAAAAAATTGTTCAAACCATTTTTCTTTTCGGAAACTGTTTTCATGCGTCTGCTGCATGACTATCAATGACTGTACGCCCTAAACTGTCACCCATCGAACGCATTGGCACACCTTGAAAATAAAAAAATAAAAAATTGTTTCAACGATTTTTTTTTTCAATGCTCAACGATTAATTTATAATTTTGTTCCAAATCATTTATTTTTTTTTCAGACCAAGTATTATATTCGTGAAGATAATTCATCATTATTGTTTGAACAAAACAATCACAAGTCGATTTTTTTTTGTATTTTGTTTTTTTTTCTGACGCAACTCACAATGCACAAAGACGAGATTCAGGAATGTGGTTTGTCTGATTATATTTGATAATCCGCTTATGGCCCTTACGTAAAACAACAGAAGCTTCGCCTCGTCGCAAAATGCAGGATCGAAATATGTATATACATATATATGTATATTAGGGTGGTCCTTAATGGGGATGTTGACAAATTTCGACAAGTGCATCCTTCAGATAGGTTCGAAATGGATAAATAAAAATATGTGCGAAACCCCAGCACGGTAGTCCAATGAATAGACGTCCCTGTAAGCTCGTTTTGTTTCCCATTTGAATAACATAGGATTTTCAGACTAATTCGGTAATTATTTTTTCGAGTTGTCCCTAAACACGCAAAAAATTCTTTATTCACACAAATCTATTGTCAATGGGTGTAACTACTCGTACATTTTTTTACAAAACATAAACACAAATAAATTTCAATTTGTGTTGAAATCGTTTATCAGTTGTCATCATCGTTCATCGGTTCGCCGTTATCGATAATACACAGGTGAGATCTTGTAAAAAAATATACGAGTAGTTATACCCATTAAAAATAGATTCATGTGAATAAATAATTTTTTGCGTGCTCAGGGACAACTCGAAAAAATAATAACCGAACCAGTCCGAAAATCCCATGTTATTCAAATGGGAAACAAACCGAGCTCACAGCTACGTCTTTTTATTGGACCACAGTCCTGGGGTTTTGCACATATTTTTATTTATTTATTTCGAACCTATCTGGGGGGTGCACTTGTAAAAATTCGTCAACACCCTCATTAAGGACCACCCTAATATATACATTCCTTCATTTCATTGTTTCTTGGCCCTGATAGTTGTACAAAGCACATACATAGAACTGTTGATACTCCAAAGGCTTATACCCTCTGTATATAATCGCACGTTCGTTATTCGCGTGTATGTGCTCACAGATAGTACGAAGAATACACGAGACCAGGGGAGGAGGGGGGGGGAGGGCTGCTTATCGTAGCGAAATATAATCGTTAAGGCTGAACGGAGCTTTCCCCGCACGTTCATGACCCAACTAAACAAGCTTTCCCGGAATTTATACTCAACGTAGCTTCGTTATCGTTTTTGCCCCCGTGGCATCATCAAATTTCCCGCAGTCTCGGCATCACGACATAACCTTCATCTTCACGACGTGATAAACCAACGGTTTCACGTAGAGCCCATAAAATCGTTAAACGATGATACTCCATAACTGTCCCATCCCCCGTGACACTTCGTTCGACCCGAATGGATTTAGGACGCGTGCCCGTCGGTCATCCCGTCACAGGCCGTTTGGAGGTTATCCGCGAAGTCGTCTAGCGGCAAAGCGGTCCAAACGGATGGAAAAAAAATGCTCGTGGGTGTTTCGTATGGATTTTTATCTTGATTCACATTTGTTTTGCACATCGAGACTTCGAACGAGTTGGAGTTACGGTTATTGGCAGTTTTATGGACGATCAAAGACGCGAGGTGGACATACTGGATGGAATATATTTTTTTTTCGACCGTGTTGGGCCGCAAAAATTTGAAATGAGTGTGATGTCGATGTATCTTTAGTTGGACTATCATCCAGATTTTTTTTTACTGAGATAACAATTTTTTTTGTTACGATAAAACAATGAAAATTTTTTTTTTCGTTCGAAAATAGTAATGAAACATCGTTAAAAACCGCACATCAGGAAGGCTATTCCGCACGACTGGTCGTTCAAAGTTTTTCGTGGCAATTTAGAAACTTTACCGACAGCACCAAGCTGTGTGGAGGAGTGGGGAGAAGCTTCGCAGAGCCAATTATTCCGTAACTGCTGTCTAAACGGGGGATGCTCGTTAATTGGGAGGGGAAAAGAAAAATGAGGAAATTTCGGAGGGGTCAACGAAAAAAGAATTCCAATGTAAATTGTACAACCTTATTATGCAGCCCTGAAATTCTATTTTAACTTTACAATGCTGAGATAATTTAGAATATTTCTTTTTTCAAACGTTGATAATTTATTTTATTATTTTCTTTTCACATTGTTATTCGCAATTTTATTTTTATTCTATAAAAAAAACTTTCGGTTGATATTTCAACGTCTCAGAAGGGATTGAGAAAGGGTGTGGCACCCCTAATTACAGCACGCCCGATGCTCCCCAAGGCCGACGAGCTGGGCGTTAATTGAACTATATAAACGCTTTGAATATTGATGAAATTTCATCGAAGAGGTATAAATTTACGATTTCTTAATTAAGAACGAAGAAAATTTACATTCGATGGTTCTTCAACGTGTCATTGAATCATCGTCAATGAAGTCTGGTAAAATTGCTAATACGAGTAGCGTAATTGTTCAACAGATTTATTTTCATCCACTAAAGTTAATTAACAAAATAATAATAATAATTTAGAAAAACATTTTCCGATCATTCGACAGGATGTCCGAGGTGTGGAAAATAATCGATGAATAAGTCTAAAGTGCGGTAAAATTTTGGAATACTGTCAGGTTGATACCAGAAGGGTATCAACCAAAGGGGGGTGGTTAAATGGGTTTCGAGGTTAATCAGCCCTTAATTGCCACGGAGCGCGCAAACGTCGGGAAGATTGATGGAACGTTGAGGGCGAGGATGAGCGCGATTGCAGGTTAGGCACGTCAGAAGGCCGGAGAATCGTTCGTGTTGTTTTATCCTTGGATCCTGGTTCAAGAATGTTTCATAACAAACGCAGAATTAACACGTGAATCGTCTCCTTGAACCACAAACTTTTTGCGGATCGAAGTAGCGATCGCCGCGCAGCTACGGAGCTCGCTGATTGGCTCGAAGCTTCTCCCACTACGCGCCAGACGGTCGGCTGGCGCCGCCCACTCGAGATGGCGGCGAGTGGCGAGACCGCGTTCAGCGGCTGACGCCCACTCGGCACGCCCACCGCGGTCGCTCATTGGCCCGGCGCTTCTCCCGCCACGCGCCACGATGATCGGTCGGCAACGCCCACTGAAAGCTCTCCCGAAAATCGAGATTCACATCTCTGAGGCCGTGGATTATCGTTCTATCCGATATTTTTTAATTGTTTCATCTATCTCGTATGATAAAAAAAAATATCCAAATGTCTCACTATTTTTGTTTATCGTGAGTTAAGCTTTGGCTTTTGATCTTTTGACATTTTTTCTTTTGCTTACCGATTAAAACTGTGTTGACATCCTCCTTGAATTCTCAAAACAGATTCCCCATAACCTCCACTAAGGTCTGTATATTTATCTACAAGTCTGATGGGCGCTAAATTCGTTTTAACATAGATCATTCACCATAAAAAAAATAAAATAACTCATGGTCAGTCAGGTTTTCTACACTTACGATTTTTACAGCAGAATTTCTTGGCGTTCCATTTAAATAATTACGTCATTCAAAATTCCAATCTTCTTGCCACACCGCTTTTTTCTAATATTCGTGTTGTTTTTTACCCACAAAAAAATATATATATATATGTTTGAGATTTAAGATTTTTTTTTGTGCTTGTCACTGACTGGCCTAGGTCGTTTTGTTTTCGGAGGCTCTTGGCGCCACGAAAATTCGGCTCGTGGCTCATTTGCTGTTTCGTGACAACGGTGAAGCTGTCGACGACGACTCTCGTCATCCGTCACCCGAGGCAACAGACATCTCGAGACCCTTGTACACATTCTAACCTAACACCGGCTCGTCGAGGGTCGGTTCCACCTCTGTTTTTTTTTTTTTTGTTTTTTCATTTCTTCTTTTCGTCGTCTTCACGATTTCGAAAGACGCTACCATTTTCCCAATTTTCCGAATTTAACGATATCATTATTGATGCTCCTTGAAAAAAAAAATCTTGACGACGCCATTTTGCAATGCGACCTCAGCCACAATGTGCAATTATACAAAATGGATTCGTCGATTTTTAAAAAACAAAATGGCAGAAGTATCGACACTTTTTTTTCAATTGCCAATCGTTCAGCTCTTTTAGAAATGTATGCTCCTTAGTAAGTAACTAATTCTTTGTTGTTGTTGTTGTTGTTGAAAGAAATAAGCACCAGCTTATAACTATGCAACGTAGCAAATTCCCACCGCCATTTTGTGTACGATGCAAACGAAGAATCAACCATTTGGCGAGTAATTTTATAGGTTAGAGAGTGCTCCCATATTGTTTGTTCGAAACGTTTGGAGGTTAGAATTTTGCAAAACGACGAAAACGTTTGAGGGCTTAACGATGTACTTCCGAAGGACTTGAACCAGCTTGGGAATTCGTTCGAACGTACAAAATGAACGACCGCACGTTGATTGTGTTCGCAATAACGAATTCTCCGGTCACGAAGCCTTTAATGATAGTGTATTAAATAACCAATGGGGCTAACCTACAATCATCCGACCCTCGAAACCCTGTAACGAACAAACATTAGTATTCAATGTGGAAATTCGAGGTTAGACGACACCGTCTTTCGTCCATCTCGTGCTCGGTCGGTAACGATAACTGCAAACAAAAACAAATGTTTTTTATCTTCAATAAAACCAATGTCTAGTTGAAAAAAAAGATTTTCATCACGGAGCATAACGCAAATAACAATTTTAAACCTTTTGCGTACCAAAAAATAAACATTCGACGATTTTGCAAAAACAATTTTTTGCAGTTTTCGATACCGACTGAGTTTATTAAATTCACTAAGTTTTTTACGTATTTCCGGAATTTTAAAAACAAAATGGAGGCACGGCGGCAATTTCAAATACGTTATAAACCGCAATTGCAATTTTGGTATTGTGCGATTGAGCAATGAACATTAAAAATCTATTGACGAGTTGGCTGGTGTGGAAAATTTCATAACATCGATCGGTTTGTGGATTTTATGGCAATTGGAGACGCGAACATTGTGTCCGTTGATATCGTGCCAGAACTGTGGAAAAGCTAGATGCGAAACAGTTCGAGTTACACGTCCCTGCGGACGTGTGATGCCGATGTTCGGTGGCGACTGTCGGGTTTTCGACAACTACCCCCCTGGCTGCGTCGAGACCAATCTGATTTCATGACAACAATGTCTTATCACCATATCCAAATTTAATCGTCGATAAATCCCATTGAATCACGTAGTCGACTGTGTAACGAGCTTACATCAACAAAAAAAGAAGATTTCTACTTTATCATTCGGTAAATACGAAATTACAATTATTTCAATGATATGGATATTTAGTTGATATGATTTTAGGGAATTTCTTGAATCTGTTGGGCCACCAAATTCATAGTTAATTAGCAAGCTTAATTTATTTATGTTTTATGGTAATCAAGGCTAAATACCGACTGAGTCAATAAATAATGTTCTGGGTAATTTTTTAATTTAAGGGCTGCGTCTATAAATAAAATGAAATAAAAATGAAACAAAATGAAATAAAATGAAATAAAATCAAATAAAATCAAATAAAATCAAATAAAATGAATTAAGATAAAATGAAATTAAATAAAATGAAATTAAATAAAATGAAATCAAATCAAATAAAATGTATGATATGTGTGATGTTATGCGTCGTAGTACGTCGTCCGTCTATTTCCACTAGTTATGTACGAACGAGAACGTTTACCCCAACATTATTCACGAAACGTGCCAGAGCGAATCGAGCTACTCTCGCGACCAGACGTTTCGCAGCACTGTCTCTTTCACCATCGAGCTTTCCCGAGTCTCGTTTCTATGTATCTAAACAGGTGGTCGTTTTTTTTTCTCTCTCCTTTTTTTTTTTTTTTTACGTAGCCGCTATATTTATTGCATGCCCGAGGCGACCGAGGCCTCTATGCATTACAAGCTCTGACTCACAATGAGTTCTGTTTCATTCGCTCGTGCCCTTTTCGTTCCAAACGTCGAAGCTTCGTGTGATTTATCCTCTCTTTTTTTTTTAATTTTTTCTTCTATTTTTCATTTTTATTTCGATTTTTAAAAACCATCTTATCCCGATTTCATTTATTTTCATTTTTCCAATAATAAAAAGGAGCTTTGATTTTCTTTCTTTTTCTTTTTTAGTTCAAGTTTTCAACTGGAAATTGACTCAATTGTAGAGTCTGAAGTTTTAAAAATTATATTATCTCGATTCGATATTTTTTGCGTAAAAAAAAAAATTGAAATCGAATCTGAATGAATCGATTTTTTAAATTCGTTGAATTCTTCATTTGGCTCGTTTCGAGCTTGCATGAGTCAAGCCCACGAAATCATCGCGCTCACGTACGTTGACCCAAAACGTCACACACGATCGTTCGAAATTCTAGAAATAGAAATTTTCCCGACAATTCGACGGTCCGATATCTCGAACTTGCAGTTTCGTCACTGATTCAACGAAAAAAAAAAAAAAGAAAAACATTTTTAAACGAACCACAATTGGAAATAATAAATTTAGGAAATAATAAAAATTAATTAATTTAAACATAAATGCTGAACAAAAAAATTTGAATATATTTATTTATGGTGCAGCTTATATTTTCTTTTTCATAAGTATGGAAAAAAAAAAATATATATATATGTATATTGGCGAATGTGAAAACTGTCGAGTGGTTCTTTGAGCAAAGGACTTCGAGACTCACATGAGCGAAGTCAGGAGCACCAGCTGGAGAGAGTTTCGAGCTCATACTCAATGACTTTACGTGCACGAACGAGGCAACGACTTACCCACACATGGCCACACCTACGCACTGAGTGGAGAACAAACTTGATGAGAAAACGTACCAAGGGCCATAATATATATCACCTATACATATATATATATATACAGGCAAATTTTTTTACTGAATTTTTTTTAACGCATAGTGCAATGCTCCAGATCTGAAAAAAATTGTCGAAACATTTTCAGAATAATGCAAATTCAAATCTGTTCAACTTTCAACCGACCTTTGCATTCAAATAATTTTTTAAAAGAGAATTTTTATTCAATTTTAGAACTTTTATTATTTGTCAATGATCTTCTTTCAATAATATTCAACGGAATTATTAATTTTCATTACATCTCGGGCGAAAAATATTGAAGAGATTTTCAAAATTGGCAAATTTTGAAAATTTAAAAACTGTCTCTGAATTTTAGAACTCGAGGAACAAATCTCAAACAAATTTCTCATCAGTCTGCACTTATTGTTATTATTATTATTATTATTATTATTATTATTATTATTATTATTATTATTATTATTATTATTATTATTATTATTATTATTATTATTATTATTATTATTATTATTATTATTATTATTATTATTATTATTATTATTATTATTATTATTATTATTATTATTATTATTATTATTATTATTATTATTATTATTATTATTATTATTATTATTATTATTATTATTATTATTATTATTATTATTATTATTATTATTATTATTATTATTATTGTTGTTGTTGTTGTTGTTGTTGTTGTTGTTGTTGTTGTTGTTGTTGTTGTTGTTGTTGTTGTTGTTGTTGTTGTTGTTGTTATTATTATTATTATTATTATTATTATTATTATTATTATTGATATTTTTTTTCAGAGTCAGTCACCTGGTCATCAAATCATGTAAAAATCCTAAAATGTTCAATCCTCATTCGAATACTTCGAATTAGCAACAACTTTTTTTTATGTTCCAATTCCCATCGAGTCTTTTTTTTTAGTTTTCTATTTTTTTTCTCAAGCAACTGTGTATTTGATTTTTAGTTTTTCTTTTTGTACAATTTTTTTTTAGTCACCCTGTATAAGAGCCGGGGTTCGGGACAAAAGAGTGGCTAAAGGTTACCCGAGAGCTTTGAGGGGCTGAGGCTTGAGAAAAAATTTACAGGTGAGATTGCGACCCGTGAGGCACAAGCCCAAAGAACCTCAGAGAACTCGTCGCATTTTCCAACCTTCCTCTCGTCGCTGCCCCCTCCCCCCCCCTCCTCCCCCACAGCATCCTCACCGGTCCATAGTCATCGTGTCTTTTAAAACTCGAAAGCCCATGGCCAACTCGACCCCGACGACCTTCCACCGACTGAATATCGCTTCAAACATCTTCCACCTTAGTCGAGATAAAAGTGAAACACGTGCGAGCTATGTGTTATTTTTTTTCTTTTTGCCTCGTCGAGAAACAAAGGAAGAAAAAAAAAGTCGCTGAATAAAAGAGACGAGATGAAAAAAAAAGGCAAAGGTTGTGGGGGGGCTGATGGAAAGTGCGAGTCAGTCGCAGCTGAGTAACCCATTTTACGTTTTGACACTTAATTTCTCGACCAAATAGACGTCGAAATCTTTTGTATATTTTTTTTTTTTGGGTTTTGTATTTTGATTTTGCCTTTTTGTGTTTTCTGATCACACGGTCACGTTTTTATTTCATACAGCGTTTTTATTTGTAATATGAGTTTGAATTGAGAATATTTGTAATATTTTTGAATATTTTTTCAAATATCTCGTTAAATATGCCATTTAAAATTATGAAAAAATTACTTTCGTATTTCCAACAGCGAGCCCTTTCGAACGATACCCCACACGACGCATAAATTTCGTGAAAAAAATTTCGAGCACGGATTAGCGTGACAAAATTTTGAGTAGCGACTCGAAATTTGCTGTGCAAAATTTCGAGTTTTTTTTCACGTTTCATGGTTTCGGGTCGGAAAAAATCGATTATGACAGGAGTAGAGACACGCCAGTGATGTTATTTATCATTTTGAGGGTTCTCATTGTTACAGGGGTTCTCATTTTTTTCTTCTTTGGACGCGAAAAAATCTGAAAAAATTCTGGAAAATTCTGAAAAATGCCTGAAAAATTCTGAAAAATTTCTTCAAAGCGGAAAAAGTACATTGAAATTTGCAGTAGTACTTTTTTCATTTTTCTCAACGGTTCTCGTGACTTTGTGTGCGATAATGAAATAAAATTGAAATACAAATAAATTGACAATGGGAAGCTGCAAGGTCCGATGAATCTCGAAAGGGTTGTCGACGGTTTTCGTCACTGATGGTCCCACAAAACGTCAGATCAACGATAATAGCGAAAATTGAAGGTGGGGAACGATAAAATCGAGTGTATCGACGTGCTTGTTACTCAACAGTGCGAACTGATTCGACGTTCGACACAATCATTGATCGAACACGTCCAGCTTTGCAACAGTCTGTCGACTGCACGTCTCGCGTTTCTCGTTATCGCAAGTCTCACGGTACAATGCATTTACGTGTTAGTTCGCTTTGATCGTGGTTTCGTACGATACGCAGTTATTGATTTATTTAACAAAAAAAAAAGAAAATAAAAAATACAAAATAATAATAACAAAAAAAAAATTTCTTCCATTGAAGAAAAATATTGATATGAAAATAAAAATAGATACGAAACAAGCTGTAAGTTCAAACTTTCAATCTTCTTCATCTGAATAATAAAAAAAATATATATATGTATAGTTATACATTTTTTTTGCCATTCAGAGAAAGAATTGTTTTATTTCGATTTTGATTTTTCATTCTTTGATTCATCCTGGATAAATTTACGATGATCTCAACTCGAAAAAATACAGATTTCATACGAAATTTTCTCAGCTTCTCGATAAATATAATGAAAATAATTTCAAAATTTCGGCAATGGTGGAAAAACTGTTTTTTAAGTTTCAAAATCGATTCCCATGGATTTTCGAGAGTCGAAATGAATAACCGATATTTTTGCCGTAAAACTGAGACATTTTCACGCTAATAACAGATTTTTAATATATTTTTTTATCACCCTAAGTATTTAAAAAAATATAATTTTAAAAAAAAGAAAAAAAAAGAAAATAAAATAACTTTCGAATTGACTTATCATTCCAACGGTCCAAACATTTATTGTTCAACATACACATCTCACGGTAATAACATAAACCGAATAGCCACATAAAAAAATAATGGCGAAATTGTGGAACGAGTTAGTTGAAATATCTTGCAAAAGCATATGTATAGACATTTGTGTCGTTGTGGTAGCATATCGCACTTTGGTTTCGTGAGGACGGAACGAAATATCGTATACGAGGGTGGGGGGTGGTTTTATTGCTGGTGGCGTCGAACGGTGACGAGTCGAGCGATAGGCACAGTGACACAGAGAGAACGATGTGTGTGTGTGTGTGTGTAGGTGTATTATGGGTGCGTGGGTAGATAAAAATAGGCCACAGTCGAGAAATCTGGTACAACACGATATCCAACACACAGTGACTGGCCACGTAGAAGAATTAAAAAAATAAAATAGAACGGAAAAAAAGTATGCAATCACCGCTTGGCAGCTGCACATGGCACATATTGCGGTTCTTTATGTTTTCACGAGTCCATCAACGCGAAGTCGTACGCGATCGTTAGATTATTATTATTATTTTTCTTTTTTATCTGGCAGATGATGTTTCGTGATGTTGTAGTATATTTTTATTATTCTTTATTATAGGTATTTAATGTGTCTGCGTTAATGTTGTGTCAATGACTGTGAGGGTGTGAGCATGCGATTATGGTGATGTGTCAATCGATGGGTTGAATCTTTTGGAAAAAAAATTTGTGAGCTTGTAAAATTAATTCCTAGAAATCTACGATACCGAGGACTTTCGTCATAATTTTCCTTTGAACTTGAAGCCTGGCTTTATGTTCTCTGATTTTTTTGGTGATTTTTGGTCCAGTAGTTTCGGAAATACAGGACAGGGAACGGGCCAATGTTTTATTTTCGCATATTTTTCATAATAACTTTTTCAATACGCTATTAAAAATTGTAAATAAGAGATTTTTGTATTTCACATGAAAAGCCCTTTCGAATGACACCCCACATGGTTTATAAAATTGAAAAAAAAAATTTGCCCGAGTCGGGATTCGAACCCCGGACCTGGAGATTCGAAGTCGAGAACGTTACCACCAGGCTATTTCTGCTAAGCTCGTCCCGATGAAAATTTGAGATACTGTTGAATCTCGCAAGAAGGATTTCGCGATATGCGTCGATTTTCGCATTTGATAACACGAAAAGTACGAAAAATGAACCATTTCTTCAACATTATCTCCTAGTTTTTCATTTATTCCATCTTTTTTTCAAACATTCCTTCGAAACAAATGATTTCCAAGCACTCGCTATACTCATTATCACCTCTGTCCTCGCTCGTCGTCACGGCCTGCGGAATCTCGTTAGAATTTCATTCGACTTAACAAGTACGAAAGAACACCCCCCCCCCCCCAAAAAACAAGAAAAAAAACCAACTCGGTCGTTGCGTGTGCAGCTTACAAAAGTGTGTATCAAAACTTTGGTGCTATAGCGCTGAAGCTTTTTCTTCGCGTTCCAATTATCGTTGGGGAAAAAAAAAAAACGTGAAGCATACATCAACTGAATATAAACGCAAGCTGCATCAGCGTGAACCGAAAGAAAAAAAAACAACATAACACAACTCGTTAGCATAACCTGGAGGACGTGAGGATAAAAAAAAAATATATGTTGACCATGGACTTTCAAAACTGTGGATGTCACGTTAACAACGTTTTTTTTTATCATTTCCAATTAAAAACAAAACGACATATATATATATATATATATATTGCAACTCTTCCGAGCCACTCGTTTCAATCGCCATCAAATTGAATTTGAAATAAATAAAATAAAAACATTTATCCAATATCAATAATAATAATAATGAATAACAATTCATAAAAATATTTAACTGTTTAATTCAAACTAAACAATTATTCCATCAGTTAACTCCAATAAATCCAACCAAATTCAATCGAGTTCAAAGTGGATAAAAAAAAATAGCCGAGTAAAGTTAGGCAAAAAAAATAGTTGGGCAAAAAAAAAAGGCAAAAGACGAAAAATTTGACGAGTACGAGCCAGAGGATGGATGCATGTGGGGAAAAAAAAAATAGACGAAGTGCGAGAGAAGCGTAAGATGGGACGCTGAGCTGTATCGATTTCCTCTTCTCGAAGTATGACGTCACCATGGTCGGTGGGTTTACCCTCCCCCCTCCCCCCTTGGCCGTATAAAGCGTGGGATCCCCCGCCGTCCCCCATCGGCAGCGTGTGCCGTGTAGCTTCGGAGTGCCGGATAGGATGGGATAGGGTTGCGCGCGCGCGCGCACGCGGGTCTCGATTCACCCTCCGACACGAGCTTTTCCAACGCCGATATAACAACACATGTCCAGCACACCGACATTCCCCCCCCCCCTCCCCCGATTCACACACGTGCCGTTCATGTTTTTTTCTTCTCGTTTCATTCTTTCGGCACGAGCATTCATTCAGCAGTTTCATCGATGTATATTCAAAGTTTCATGCATATGTATGCTATCAGCATATTGTATGCTAGAGCCAATATCGTATGCTGGAGCCGGTGTTGTCGTGCTCCATCGACTATTGTGTGCCAGAGCCACTGTCGCATGCTGCATCGACGATTGTATGCTGCTGCGGCCAATATTGTATGCTTTAGCCACTGTTGTATGCTGCGAATGATTTTTTTTTCATGCCAGAGCCATTGTTGTATGCTGCAGCCAATGTTGTATGCTGCAGCTGCTATTCTATGCAGCAGATAATATTGTATGCTACTGTCAGTGACGTATGCTGCAACCAATATTGTATCCTGCAGCTGTTGCTGTATTCTGCGGTCAATATTTCATGGTGCAACCACTATTTTATGCTGCGGCCAATATTGTATGCTGAATGCCATGTTGTATGCTGCAGCCGAAATTTTCATTGTCGATGTACTAATGTTAAATTTGGTAATGTGATTTATTTATGTACCGATTTTCATGAAGGTACATGAAAAATGTATTACTATGGATTTTTCACGTGAATATATATATATATTTATATATATATATATATATATATATATATATATATATTGGATTATAATCGACTTTTCAAAATTGGAAAGCCTGATTCGTTCGTACGTAGTTCGCATCGTTCGTATTGGAAAGTTCAGCAACGTTGAATTTTCCTGGTTTTTTTCTTTTTCCTTTTTTTTTTCACAGGATTATCGAGTACTCGATGTCGACATTTCGTTCGGCGACGATTTTACGGTATTGCCATTGATAACACGCGATCCAATTTGTCGCGAACCGACTTTGAGTATAGATTTAGTTCCCCCACCTACTGTTCGTGAAAAAAAAAAAAAAAAAAGAAAATTTCAAAATTAAACATCGACGAGAAGAATTTAAACATTATTTACAATACGCTATTTGAATATGAAAATATCTGTCTATTTTTTTTTTCTATTTTTCAAATTTTACCTGTCGGAACTTGTCGTTTTTGCAAGCTCTCCGACGATGCTTTCATGTGCAAATTGGACTGTTCCTGTGTCCGAAAGTTCTCTAATTTGGGGCTCGGAATTAAATCTCCAGTCGTATCTCGATCGAATAAAGTTTTCTTCCTATGGATCTCTGATTGTGCTTGTCTCTCTTTTTTTTTAGTCTCCACGTTTCTACAGAAAATAATTAAACAATTTTTTTCACATGATTCACAAGCTTGGTCCGTCGATCTACAATTTTAGCCCACACAGGATTATCTTTCAAATTCAATTAAAATTTAAAAAAAAAGTCAAACAAAATGCACACACTTCCAACTCTGCGAAACGCTTGCACTCGACATTGTGAATTATTTAGAAAAAAGAAAAACAATGATCAAGTGCCAACGAGCGAAAAGAAAAAAAATTAAGCGTGGAAAAATAAGTTGGAAGAACTGAGAAATCGGAAACAAAAATGAAAAATCGTGGGGAGAAGGAAAAAAAGGGGGGAAAAGTTAGAAAGCAGTGGCGAACGAGAATAGTGGTGAATTGGGTTGTATGCAACCAACGAGGAGGACAATCAATTTCGTGAGTCCTGGCCCAGTGCCAAAACTGCTTGGGTTTAAATCCACCTCGTGACCCTCGATCGTTCATTTTATTTATTTATTTATTTATTTATTTATTTATTTATTTATTAATTTATTAATTAATTAATTTATTTTTTATTTTTTCCTCAGCATATTATAATGTTCTTTTTTCATGTCGTTTCATCGAGTACTTGAAATTCTTTGAATAATTCAAGTGACTCTCAATCGTTTATTGACACTCAATTTTTGACAAAAATAGGCCAAGTGATAAAATAAAATAAAATGAAATAAAAATAAAATAAAATAAAATAAAATAAAATAATATATCTCACCTTGTTATGCTTTGATTGATCGAACATTCGGATTCTTTGGAGACATTGCACATTCTCACGTTCAAGGCAACGACATTCGCGCATGTCTTCATCGCCGCATCGATAGCTTCGCCAGCTGATACAAAAATTTAAAAAAAAAATCGATTTTACATCAAGCACAATCACCAAGCTCGCTAAAAATTCGATATAATTAAATAAAATTGTCGTGACACGTTATAAATCTTTGATTTTGTAAAAATAATTCATTACCAATGGGTCCGAAATCGTTGTTTGACAAATCAAGGTCCAGTGAAGAAAATTTTGTGTAACCGGAAGACAAGACTTCGGCCAGGGCCATCGCGGTTTCCGGTCCAAATCCACATCCGCTTATGTCCAGCTTTTCCAGACTCGAATTTCTCAGAAGAACTTCGAATTACAAAACAATTTTTTTTTTTTTGTAAAACAAAAAAAACATTTAATTCATATTTTCTTTCACAAGTCGAATACACTAAAATCATTTTCATGGTTCAAACACTCACGAGCACAAACGTGGACACCCCCATCGTCTCCCAAGGGATTCAATCGAAGATTCAAACGTGACAGACCGGTTGACGATTCTTGCAGAAGGCCATGAACTATTCCGGCCAATCCGTGAGCACCAATTCCATTGTTCACCAGACTCAAAATTTTCAGACCCTTGTGGGTCTTCAAAAATTCGCCCATCGCATGGGCACCACTGTCACCGATCGTGCAGTGCGAAAGATCCATCTCCTCGATCTTTACAACGAAAATAAAATCAGCAATTTTCGAAATTTTAATTCGAAACAACTCATAAAAAAATATATTTTAAAAAAATAATAATAATAAATATTGGACACAAGTTTTTCATTTTTTACACGTTTTTTTTTTATTTTTCAAAAGGATGTATGAAAAAATTGAGGCATACAGAAAACCTGAACCTCAATAATTTTGTATCCAAATTATTAAACACAATTATTGATAATTAAATAATTCAAGAACGAAATGTTGATTAAAATCAAATAATTAAATCATTCACGAACGAAATGTTAATTAAAAGCAAATAATTAAATTATTCACGAACGAAATGTTAATTAAAAGCAAATAATTTGATTTCCCGAACGAATTATTAATTATTCGAAGAAAGAAGAAAATCTGACGACGAAAAAAAAAATTTTGTACGTATTTTTCGACGATTAATTTTTTTTATTTGCAAAAAAAAAAAATTATGACAAATATTAAGGAGATGATAATTAAGATATAATATATATATTGATGAAATCGATTTCGTCGATCGTATCAACAAAGAAATAATGATTAAACGCCCCAAATATGATATAATATAATAAATCGATCTCACATTATCGTTCATAATGATTCCTTGAAGCACAGCAGCAATTCTCGGTTGATCCAGATCGCTTCTCGTGATAACGAATTTTTTTACATTACGACAATTTTTCATGGCTCGTCCAAGTCCGAGACAGTCCTCGATGGAAAATCTTCGATCGAGAAAAACACTTTCAAAATCACACAAACGATCGAGTACAGTTTATTCATTTTTTTTTTTCAAATTTAATGATTTACCGAAAATCACGCCACTCGAATCCATCGTTCGTGTATATCATGCCAAAGTTCAAATGAATTTCACGGAGTTCCGTGAGCCGTGGCAAAATAATTCCAAACGGTATATGATGAATCGGATAATCTTGTGCGATGCTGCATCGATCCTCGATCTCATCGAAATTTTCTTCATCCTTCTCCACTCCAGCTTCCTCATCTTCTTCGTCATCTTTTTCGGTCCATTTGAATGCAAAACTTTTTGAAAAAAAATTATTGTGCTCGGATTATTTTTTTTTCTCACCAAAATCGATTGACATAATTTACAGATTTTTAAAAAAATTTTTTTTAATTTTATTGACAATACTAATTATGTATAAGAACGCTTCTTAACTATTATTAATATAATAATAATAATAATAATAATAATAATTATTATTATTAATATTATTAATATTAAATAATTATATTATTGTAATTTAATATATTATCATTATTATCAATAATAATGATAATAATATAAATTATTATTGTTATTATTTTCGTTGTTGTTATTATTATTATTTTTTTTTTCTATTCCATAAAAATTTACTTCGAAGGCACGAGAGATCGTATTTTGAGATTGTAAACGTATGGTTGAACGAGTTTGATAAGATTGTCGCATTCGTCTGGTTCGGATTCGTAACGACCAGGATCCAGGACCTCCAAATAATCGGCCAAGTGTCGTTCGCAGTACAAACGACGCCACGAATTTCCATGATCCTCCGGATTATTGTACTCCCACCTTATAATCAAATGAACAAAATAATTCAACTTTTTTTTTTCGTCATTTCATAGCGGATGAATATTTTTGAAAGAAATTCTTTTTTTTTTTTTTTTTAATTTTCAACCTATGTTTGGCAATGCGACTCCAATAGTACTCGTGTGAAATTTTCGTGACTATCAGATCGAACGGCAAATCGATCGGAAGAATTTCCAAAATGGCGTCCCTGTCTACGCGATTCGGCAGCTCGTCCATTAAGGGACTGTCCTTCCATCGTTCGACGATTATCTTCAACGCGAGAACACGCAGTTCCGGAATTACCGATTGGTCCCAAGTCGTGTCCTCCGCGCGAATCGTTCGGCATCGTTCACGTGGAAGGGCGATCGTTTGTACGGAACATCTGACGGTTTATCAAAACGTTACTGATTATCGTTACGAACGTTTATTGCAATTTGATTGATTTATTGATTTTTTTTTTTCGAAATTTAGTTTGTGACAGAAAGATTTATGTTAGACCATTTTTTTTAATTAAAAAAAATAGTTTTAATTAATGTATATGTATGAAATGAAATTAATGAAAAATAATTTTATTAATTTTATTTCATATACATTATTTTTTTACTTGGGCTTAATTAACATTAAATTAGTGATTAAAAATTCGACGACGAAATAGCATTCTTTGCCCAAATTTTTGGGGGCTCAATGACGTTTGCCATCGCCTTTAGGGTTATTTAGGAAAATTAATTATATATCGATAAAACTCATATATTTATTTTTTTTCGTTTAGGAGCTGAAATTATATTTTTTTTTTGCGTCGATTTAAGTTATTTGTAGAACTCTATATATATAGTAGCGTTATAAGTATAGTTGTATTAATTAACACGATAATCATGATATGAAATAATTATGATCAACTTTATAATAAAACTTTATAACATTAATAATAATGTTGATAATCATAAAAATAATTAGTATGATAATAATTGATGTACCTGTAAGCCTCGCAGACATTTTTCGATATCGTATGGGGTACCCTCATTTTTTTCTTAAATAATTATATTAATCGCAGTGCTTGACCTTGATTAGAAAAAATTCGTTGGACGATATGCGAACGTTAGTGCGTTATCCGTTCGATGTTCATTGACGTTCACGAGATGCATTTTCTCGTCACAAGTTGACACTACGACAAACATAGCAAAAATATTTATCAGCCATTAATTATTTAATTATTATTCAATTATTCGAATACTTCAATAATTTTATCAGTCATCGGACAATTACTGAATTATCCGAATAACATTATTATCAATAATTACTCGACATACTTTGAAAAAAAAAAACATTTTAAACGAAATGAAAAAAAATATATTCGAAAGTTTTTTTCGAAAATAGTTGAAGTCACTTCTATGTAATATTTTTTTTTTTCAAAGTTGTTCTTGTGTTGTTTTTTTATCAATATTTTTAGAACTAATTTAGTAAATTTCATTTCGCTTCTAGACAATTTCGTACGAGTTAATAAATTATCTGTCTCGAAGACGTTTTTTTTTTTCTTTTGTTAATTTTGGAATTCAATTGTTCGCAGGAATGTCCGGAGGGTGTCGTTCACGAGGATTCGTTCAAGGACATCTATGCAAAGTTCTTTCCCCATGGAAGTGAGTCGGTCGTTATAGTTAACTATACCCGATCAAACATTTAACGACTTGGTTTCTGTTTTTTTATTTTTATTTTTTTCACTTTTTCAATTTTCGTTCGTACGAATAAAAAAGTTTTCTCTACTGAACCATCATGACTGATAATTACAGACTCGAGCTACTACGCCCATTACGTTTTCAAGGCCTTCGACGTTAACTGCGAAGGGGCAATCAGCTTTCGGGTAATTACCAATCACTTCCACTCTCCCATTTTTTACAACGTACCGAAAAAATTTACTCATACGAAAAAAAAAGTAAACGAAAAAATTATTCGACCAAATTACGTTTCAGCCAGATTTATTTTTGTTATTCTATTTTATTATTTTAAAATTACATTGGTGTTATAAAAATTTGGTCGTCACTGAAAATAATTGCTATTTATTTATGTTTTTGATCTACATTAATGAAAAAAAAAACAAAAAAAAATAAAATTATTCAGTGGACGGAAAAAAATTCATTTGATTCGAGTAAAATAATTTGTTTATTTTTTTTTTTTTTGAGAATTTTTTTTTGCCATTTTGAAAATTCGATAAAAAATATTTTCCGTGATATTCTCGTTTTAGAGTCCTCAAACTGATATTCTGAATTTTTTCGAGTCGTTTGGGATGGAATTGTCACTGTAGGGATAGTTTAAACATGGCTGGGGTCATTTTGACCCCGTGTGACCAGGTTAGGGGTATTTTTATTTACGTCGAATGATTTTTTTCAGGATCTTTTGGTGACGCTCTCGACGCTGCTCAGAGGCAGCATCTACGAGAAACTCCGATGGACCTTCAAACTTTACGACATCAATGGGGACGGTTGTATAACGAAAGCCGAACTCGGCGAGGTTGTTACGGCGATACACGAACTCATGGGTCGCAAACATCCCGAGGAAGAGGCGAAGAAAGCCAACGAACAGCTCGACAGAATTTTCGAAAAACTCGATCTCAATCGCGATGGCGTTGTTACGATAGAAGAGTTCATGGAGAGTTGCCTTAGAGTGAGTGAGCAATTTTTTTTCATTAACCTACATCATAGTTATCAGAATGCGGTGAAAAAGCATTTTTTAAAATTAATTTTCTATCAACACAATAATCCTGAATAAACAAAATCAAAATTCGTCCGCCATTTTGAATTTTCCCGCTCAAACTTTTGACCAGAATTCAACGTCCTTCATAACCCAAAAATACCAAATTCCATGAAAATCGAATTCTTCCATCTCCTTTTATTTACCATCGACGTTTTATCCGCCATTTTGAATTTTCCCGCTCAAACTTTCGACCAGAATTCAACGTCCTTTATAACCCAAAATTACCAAATTCGATCAAAATCGAATTCTTTCATCTCCTTTTATTTCCCTTCGATGCTTTCTCCGCCATTTTGAATCCCCCAACGCGTAAACAAAATGGCCGCCTAAACGCGAACCACAACCAACCTTCAAACCAATTAACCTCCCACGAAAAAGAAAAACCAAACAAATCCCAAACCATTTTGTCGTTCAACAATTTCATCAAACGAATCAAAATATCCATAAAATCGTTGTTTTCTGGTTCTTATTTTTTTTTCCTTTTTGCGTCTGCTGCAGGATGAGGTTATCGTGCGATCACTGACAATGTTCGACAGTGAGCTTTGATCTCCGGCGAACGGGAGTCCATCGAGGTCATCGGAAGTTGTGGCCGGGGAACGTGGACAAACCGCGCAAACCCCGCAAACGCCACCGAGCCCACAGTCGGGCACAACGTTTTCCCAATCGTTGACGAGTTCGACGCCGACGCCACCGTGTTACTCCCTGTTGCCGCCGGTGCCGCCACCGCCGTTGCCCGCCCAACCGCCACCCGGTTATTCCCTTCAGGATCAGGATCTTTATCTGTTCTTCGGTGCTCATTGGTGGGACCAACCGGAGGAACCGCTTTTCTGCTAAAGACTGTTGACCTTCAATCATTAAACCCCGCCCCCCCCCCCATCCCTCCCACCTCTCGTGAATCACGGGCGAAGATTATAAGATGTGTTATTGAAAAAAAAAAACGATTGAACAAATTTATTTAAATCCGAACGATTGTGCGAGCAAATGAATCTTGAGAAAAAATTAATGAGAAACTTGTTAACGTGCGATTGTGTGTGATAAACAGAAGCGGAGAAAATAACGATTGAAGATATGGTCAGTGTCGCAACGGTGGCTGCTCGACAAGATGGCCGCCGTTTCGACAAAATGGCCGCCGTATCGACCGCGATGCGGAATTAAATCGGACACGAGAGCGAATGGAAATAGAGATAAAATGGAAGATGAACTTGTTGATGTGTGATGATGAGTTGATAAACGGGAAAGAAGAAATTATAATGTCCGAGCTATAATGTTTGGTGTGGTGAAAGTGGCGTCGCACAAAATGGCCGCCGTCACTATCCACGAGAATTCCGGCCGTTAGCTGATGGGAAATTGAAGCGAATTAAACTGAAGACAAAATGAAAAATAAACTTGTTAACGATCAATCTTTGGTAAAATAAAAAAAAGGAACGAAGAAGTTAACCTCCAAACTCGTGTTTGGTGTTGGTAACGGTGGCGTCGGACAAGATGGCCGCCGTTTCAACCCTTAAACGATGGTGAAGACGATACGGAATTCATAAAACAAGTATACAAGTGAGGGAAACAAGAATAAAGGTCGGAGATCAGAAAAAATTGAGATGTGAGGGGTTAAGCTCCGTTTGTTGGGTTCGTCGATTCATCAACATTTATACTTACGCCATAGCAAACCAAATGATTAACGAAATTGGACAAAATGCTACGAGAATAATAAACCAGATTCGTCGGCCCTGTTGATTTACAAATACGAAAAGAAGAATAACTATGAATAAAGAAACGATGTCAAATTTGAGGTTATGATCGGTTCGAACGATAAAACCTGCGCAGAATTACTCGAGTATACGGCAGATCACGTTGAATACAGAAAATAATGAAGAAGATATACAAAACAGAAGCAAATTGTCACAATTAAATATAAATTATGCAAAAAAAAAAAATCATATATAACGCCAAGTGCAGAAAAATTAGAAATTAGAAAGTGCGAAAACGATGGCAATAAAACCGTCCGTAGCTTACACTCGAAATGCACGAAAAAAAGGCCAGTAAGCAAGCCAACACCGAGTCAATGACGAAGGAATAATCAAAAGGAAGAAATAAAAAGAACAAAAGTGAGAAAGAGAGGAATGCAGAAAGAAAAAAAGGAAACGACTGGCACGAACGAATTACCATCACAATTTTTCGTCACATTGATTCAAACAAATTGGCAAAAAATGTGAAAAATTAATTTAAAAAAGACCAAAAAAAAAAAAAGAAAAAAAAATGAGAAAAATTAATGTCGTCGATTGCAATTAGGGTTTAGGATAAAAATTTCGCAACTAGGCCAGGATAGTTCGATGGAACATTCGTGTAAATATCTTCTCGGTGTTTCCCCCTCCCCTGACTCCCACCCCCGCCCCTCGACTCAAAGTGATCGTCGTAGAAAAAAAAAACCAAAAAGGTACGCTCGGTAGAAAATTCGAGCCATTGAAAAAATTGTTATTCATCGTGAGACAGTTTTAACGATAATTAGCCAATGAGATTCGACGAAAGTAGATACAACACGAGTGAGTCGAAAGTATGAAAAAAAAAAAAAAAAACAAAAGAAAAAACAGAAAAATAATAATTGAAAAAATTAGACGATTAGAAAAATTATGCAATATCTCAAGGGTTGTCAAAAAAAAAAAAGAAAAAAAAAACAACAACTACAACAACTACAACAACTACAACAAAAAACCGAATCGACAGTGATAAGTGAAGAGATAGAGATGAGGATGATGATGAAGATATGTGAATGAGGTTTCGCTAGGGCGCGCAAAAAAAAACCAAAAAAACATAAAAATAAAAAAATAGTATGAAGTACACGCGGCTGTGAATTCAATGATCTCGTCGTGGCGAAAAATCACGATTTACAAATTAAGTCGTTAAAAATCGGTTGCACGAAAGAAAAAAACAAAATAAATAAATAAATAAATACAGAATTAAAAAATAAAATAATTACAAAAAAAAAAAAAATTACAAACAATTGAAACCAGATATTTCATACGATGAACTTTGACAATTGAGTAACGGAGAATTTAATTGAGTGTGTGAAAATTCACTGGAATTAATTTTTTTGCACGGTCGAATGGACAAAAAAGAAATAAAAATAATATATTGTGCATAATGATGCCGCCATTTTTTTTGTCCACCGCCCTTGAAAACGCTAATTTCACGTGTGTGAAGTGCGCGTGGCAACAGGCGGAAAAAAAATCTTTTTCTTGCCTCTGGACTGAAATCGGTCACTTTGCGACCGCTTCGCACGCACAAAATGACGCGTTTTCAAAGAGGGGGTGAAAAAAAAAGATTGTCAACGGAATAAAATGCACGAAGGTTTTGAAACACGAGTCATCACACTGACAAGCATCCCACACGGACACAGTGACCCAACAATGAGGCTAGGAGAATAAAAGTCAGAAGAAGAAGAAAAGAAGAAAACCAAAAAAAAATTATAATCAATTTAAAAGAATAGTACATTCGTTATGTACGCGAGTGCGTGGTAAGATAAAAAAAAACGTAGGATTAAGAATATTTATAGAGAATGAAGATAAAAATTGTTAGAGCCTGTGAGACAGGGTGAAAGCGTGAAAAAAATAAATAATAATAATTTGAAAGAAGAAGAAAAAAAATTAAATTCAATTCACCGGAAATTACAGATTATTATAACGATTTCCACGAATCTTCCAAGCGTTATCGGTCGTGAGTCGAAGAAGTAAATAAAAAAAAAATGTTAAACTCATTACCGACGCAAATGTTATACGATTTCATTCGACGCGTCATCATTATTATTATTATTATTAATACTATTATTATGACGTACGATTAAATTAATAAAACAGATGAACTATTAATTTCGCGAGAATTAAAAAAAAAAAAAAGTAGAAAAAAAATAATAAGAATTAAAAATCGTAAACTATTGAATTGTCAAATGGGATTTGAAGTTTTCGTTTCCATGTGATTAAAGCGATGATTTTCTCGAGTTCATGAATAACGAAAAGTTAAAAGCAAAAGCACAAAAAAAAATCGTTGGTCACCACAATTCTATTTTTCAAAGGTTCGGTTTTTTTCCTGTTTTTTTTTGCACGTTTGCAATAACGAGTGATAAAACTTTATCAATCGTGACGATGTGTTTCGCCACACGGGATGATTAGTGTAATATTAGCAAGCCTCATATCATTGAATCGCGTTGATCCTCATCACGTAAGTTTACATTAATATATCTATATATTAGAGGTGGTTCTTATCTGAAGTTTGAGCGAATTTTAGCCAGGCCGCCCCATGGATAGGTTTCGAATGAATCAATAAAAAAGTTCGCGAAGTCCCTCCGACTTATTTTAATATTAACACGTGCCGACAACATTTTATATACTTCGCCACGAGTGTGAGAGAGATAGCGCCATCGACGCTCGCTGCGGAGCGAGTGAGAACGAGCTAGGAAGGCCTTTAAATAACATCGGATGCTTCTCGAGTTTTGATTAATTTATCATCGCCAAACTATCAACAGTAGAAAAAAATCGTCAATATGCTTTCTTCATCGGAAAAATATGTACTTTTTTTTAAAATAATTTCAATCCACAAAAACAAAATGGCGGACGTAATATGGTGGCTTGAAAATTGAGAGTCGATGAAATTTAGATTTGGCTCGTGTTAACATTGAGATAAGACGACGAAACCTTGCAAACATTTATGAAAAAATTATTTTGAACCTATCTAGGGGGCGTCTCAGTCAAAATTCGCCGAAACTCCATTTAAGGACCACCCTGATATATAAATATATATATATATATATATGATAGAGGATTTAGTGAGGGTAATTTAGGATGATAAATTGTTCAAACAATGCCTGTAGCGTTTACTGTTTTGACGATTGAACGATGTGAATGCGTTCGAATTGTTCGAACGAAGTTTGATACTATAATCGTAAATTGCGTTGGTACCAATTTTTTAGCCACTCGAATATTTCAACAAAAAAAATATAAAACACGAGAAAAAAAAGATTTGAAAAAAAAAAGTAAAATTATTAAGTCGTTTCGGTCAGGTCAAAATTATAAAAAATGAATTATGATGGATAGACCTGTTCATAGTGAATTATTCAAACTCAAAAAATTTACAAAATTTTGGAAACCGTACAAAAAAGAAGATAATAATAACAATCTCGAAGATTTTACAAATTTTTTCATAATTTTGCAAGCATTTTTTCTTTTTATAACGAAAAAAAAAATTTCGAACTTTGTCTACGGGGATCACGGTAAATTGTACGAAGATACAATCAACATTGACAATATTTTCAATAACGAACGGGACCGCGAAAAAATAACGAAAAACCGCCCATCGCATTATTAAAAACTAAAAAACAAAAGTCAGTATTCCGAAAAGTCATAAAAAGAAATAATTGATTTTTATTCCACGTTGAACCAAAAAAAAAAATTTACTATGAATCTAAACGTTATATTTCATATTTTATTATTTTGACCGGACTTAATCCCCTCGAAGCATTTCCAAGTGTGAATAGAAAAAAATGTCAACAAATGTTTATTTAAAAAAAAACAAAACCTTTTGTTTCCAATTCGTGGCTGATAAAAAAAAATTCAGATAAAAAAAATGATCTACCACTGCAATGGCTCGTTCACAAGCAGTTTCTCGGGTGATCGTTGTGTGGCGCTTCAGTAGCGCGATCCAGTGGCGCCACTAAGCGTCTAAAAATTGCACTACAATAGTTTGCCCCATCGAGCCACGCTATTGGTTGATAATTTATCGTTACGTTAACTCTGATTCTAATTTGTTAGACCAGCACTAAAAAAGAACAACCAAAAAAAAATTCGCTATAAAACAACTGGGAGCGAACCCCGACTTCTGGAATTTTTCTAAAAAAAAAAAATAAAAAATCAAAAAACATGATTAAAAAAAAAAACTTTGACGAAAACAATTTCGGAGGAATAATTCAAATCGTGCAGAATGGATTTCCCGAGCCATCGAGGAAGTTTTAACTTGTTCAACGCCATAACTGCCTCAAGAACAACCGATAAGTGAAAGAAAAAAAATGTTAAATATTTAAAAATCGAACAAATGCTAAAGGAAAAAAAATAAAGACGACATTCAAACGAAGAAATTAGGATGTGTCACAATTTGTCTATTAAATAAATAGATAAAATTATTCTAGTTACGTGTGTAACAAAAATTATTAGCGATCACAAAAAAAAAAAAAAAAAAAAATAGACAAATTATCAAACCGATAAAACTGGACTCTGGTCATTAAAAAAAATCATTAGTTGATTATTTGCGCGGCCTGTTGCGCTATAGCACGATTTTTTTTCCAAGTCCTACTGGGTGTGCATTTTTGCGTTTCAAAAATCCAAAAAAAAAAAAATTAAACAAACATCGTCTATATTATAATAAACTGTATTATATATTATTCCGATTATGATAAGTACTACCAAAATGCGGTAACCACTTTATTATTATTGTTATAACAATTACTACTACTATTATTATTATTATCACTATTATTTCTATTATTTTTATTATTATTATTATTATTAAAAATACATTTAGACTTAATTTTGTAAGATTTGTTGTTAACGTAAAAAAAAAAGAAGAAGATGATGAAACAGAAAAGATCTTAGATGTTAAGCGGTTATTACGTTAATTGTAATGATAAACAGTATACAGAAACGGTATAGCGTTATAAGATAATCGTATTATCGTGGTATAAATGAGCCAAAGTGAAATTCGATGAAAAGTTGAAGAAGATGAAAAACAAAAAAAAAAAGACGTAAATTAAAGATAAATATTAAAGAATTGATGATCAACATCGACGACAATGAAAACACCAAGCCAAAGGGGTGGAGCGGACAATCATTGAACCATTAACTTTTTCTCTTTACAAAACTAATTTATTTCGACACTATAATCGTTGACAGCAGTGATTTTTTCCTTTTTCTTTAAATTCATTATTTGCGAGTCTCAATATATATATTTGATTTTTTAATCCCCCAAAATAATAATGATGATTTCGTAAAGTTAAAAAAAAACAAAGCTTCGTGAAAAAATTAATTTAAAAAAAATGTTCTAGCTCGATAATAATTTTTTATTAACGCAAGAACGTTTATTATCGTATAACCTTTGACCGCTCCTCTTCTGATATCAAAACCTAATGATAAGAAACAAAAAAAGATTGTGAAAAATGTGTAATGCGATAAGAGTGAGGGGATCCGGAAAGGATCGTAGAACGAATGACAAAATTTTCGACTGAGCGATAGAAACGTAAAAAAAAATTAGAAAACAAAAAATTGTTGCGTGTGTGTGTGTGTCGGTGGGTGTAAAATTATCAAAGAAAAAAAAATATGGCGTTCGTGTGAGACTTACGATTGTGATTAAATGTTTTCCAACCGAATAATTGACGGATCAAAGGACTGCTGAACGATAAAAAAGTTTTTTTTTTTTTTTTTAAATACGATGTGCGCGCGCATCGTTTTTTTATTCTCACGTGTGCGTGTGTGATAAAATGATGAATTAATTTTATCGTCGATGTATAATTAATAATGACGAATTGCTGTTAGCATTTCTTTTTTTCGCCGAAATTTTCGGTGAAAAACAAGATAGAGAAAGGGAAAGAGAGAGAGAAAAAAAAAGAAAAAGAGAAAGAGAGGTTAAAAGCGTGTTTGCCATAGTGATTAATTTATTAATTGATGATTAGGTATATTACAGGCGTAGATGAAAAGATAATATACCTAGAAGATGATGATGAAGAAACTGCAATTACTATTAATAATAATAATAATAATAATAATATTGTAGTGATGATTGAACCAAAGATGTTAAAAATATTGTTGAGTGCTCCTTCTTTTTAATAAACCGCTCATGTTTCCTAACAGATCATCCATCGTTGATAAAAAACAAATCGTCTTGGTTCGTAGTTTTTATAATTACATTTTTCTCACGTTATCCCTTTTTCATCTTTTCGCATCTAGATAATCCGTGTTGGACATAATCGTGCTTGGAAGTGACAAACCAAGATGGCGGCTAAGCCGCCATTTTGTGTAGCTCCGACCATTCAGCGATATGGATGGATTATCTTCGAGATAATCTTACGCCCGTTAAAACAATCTTGGACGAAAAATAGTTTACGAAATATTTTTCAAAGACCTTAATATGAATCGTAATGAGTATTTTAACGAATGAAGCTAATTGTGATCGGATGGGGGTTATGTTTGGATGTGACATTCAACTACCTTCAGGATATCGATATTTTCTTCGATTTGCAGATCCTCTTCAAGTTTTAGGGGATTGAATTTTCATTTTCTCAGGTCACAGAGCGCGAAACTAAAATAGTTCGCTCGTTCAACGCTGCGGGCGCTGTCGCTGACCGAATTGTTGTTCCAACCGGATGAACCAACAAAATTAGACTATTCGATAGAGTCAAGTGCTGCAGTTTCCATGGAACAAATTGGGAAACACGTCTTCGTCACCATGGACACCAAATAAACATCGCCTGGAAACCCCGTTTTACGTTTTCATGACAACGACGAATTACTTGAAATATGGCGGCGTCTCTATCGGCAAAATGAGCACCACTGAACTTTGAGGAGCATCGAGATGGAGTTAGCGTCGTGGGGGGCTCGACCAATCAACGATGGAGATGAAGTTAGCGTCATGGGGGCTAGACCAATCAACTATCGAGACTAACAACTTATCGAATTACTTCGACTTGAGAATCACTGCACTTAGTCACGAGATAGTCCGCCAGGGGCGCTAGATCTTATTTTAGACTATTGCAGATTTGCAGATCGAGTTCGACTATCGAGAGGTTTTACTGTACTTTCTTATCGCCTACAAACAAAGACAAAACATAGTCAACCGACAAAATGTCGATGAGTTTGTCAAATATTTTGGAATACGACCAATCATCGGGATCATCGTTGAGCGGCCATTTTGTCGACGGTGAAAATATCTTAAAATGCCGCATGTTACCGTTTTGCGGTCGAATAGCCGATGATTTTCGAGGTTATAAACTCGTGGCTTACTGCGAACGTGACGCTGATCGCGACAAAAGCCCGTTTGAGGTTAGGGGAGTGATCAGTTTGGAAGGAAAGATCCTTCGTATGTCCTGCAACTGCGAAGAGGGATCCACCGGACGGTGCAAACACATATTTGCCACACTGCTATACTGCAATAGGTGAAACACGAATGATGCTCAATGACATAACCTAGTTTCTATTGCAACGTTGTAAGAATCGTATTCCAGACGCAACCTCGACGAATTACACACCGTGTCTAACGAGGAAGTGGAAGCCATGCAGACGGCAGATTTCACACCACGACCTTTGTTTGAGTACGAATGTTTCAAAAAGCATCTCAAACCCAAAAGAAGACATCGCGTAACCACAGAACAGGAAAAAGCGATTAAAGAAGCATTGTACGGCGAAGATTTTGAGACTTTGTTGATGAAGCAAGAACCAGAATCAACTTGATCGTCTCAAGTTTGAGGTTATGAAATTATTTAAGGCTTATAGTGTATGATATCTGTACAGAGTATTTATAACTTCTTTTTTTTACTGATTTTTCCATCTAAATTATTTTCGTAATAAAAATTGAACACAAAGGATTATATTTGTGAATAAAAACTCGATCCAACTCCCAGTTTTACCTCTATTAAGTCCTGATAGAAA
Organism: Diplazon laetatorius; assembly: GCA_963662125.1. Taxonomy (NCBI): domain Eukaryota; kingdom Metazoa; phylum Arthropoda; class Insecta; order Hymenoptera; family Ichneumonidae; genus Diplazon; species Diplazon laetatorius. The sequence continues at coordinate 1,827,655 of OY759152.1, read as the reverse complement.
AAAAAATACATTCCATTGAAAAAAAATGTCGATGACCTCTAAATCTCCAAAAATATGACCTTGGGGGGAAAAGTGTGTACGGGACTGTACGTCTCCCTTCATATCAAACAATTTTTGTTCCCACATTTTTTTTGTATCGCTCAAAATGAGCGAGTTATTCAAGATTACCAAATTGAGCGATACACCCGGTATAACCGTGTGCATTCATCGCCAATATGGCCGCCGTTCGATCAGCATCGTATTTTCAAAATTTGAATTTTCATCCGGTATTCATTCTAAAATCTTTCTTATCGGTCGATTTGTCTTACCGACAGTCGCTGCGATCGGTAATGCAGATTCTATCTACATTTTACCGTTCTCACCGACAGGGTTCGTTGCTACAAGGTTGCTCCGTCGACCGGGAGATGTCGCCGCTTGAGAAATTCCCGTAAAATCCGTCCGTAACGTCGAGGACATGGATAAACGCTAGCAGAAGGCGCAAGCCGCAAGTGTAATGGCGACGCTCGATGAAATTGTCATCGGTAATTGTCAACGAATAATCACGATAAACATGTGATAATTAACAATAACAAAGTCATCAACCCAAGCCAAATCAGGTTAATAATTCTCATTCGTATTAATTAAAAAAAAAAAAAAAAGAAACGAATGTAAAAAAAAAAAAAACGATTGCAACAATTTTTTTAAATACTCGCAAACGAAGGACGACTCTAAAAATTCGACCAAAAAGAGTTTTTCGTCCTTGTACCATAGCACAGCTTAAAAAGTAACGTGAATATACGTTTTTTTTGTATTTTTCGAAAAATCAATTAACCAACAAATTGTTGTGACCCTTTTTTTTTTCTTTTACATTCGAGATATTGAAAAAAAAAGGCTTAAGGTCAAACTTGAATTAAAAAGAAGGGTTTTGGTTGTCAAAATTGAGGGAAACAGTTTATTCGGTTGTTTTTTATTTTATTAATTAATTAATTAATTTTTATTTTTTTTGCAGTTATCGGCGATGGTAACGCAGAGCGAACGGAGAGCGCGCAAATGCGCATCGACGAAGAGAAGAGACTGAGAGCCGAATGAACTTGACGGAGGACAGACAGCGGCCAAGGGAGAGGAAGATCGTCGATTGGACGACGACGACTGAGACGATTGCGATAACGACTGCGACTACGACGACGACGACGACGACGACGGCAGGAAGGAGGTACGGAGCTCGCTCGAAGTGATGAGCGAGACTCGGCATCACCTTCGCTCGGTCTCCGATTTGTACGCAGCCGACGAAATAGAGGTTTTACTGCTGGAGGAAATACGGGATTTGGAACCGCCTCCCTCGGCATATTCGAGGCCCGAAGATATTCAGGATTTCGAAATCGGTACGCATTGCAACTTTTTTCATTAATTGTGTTTTTTTTTTTTAAATGAAATCAATGAAATTCGGTTTGTCGCGGTTGGAATATAAATATTTTCAGTTCTTCATGGGTGACGATGTTGTGAATTGTACGAATGGATTTGTAAATGCGATTTTGATGGAATTCAATTGTTTGAATGTAAACTGGTCAATGGAATTGAATGGTATTCGATGGTTTCGAAAGTTAATCGGTTTATGGAATTGAATCGAATTAAATAGTTTTAAAGCTAACCAGTTAATTGAATTCAATTGGAATTGAATGAAATTCGATGATTTAAAAGTCAACCGGTTAATGGAATTCAATGGAATTCGATGGTTTAAAAAGTTAACTGGTTAATGGAATTTTATGAAATTGAATGATTCAAAATCCAAATTCAACTCAATGAAAATTCAATGGAACTCAATGGTTTGTCAGTTAACTGATCAATGAAATCTGATGAAATTCAATGGTTCGAAATTCAATCTAACAGTGGAATTGAATAAAATTCAACGGTTCGAAATTAAATTGTACAATGAAATGTAACGGAATCGAATGTTTCGACGGTTAACCGGTTCATCGAATTTTATAAAATCGAATGATTCAAAATGGTCAATGGAATTTCATGAAATCGAATGGTTCAAAATTCAACGGGTTCGAAATTCAATCGGTCAATCGTAATGCAATGGTTCGGAACATTCAATCGATCGATTCAATCGAATAAAAATTCAATAGTTTTGAATCAAATTCTACAATTTAATTGAAAATTTCATGAAATTGAATAATTCAAAACTAAATCGGTTAATAAAATTGAATATTGAAAAATCGAATTTCAGCAACAAATAAAAAAAAAAGGAAAAAGATGTAAAATAATAGCGATAATGTGTAAAGACGTATGTGATTTGTGACAATAGCAGGCAGCAGGACAGGGGGGCGAATCAGCTCCCAGTCGTCGGAGCTGGATTCGCCTGGTGTACATTCGACGGTCCATTCATGGGACTCGCACGCGAATTATCACGGACCATACGGTCACGGTGACCGCAGGCATGGATCATCCGCTAACGCATTGCCGTGGCCCGGATCCAGTCATCTCGTTCTATACTGCGACGTTCAGGGACATCTCAGAACCACACCCGGCCTCGTCAGACTCTTGCTTCTCGTTAGTTGACAATTAAAAAAAAAACAAAAAAAAAACATTTTTATTCGTCAACAATCTTCGATCATTGTTATTTATTTAATTATTAATTAGTTTAATTAATTTTTTTTTCGTTCAACGACGTCCAGATAACATCGGTCGCCTGTTTGGCAACCCTCTGCAGCTCGGGCACGGCCAAGGTCAGCCTCTTCATGCTGCCCCTCGTCGGTCGTTTGCGATTCATGATTTTCGTCGCTGTTTTTTGTCTCCTCGTGACTGCTCTACTTCTGTTTCTCGATATTTCACACGTTGTCTACATGTTTCCGTTCAACTGGACCAAATTGGTAATCACGAAAAAAATATTCAATTTAATTTGGTCTTTCTAAATTAATTTTTATTTTTATTTTTATTTTTATTTTTATTTTTATTTTTATTTTTATTTTTATTTTTATTTTTATTTTATTTCAGAACGTATGGGTATTCAGCGGTATAGGACTGTCCTACGTGACCGGAAGCGCACTATTGGTATCCTCGATATGGGAATATTACGCGAGCGGTTGGGTACCGAGACGCACCCGTTCACAATTAACCGCGGCCGCCGGTCTCGGTCTCTCCTGCGCCCTTTTGGCTTTCATTCTCACGTGGATTCACGGACGTCGCGATGCGGGTTGCAAGGAACGTTCCAGTCACGATCACACCCCCGATCAGCTCTACAAACCCGTCGACAATTCGTCGTCTTCGGGGGTGAGCCTTTTTTCAGAAAAAATTCATTTTAAAAATATAAAAATTTATTTAAAAAAAATAAAGTTTAAAAAACTAATACTAATTCAATTCATAGATGCATAACGAACGAATATTCAAACGAATCAAAAATTAACTATAAATGAAAAGAATAAACAAAATTGAAAAAAAAAAATAAATAATGATTCAAATTCAATTAAAACAAAAAAATTATACAAATTAAATTGAAACAAAAATATATTCTTGCCAAAAATGAATTTCCAAACGTAATTAAAAAATAATGGAATATACTCGAATCAAATCGACAACGATTTTTCGTCTTCTCATTTATTTTCGCACAAATGAAAAATAAAAAAGTGAAAATACAAAAAAAAAAAACAGAATCCAAATTCAAACTCAATCAATCCAAAATTCATTCTTGCCAAAAATAAATTTCCCAACATAATAAAAAAAAATTTTCTTTTTAACGAATTAAATAAAAGAAAAATTTACAATAAAAAATTTTTAAATAAAATAAAAAATCAACCAAAAAACAAAACAAATATAAAACGATTGAATTGTTTTTTTTTTTTTTTTTTTTTTTTTCGTCCCAGGTAACGTTAAAGGAACGCAGCCCGAAGCAACCGTCCACATGGTCGTCGTCGCGCAATCAACAGTCGAAAAAACGCAATGCCGGACCAAACGCATCCAGCACGATGCGTCTGAACAACGGCAACGGCAATTGCGACAAATACAAACCCGGACAGCGTAAAAAAGATCATTGGGCATCGGCTCGGGATCATTTTTTGTCGACGAACGACGACGACGACGAGATAGTCGATTCAACGACGCTGCAACGCGACGAATCAACGGAACTCGAACGCAAACGTCGTCGAAGACGTCGCGAAAACGGCGACAGTTCATCGGGAAATGGAATTTCCACGGGAAAACCGATCGTCGGCGGTGAGGAAAATCAATTGCGTCGAGTTCCCAGAAAATTGCCACTTCGAACGATCGAAAGGCCGCAACAGAGACGAGCCTCCAAAGACACGGTCGCTGGCACGATCGGCGAAAAACGCGGAACGAACAAAACAACCATAAAAAATGCGCAATCGATGATGAACAACGATATGCAAATTTATTGGGAAAACGCTTTGAGAAGCGTGAGCGCTGCCCAACAAACCGCGGGCTCGACGTCGATGCGCGGAAATTCCGGAGTCGTGGAAAATGGTTTGCCGTGGGAAATTGGATCGTCGACGATAAATGAGATTGGAGAGAACGTGGATGTTAAAGTTTTGCAAGCTGCCATGTGGTCCGGACAGTGGAAGTCACAACACGACGACGTACAACCTTGCTCCAGCAAAACAGCCGATCCTTACACTTTCGCGTAAATCTTGTTCGTTTTTTTCAGTTAAAAAATTTTTTTTTTTAATTTTTGTTCTTAGTTGTTTTTTTTTATTGTGCGATTTTTCGTGGTTGGTTTTTTTTAGGAGTTTTTTTATTGGAGGAGAATTTTCTGTATTTATTTTATTTATTCGATCGATCGATGAGTTTTATTTGCACGACTTGGAAAAAAAATATTATTTTTACTTTATTTTTATTTGATTTATTATTTTTTATTTTTATTATTATTATTATTATTTTTTTATTGAGTTTGTGGGGATTTGGATCGATGACGATTGGAGGAGAATTTTGGACGGTCGTGAGAGCTTGCGGGGAAGGAGAGCTGTCGAAGGAGGTCACGGAGAAAATGGTTCGACCTTTTTATTTTATTTTATTTTATTTTTTTTTCAATTTTTTTTTTTTTTTTTGCTGCCGGGGAAATGTGAAAATATTTATTGCTTGTTTGTTTGTTTTTTTTTGTTTTTTTTTTAAAGCTCTATATAATGAGGCAACTCATTGTCGCATTTATTCGAAGAAGGTATTTTCTTTTCTTTTTTTTTTGGTTTTTATTTTATTTTTTCCTCTGAATAATCTTTATTTAAAAAAATAATAATACAATATCGATCTTTTTTTTTTATTTCATTTTTCCGTCTTGTTCAAAATATTTTTCTCTGAATAATCTTCAAATTAAAGAAAATAAAATTTCGATGTTTTTTTTTTCTCGTCTTCTTCAAAATATTTTTCGCTGAATACTCTTCAAAAATTGATATTTTCACGTGATAGGGGTCAGCTCTTATTCATTTATTTGTTTATTTATTTATTTATTTATTTATTTATTTATTTATTTATTTATTTATTTATTCATTTATTTATTGAACCATCTTCGGAAAGTGATTTTTACATGGCCTCGAAAAAAAAAAAAGCAAACGTTGTCCCGGACTAAAACCGAAAACAAAAAAAAAAAAAGAAGAAGAAAGAAAGAAAAAAAGAAAGAGGAAGGAAAGAAACGAATTATCGTAGCATCGAAGCGACGGGGGTTAAATTGTATAAAGTTATCGCGCCTTGTACATTACGCTGCCACATAAAGCCATTTCGCCCCCTCCCCCCGGTCCCCCAATAGTTTGAGCCAAAAAAAAAAAAAAAAAAAACAACAACCGAAGAGCAAAGAATAAATCAGTAATTGCATTTACTTCATTTGAAAAAAAAAAGAAAGAAATAAAAAATAAATTAATTGCATTTACTTGATTTAAAATAAAAAAAATATAAAATGACAAAAAATAAATAAACAAACCGAAACAAAAACTGATTATACATTCCGACATAGCGAAACGAGTAAATCGTGTAAATACTCGAGAAAATAATAATAATAATAATAATTACGAGCCCGCGATGATCGATAAACGTTACGTTTTAGATTTAGATTATAAAAAAAAATCGTAAAAGAAAAGAGAAAGAAGGAAGAAAAAAATAAGTAATAATAATAATAATAATAATAAGAAAGAAACCGTGTGTTCTAAGATAATTTGTAAGTGGGACTTGTATCGCGTGATTCGTAGTTTGTTTGCGACTAATTAAATTGTTTAGGACGAAACGAATTTTTTTTTTTCTGGATCGAAACGAAATTTTGGAAAATAATTTGAATCTTCAATAATTTGAAGTTTCGAAATGTGGCGAAATTAATTCGAAAGGCACGAATGATCGTTTGGGGGCGAGGGAGGGGAGAGTTTTTCGATGGGCTATGGTCTCAGTCTGCCGCTGTATCAGTCTGCCTTGGGATTAAAGGGTTTTATCCAATTTGAGCGAAAATTGAGGAATTTTTTTTTTTTGGTCATTCCGAAACATTTTTTTTTTTGAATACACTATGGAGCATAGATTGCAACATATATTGAGGTACTTGTATGAATTTTTTCATGAAGAAAAATCTCAATTTTGAGAAAAATATTGCACGTTTTCTGAAAAAAAAATTTTTTTTGAAGATGACTGAAAATCACTGAAAAAAAAACCAAAAAAAATATCTTCGGTACAATATCAAGCGCAATTCGTCAACGAACGGATTTACCGAAATTTTGGATTTTTAAAACAATCGTCGTCGATTTTTCCGAATTTTTTTGAAATCTCAAAAATCGAAATAAAAAAAAACAAAAAAAAATGTTTTAGGTAAACGAGCGATAGTTTTCTCAAAATTGAAAATTTGTTTCATGAAAAAATGCATACAAGTACCTTGATGTATGTTGTAATTGATGACGCATAGTGTATTTCAATTTGAAAAATTTTAAATGACTAAAAAAATTCAGCAAACATTTGACTTTTTCGAAAAAAACTGGGACAAGGCAGACTGATACCCGGCCCTTCGAAAACGATGGAATCTCGTTGAATATAATTCGAGCAAAACGTTACGATTGGATAATAAAAACGATTAATATTTTTTTTTAGCAGTAAAATATTACATATCGCGATTCTCATATTAATGAAAAAAAGAAAAAGATAAATCGTTTCATTTCGTCATTTATTATACAATAATTTATTATTATTATTTTTTTTTCACAATTTACATTTATATTTCGTTTAACGACGAAATTTGATGAACAAAATTTCGCTTTGTTCTACAAAATCGTAACTCACAAATTAACTCATCGTTAGCTAACTATATTGCATTTAAAAAAATGAAAAATAATTTTAAAAAAAAAACAAATTTTTACATTCCGTCGAGTGATGAACATAAACAAAATAGAAAAATAAATCCAGCAGCACTAGTTTCTATTGAAAAAAGAATAAAATATCATACGATGAAGGAAAATATTTCATACGTCTGAAAAACAATTTTTTTCAGGCATACGAAATTGAAAAAAAATTAATAATAATAATAATTTGAATTAAAACAAATAAGAAGATTTAAAAATAAATTTCAAAAAAAAAAAACGTCCCACAGCCATTTCGCTTGTTCGACGAAATTCTCACCGATTATTCTCACCGCGAAAAGCACGATTTAAAATATTTTTCGTCTTTTTTATACGACAATTGTGTAAAAAAAATAATTAGCGTTATTTTAATTCCGTCAAATTTCGTAATCTCATAGATCGAAAAAAAAAACAAAAAACAATTCAATTATTAAAAACTTGAAGAACCGAATATCGAAAACAAATTTACGAATTATTTCGACAACACAAAGTATAAGAAAAAAAAACACAATCTCGAAGAAAGAAACCAAAAAATAATTATTACGATAATTATGACAAAAATAAAATTACGAAAAAAAAGAAATAATAATAATTATAAAAAAAAAAAAAAAATACGTGCGTGTTCACTTAGTATTGTAAACGAATTAATGAATAAGCTAACGAACCAAAGTCTCGTATCGTCGATTTACGTCCGTTGTATTTAATATCGACGATTAATTTTCACGTTTTTTCATTATTATTATTATAGAATTGAAAAAAAAAAATAATATAAAACGTCGTCGTTGTGTTCTGCATGTTCGAAAAAAAAAAATTCTTTTCGGTCATTAATGAAGATCGATCGTTGCTCGTTGTGTAAAAAATGTCATCGACCTTATTTTTCATTCAATAACACGATCGATCTATTTATTTATTTATTTATTTATTTATTTATTCGATAATTCATTTGAGACTCGAATTTTTTTTTCAAACAATTAATTTATCCGAAACTGTTCAATTTTTTTGTTATTAAATCAAATGCTGCGAATTATTATGTCTGTTAATTTGTATAATGATAACAATGACGATTCACGACACTGCCAAAACAAAAACAAAAAAAAAAAAAAAAATACACTAATCACTTGTTCGAATAAATTTGAGTGATAATTTGTTAGAAGAGAAAGCCATGAAAAAAAAATAAAATAAAATAAAATAAATAAATAACCATGAAGAACTTTCGTTGATCGAATGAAAAGTGTGTTCACAATCGCGATATCAATTTTTCTCATCGTACCGACGAATAAAATCATTGAAAAAAAACCAAAAAAAAAAAAAAGTTAATCCGAAATTTGATTTTGTCTTTCGTTATTTATTTTTCCCTTCACGAAATCTACATTTATCCTTTATTTTATTTTCTTAAAAATATTTTTTCAATAGTATTTCAAATTCAATTATTTTATATTTAATTAAATTTGAAAAAAAAAAATTAAATAAAAATTCTTTCATCTTCATTCTTGCATTTCTAAAAATATCAGAAAATTGTATGGATAGCAAAGAGCAATATTTCATTTGGCCAAAAAAAAACGAGCGATCAATAAAAAATATATTCGTGAAAAAAATTATATTTGTAATGATTTTGAAAAAAAATTATTATTATTTATTTTATTTTTATTTTCCACATCATCGCGTTTCGTTTCGATATCCGAGCTTCGACATAAATTCACAACAAAGAGCTTTCGTGAAAACTGCGAATCTCGTTCTCGTTTGAGAAAAAATTAGAAGACAAAAATTTTGGAAGTATGCTTGACGCAAAAATGTCATTTAAAATAAAAAATAATAAAAGAAAGACGAAAAAAAAAACGTAATCTGCATATTTCAACGCACAACTCGACAACAATAACATATTATACATTGTACATAATTGTACATTCCGATACCTGGGTAAGCTTATTATATTTACTATTTTTTTTTCATCACTATTAATTATTATGTAATTGTTAAGTAGAAAAAAAAAGAAAAAGAAAACAAAAAAAAGAGGTTTATCTTCGCCTACACACGCCACGTGGTGTCACAATGTCGCCAATAGTTTTCACACGGATTCAAAAAACGGAAAAAAAAAAACAAAAAAAAATAATAAATGAATAAATAAATAAAATAAAAATAATACACGATAGTGAAAAAAAAAAGAAAAATAATAAAAATCACATGACAATCGAAGCCAACGGGATAAACTGCCTGAGTGAGAGAGAAAGAAAGAGAAAGAGAGTTGAAAATAAATGAAAGAAAAAAAATGTTGTCAAAAGTAATTAAAACAAAAATTACAAATAAAAAAAAATAGAAAAAAATAGAAATGTTAACTTTCGTCTCAGGCAGAGCCCAAGAAGCTAATTTTCTGATAGCCAAAGCACTCACATCGGCTTTCGGGTCGAAACCGAATTTACGCATGTTAATCAACAAATTAAACGATAATTCGTCTTTCAACAAATAATATTTCATTATTATTATCTTTATCGTTATTTTTTTTTTGCCATTCCGATGCTGAAAAAAAAGATTGTGGTAACTCACCTAGTTTCCAATTTGTTAGTTACTCGTTAAAACATTCGCACATTCGAACGTAACATTTTTGTACGGACGTGAAAAAAAATTTTTTTTTTTTAAATTTGAAAAAAAAATGAAAATAAAAAAATTGCGAAACCAAAAAAATGATAAAACGACGATAAAAAAAATGTTTGGACGTTCGTGTGTGAAAGGAGGTGTACATTGGGAGGAACAAAACGTATTTTGTTCGATAAAAAAAAAAAAAAAATTGTTGATTTCTTTTTTTTTTTCAAATCTTTTTTTTTTTAATCAACGTGTAATCGTTGTCGACTACAATCGAGCGTTTGTGCGCATTCGAGAATAGCTGAAAAAAATCTCACCGAATTGTTCATGAATTATAACGAAAGATGCATATTAAAATTATTGGAAATCGAAAATTTTTTTTTCCAACCACTCTTTTCATTATTTTTTTTTTTTTTACCCCGATAATGAGTTTTGTGGTGAATTATAAAATTTAATTTTTGTTCGATAATCTTTTTTTTTTTTTTCAATCACTAGAAATATAAATTATTATTATTTTTTTTTTTGAAAATCCATACACAACAGTCTTAGTCAAGTTTTACATTCTAGACTTTCGAAACACTCACAAATCAACGTACAACGATGACTATTTACAGCAAAACGTGATCGACTTTATTACAATCGATGTTCAAAATTTAAAAAAATTCTATTTATTCATTAATTTTTTCTACTAATTTTCAATTTTCAATTAAATTGAATAAAAAAAAAGATAAAAAGAAGAAAAAGAATATGCTCGAACGACCTGAAAACCGAGGACAACAAAAACAACAACAAAAAAAAATCCCAATTACAAAATTCGAAAATCGTTTGCTTATCGCAAAATTATTTCAAAATTAAATTGACGATGAAAATCATGTTATAAAAAAAAATAATAATTATGCATCAAGGTTCGTTCAATCGTTAACTTCGTTGTCTTTGAGCTCGTCCACGATGTCTTCGAGCTTTCGACGTTTCATCGTCGGTCGAGAATTTCTGTTCGACTGTTGGGAACCACGTGAAAAATTTTTTTTCGACGTCGAAGACTCGACCGTTGGGTTTATCATCGTTTGACCGGGACAAGTCGATGACGACGACGTTCCATAACCCTTTGACGACAAAAAAAAAGACATCAATAAATATTCTTAAAAAAAAAAAAGAAAAAAAAAAGCTTGTTGCGAAAAAAAATTGAAGCAAAAAAAAAAAAGTAGCCAAGTAGCAATTGAAAATAACGAGACGCGATAAAAAATAATAATTCAAAAAATATGAATAATATTAATAATAATAATGATAATTAAAATAATACTGATAATAATAATTAAAATAATATTGATAATAATGATAATGATGATAATAACAGATATATGTAAATGAGTGTACGAGCTCAAAATGATAACGAAACGATAAGTCAAAATTCGAGATTACACGTTACTAACTTGATGCGGAAATCCGTAATGTCCGTAAGACGAATATTTCCAATCGTTGGTATCACGAATCCACAAACCTTCCGACGTCTGACGTACATTCGCATAACCCGATTGCACCATCGTCTGACGATTCAACGGATGTTGCGGACCCAACAAAATTCTTTGCTGACGTTGCAACAACTGATGCTGCTGTTGGAGATATTGAAATACTCGGGGATCGTAATTCGTCGTGGATTGCGACGACGATATGGCCAAAGAATTTGCTACCGCAACTGTTCATGTAAAAACATATGAAAAATATATATTTTTTCTGATAATTGAAAAAAAAAAATTTATTAAAAATAAAAATAAAAATAAACATAAATTTTTTAAATTCATTTCATTGAAAAAAAAGAGGAAAAAAAAGTGTAAATTCGTTCCTTTGTGTGATCAACCTTGTTTACTGCAATCTGTGACTTACAAGAATCTTTTTTTTTTTTATTCATGAATAATCGAAAATATCCAAAATTGAAAATAAATAAATAAATAAATAAATAAATAAATAAATGAATAATTCGTCGTTGATTGCCATGACTATATATATATATATAGCCAGAAAAATCGTTACTGCAACTATTCACATGAAAATATATGGAAAAAAAAAAAAAAAAAAAAAAAAAAAAAAAAAAAAAAAAAAAAACATTTTTAAAAAAATAAAAAATAAATGTTTTTAAAATTTTTTTTTTTTTTTCAAGATAAAAAAAACAAAAATCCGTCTCTTTTTATGCTAAACTCCTCGTTCACTGCAATCTGTGATTCACAATATTTTTTTTCCTTATTAACAAATAATCGACAATATCGAAATGAAAAATAAAATTAAATACACAAAAATAGAAAAAAAACCAAAGGATTAATTTTTTTCAAAGAATTGAAAAATGAAGAAATAAATAAATAAAACACAAACCCTTGGCTCTCTGTATGCTGAGCAAAGCGTCGTAATATTGTTTTCTATAATTCACAATGTCGTTCATCGAATTCGTTCGATGAAAATTTTCGTTGTTTTGCAAAATCGTTTCCACATTTGGTTCGACGTTGCGTTCGGAAATTGGATTGTTATCTTCATTTGGGACGAACGACGAACGTTGATTGGAATTTTTGTTCGCAGACATTTTCAGGGCATTTGACATTCTTTGAGACGTTCTTTCGGACTTGGATGTCGCTTGATTGCGTCCGATTCTACCGCGATTCTCTTTTTTCACGTTATTCGCATTAATCGACGTCGTGTTTGTCGGAATTGATGAACGATTTTCATTGATCCAACTTTCATTCAAATTTTCCAATTTTATGGATTTTTTTTCACGTAATTTCATCGATCCATCGATTTTCACATTTTTCGACGACGTCTCCAACTTTGAAAATGTGTAACACGTTGCGTCTTGCAGTATTCTCGTTTTTGGAAATGCATTTGATTCTGTAAAACAATTTTCTACAATTTTTTTAAATGAAAAAATTCGTTAATAATAAAAATTATCAAAATTATCGAAAATTCAATTTTTGATTAAATTGTTCGGTGAAAAACTTTTAAAAAGTTATGCCCAAAAATAAAACTTTGATTCGATTGATTGATTGATGTTGAAGATTACATTTTTGAATTAAAAAAAAAAAGGTACGAATGATTTACCCAAAATTTTTTCTTCCTCAGCGCGTTTGAGAAAATCTTCCACCCCTTTTCTGAGCTCCTCGGTGGCTGTGAGACTGTCCACGTTGATAATCTGAAACAGAAAAAAAAATAATTCACAACGACAAATCCATATTTAATAATTATTTAATAAAAAAGAAAAACAAGCTGCAAGTTGAAACTTGCAAATTGCTTCCTCATAATTTGAGGCAAGCTGCAAGTTGAAACTTGCAAATTGCTTCCTCATAATTTAAGGCAAGCTGCAAGTTGAAACTTGCAAATTACTTCCTCATAATTTTAGGCAAGCTGCAAGTTGAATCTTGCAATTTGCTTCCTATGAATTGTCAGTAGTGAACGAAGATTTCCTTATGAGGGAGCCATGAGGGAGCATTTATCTTTTGGCTTCCTCATAAAGGAATCTTTGTTCACTACTGACAATTCATAGGAAGCAAATTGCAAGATTCAACTTGCAGCTTGCCTAAAATTATGAGGAAGTAATTTGCAAGTTTCAACTTGCAGCTTGCCTTAAATTATGAGGAAGCAATTTGCAAGTTTCAACTTGCAGCTTGCCTCAAATTATGAGGAAGCAATTTGCAAGTTTCAACTTGCAGCTTGTTTCATTTCTGATCGATCATAGTATTCAATATTCGAATATCATTCAAACTGAAAAACTGCTTAAGAACTAAAACAAGTTTCAACTTGCATCTTTTTTCATTTATAATCGATCATAGTATTCAATATTCGAATATCATTCAAACTGAAAAACTGCTTGGGAACTGAAAAAGTGTTCAGATTTATAAATACTGCGTCAACGTCGCGAGTTCCGGTTCAATTAGAGCCGTTCGTTCATTCTACTGTTTATTGACACTAGACCGTATATAAAAAATTAAAGTTTTATAAAATTTGAACGCGTCGTTCAATGTCAACCAAATTTAGTCACGAATAGAGGTAAACGTTAGCTTATGCACGTCTATAAATTTCAGCACGGTCCGTAAATTATTTTTGAATTTGCAGAGGTTGGAACTTCAAAATTTCGAATTGCTCTAAAATGCGATCCGATTGGCCGATCTTTGCCAAATTTAATATGTATCACAACTTAATGACATTCAATAGCTGTAGAGAATTTGGGTTCGATTGGTGGAAGTTAACGGCAAATAAAGCGACAAAGGTCATTTTTTGAAAAATTCAAAATATCATAAAATCCGAACTTGTCGACGGATTCGGCTCAAATGCAATACCATACAACCTTGGGTATAACTCTATATTTGAAGAACTATTTAGACAAATATCTCAAAATTTGCGAACGCTAGAGTGTTCACGACAATTTTTTGAAAAATTCAAAACGCTGTAAAATTCGAACGGATGCGTCGATTATTGCAAAAATTATACATGACATAGAGATTGTATGGCACCACATGTGTGCAAAATCTGAGCGCTGTAGCTATAACCGTTTTCGAGTTATGGACGTTTGAATTTTGGAGGGTCGATCCACACACACACACACACACACACACACACACACACATACATCCGGACATTTTCTACGAATGTCATTTCTGGATGTTTTAGGACATTTTGAACCTATTGACATTAAGATCTCGAAAAAAAATTTTCGGACCGTCACAAAGCTTCCTTTATGAGGAAGCAAAAAATGAAAGAATTTTTTTTTAAATATCTAAATATTAATAATCTGAATCGATTTGACGATATATCAAACGAATAACGAACTATTTACGACTTCATGAACAGAAATTTTGAAAGAATTTGAAAAAAAAAAAAAAATTTTATTAAAGAAAAAAAAGTTCTAAATTTTTTTTTAAGTTGAACAATAATTTTCGAAAAAATTCTAAAACACACATTGACTTCCTGTTTTGGATTATCGCTGTTATCATCGTCACAACGAACCACGTCCATTCGATAAATATCCTCCTGAATGGCTCTTTGACTATTTTTCACGGTATCGCGAAATTTTTCGATGGTTTCGCGATTTGGCGAGCCCGAATCAACGTTCTCGCAATTTTCTTTCTTCACATCGTCGTCGTCGTATCTCGGAAATCCGTAATCATGATCGGAATGAGTGATTCTCAAATTGGCCAAATTTTCATCTTTCACTGGAATCGATTCGTCCGATTTTTTGTCATCAAATATTTCTCCTGACGAGTGAAAATTTTTTTGACTTTCCACATTGTTCGATGAATCCATTGTGCCTTTTGGATCTGCATTGTTATCGTTGTTCTGCAGATTAATCTGGCTGTTTGGATAAAATGTCTGAAAAAAAAAATTAAACGCAACGATATTCTAGAAATTTTGTAAAAATAATTTTAGAAAGCGGAATTAATTCTATAGAATATAAATACTTCTAGATAAAATGAAAATGAAAAAATTTTCTGAAATTCCATTCCACGAAAACATTATTTTTTAGAAATTATTGTAGAATATTCTAGAAATTTTATAAAAATCATTCTAGAAACCGGAAAACAATTCTACGAAATACAAATAATTCTAGATGAACGGGGAATAATTTTTTTCATGATTCAATTAGAAATTTTCTTTTTCTAAAAATAAATTCTAGAATATTCTAGAAGTTTTGCAAAAATTATTCTAGAAACCGAAAAAAAAAATCTACGCAATAAAAATAATTCTAAAAAACAGTAATCGAATAAATTTCTCGAAATTTCTTCAAAAATGTTTTTTCCATGAAAAATTTTATTTTCTGGAAATAATAAAAAATAAAAAAATCGTCTCTAATTCTATTAAAAAAAAAAAACAAAAACTAAAACTTGTAAAAAATTGCAAAAATGGAAACCTGATAAGGCGTTTGAATCGGATTATTGTACGAAGCATTGAAACCACCGATCGAAGGTCCATTGAGTTTGGTTATCGGTACTCTTATGTATTTGTTGTCCGAAGTTTTCAATATAAGATCTGGATAACCCGTCGTTGCGTTGAAATTTCCATTTTTTCTAACCAACATCGGTGCATCGATCCACTTGACTCTGTAAGCCGCGGGATCAGTTCCACGCGATGAAATCGAATTTCCAATCTGTCCATCTTGAACGTCGCGATAATCCACGTATCTTTGATTGTTGTGAACGTATCCAACGTAATTCGTCGTTGGTTCGTAAAAATTTGTCATGTTTCTCGCGTGACTCTGAGTATTCGTTATCTCGTTCGATGGAAAACCACGAAAAACTTCGCCATCGCGTTTACGAAGCTGAAACAATTTTTTTAACAAATTTTTAAACATTTATTCTTCAAAAATAGAAATAAATAAAAATTGATAGAAAGTTGATTGGAATGAATAAAATTTAACGAAAAAAAATTAATAACCATTGATAAAAGTTGATAAAAATGAATAATATTCAACAAAAAAATTAATAACAAATGATAAATTTTTATGAAAATTAATGACAATTGATAAAATTTAATGAAAATTAATAACAATTGATGAAATTTAATGAAAATTAATAACAATTGATAAAATTTAATGAAAATTAATGACAATTGATAAAATTTAATGAAAATTAATGACAATTGATAAAATTTAATGAAAATTATTAAGAATTGATGATAATTGATAAACCTTATTTGAATAACTAAACGAATGAATACCTTGGGCGATTTCGTGGTTTTTGGAGGAGCCTCCGATTTGACAATGGCACGAAGTATCGTCGTGCCTTCTGGCAAATTTTCCGCATTGCTGAGGATCGTCTGAAGACGTGGGGTACCAACGTTGGCCATTGGTACACGCGAATCCGCATTTCCATCATTAATTTTCGAACCCGAAGCCGAATTCACATCGCCATCCGTAGCTGAAGAGTTGCTACGAACGAAAAAAAAAAAAAAAAAAAAACAAATTATTTCAACGTAAATTAATTTTCAAAAATCAAAAAATGTCAACAAAAAAAAACAAATAATAAAATAAAGAAGATTAGAATTTATTTATTTATTTAATTATTGAAAAAATATTATTTTTCGAAGAATAAATGAAAAGTGAACAAAAATTAGCGAAAAAAAAAACACAAATTAGAGAATAAAGAAGAAGATTGAAATGTATTTATTTATTTATTATCTAAGAGAATAATATTTTGAAGAAATAATAAAAAAAAAAAAAGGTAAAAAAAAATAATAAAAAAAGAGTTTAAAATTCATTATTTATTTATCATTAAAGAGAATTATATTTTGAATAGGAAATAATAAATCAGAATGAAATACACAAATGTTCGATCGAATGATAATAAAATGTGAAAAAAAAAAAAAAAAAAAATACGACATCGAACGAACTTTCTGTGAAATATCGGAGCGTTTAGTCTCACGAAACCCGTGGCTTTGTGAAAAACGTCTTTTATGGTTTCGTCGGGTACTCCTTTGGGTGGCGGTACCATTGACACCAATAGACGCAATCCGTCACCGTCGAAATCCTCGAGAAGAACGTACAATGTACGCAAAAGACGTTCGTAAGCCATCACACCGTCTTCCGGTTGATACATGTGCAACAAACGTGCCACGGTTTTAGTTATATTTGTTCCTTGATAATTCGTGCGCAATGCCGACCACAAGGACGCAAATGCTTCGAGATCCGGACGTATGGCGTCGATCGCGTCGCCGGATAATTCTAAAAGCCGAAAGAAAAAAAAAATCTTTTTAAATAAAATAACTAAATAAATAAAAAATTTAAAAAAAAAGATAAAAAATTCATTTATCGTTTTTATTTGACCTCGAAGAGATTTTAAAAATGGATTTTTCGTTACAATTTCGACGACACATAGATTTTATTGTTTCAACTTTTTTTGACCACGAGGGAAAAAAAAACTAATTTTATTGAATTATTTTTTTATTTTTATGTATTTAGTTTTCGTTTCTTTTTCATAATCATTTTTTTTATTTATTTCATTTGACATTGTTGCGAATATGGATGATTAATTATCAATTTCTTAACCAAATTATGACGTCGAAGATAATATTTACATAAATGTAATACATTTTTTATTACATCGGTTAGAAATAAATAAATTTATTTTTGATATAAAAATAATTTTTTTTTGTCGCCAAATTTCGACGTCACAAAGAAAATTATTATTTTTGGAAATAGTATTTTACAGACTGAAGGACCTATTGGCAATGTACATTACAATGTCTGTAATTTTTTTTTTTTTTTTTTTTTAATTAAAATGTCACTAATCGAAACTATTTTAACATATTGTCAATAAATACATATACCAGCACTGTTATTCCAGTATTCAATTTCTAAAACGTTATTCGTGCAGAACTCTAGGACCAGCAAACATATAGTTCCAAAGAAAGAATAACCTTAGCCTAAAAAAAAAAGAAGAAAAAAAAATAATTAGAAGAATATCGTCGACTTGTCGTACCGGCCATTTTTTTCTTTCGATCCCACCAGATTTCTTCAATTTCCTTTTCTTTACGTTTTTTTTTTATTCACACACACACATACACCAGAATTATTATTCCAATTATTTATTTACTTTTTTTTTTTTCAATAAACTTCCACGTGACAAACTTACGTCCTGACTGTGACGAAGAAACAAAGAAAGTTGAATAATCGGAGCGAGCTAATAAATGACGAACAGTCGGGGAACGAGAAAAAAAGAAGAAGAAGAAATAGTTGAAAGTCGATGACAATGAAATTTTGTTTTTTTTTTCTTCTTCGTTTCAAACCAAAAGAATGCGAAAAAAATGTCGGTCGAATGTATTTTTTCATTCAAAGCTGACGAACGACTGATATTTGTTTCAGTTTCGATAAGATTTTGGCGGAGATTTTTTTTTTTTTTTTTTTTTTTTTTTGAGATGTAATATTGAGATATTGATCAATCGATGAAAAAAAAACGTGCACGTCGATAAAAATGACTTACCGACCGAGTAATCACGTGTGCTCGTTCCAAATATCTTCATTTCCATCAAAATTATTATTATTATGAATATAAATAAATGTTTCGTTAGTTATTTTTTTTTATTTTCAACTAATCAAAAATAGTTTATATATAAATAATGATACCAATTATTATTAAGATTATTTTGTATATAAGGTTAATTATTATTCCACAAATTGTGTATGAAATAATAATTGTTCAAAAAAAATATAAATAAAAAAAAAATTTTTTAAAAACTGTCGATGGAAAAATTCACAATATAAAACCAATGTTCTCGATCAGGTGTGAGGAGTTATTTATAAAAAAAATCTTCATCCCAACAGGTTGTTGTAATGTCAAACATTTAATTAAGCAGGAAATTGGCGTTTGGAAGGTATGTGGACGATGACAATCGTTAATTCCACAAGTGCAAAAGGATTTGGTTGGTGTCTGAACGACGTGGATTATCATAATGAATGAAGGAAACGTCAGAGAGTTCATCACGTTCGAATAATCCCTCTGGGCTTGTGAGACATATATATATACATATATATATATATATTTAACATTTTTTTTTAAATTATTGTATTTTAATTTATTGCAATAGATCGAAGGAGGGGATGAGCCATCGTCGAAACATTTCGTATAAAAGGTGTGATCGATTCGTAGTTTATTCACAGTGCAAACATGGTACACCAGACAGGATCGAAGGTGTGCATCTACGTGCTGGCCCTGGCGGTCCTCGTGGTCGCCAAGCCACCCCCGAAGACCGACCCATGGGCGAGTTATGGAAAACCAGGTAATTCAACAAATTCCAATCATCGATACACCTCAAAAATACATCAAAATCCATTTTGTCAAATTTTTTTCAAAATTGAAACAACATTTTTATTCGATTAAAATTTATTTTTCATAAGATATAAGATATTTATTTTTATTCAGAATCATTCAAATTTTACCAGAAATTGTTGTTATGTTTCGTCAAATTTTTTGAAAAACATTTATATTCGATTCGAATTTATGCCAAGATATTTATTTTTATTCACAATCATTCGAATTTTACCAATTTTTTTTTTTTGTTATTTCGTTCAATTTTTGAATAACATTTTTATTCGATTCGAATTTATCCAAAAATATTTATTTATCCAGACTGATTCGAATTTTATCAAATATTTCGTTTTACATTTTTTTTTATACAATTTTTTAAATATATATTTTTCATTGTTATTATTATTTTTTTTCATTATTATATTTTTGTGATTTTGTTGATCGATTATGAAATCGTTGTTGCTTGTAAAAATGCAATTCTTCATTCAAAAGGTAGAGTCATGGTCTCATCAAACAAATTGATACTCCTTTTCTTTTTAAAAATAGATTTGCATTCATTTTTATATTTATTTGTTTTTAATATTTTTTATTTTACATAACTTTATCATTTTATTTATTTTTCAAATATTTTTCCCAACTTTCAGTGTTCTCAAGGTCATTGGGACCCCCGTTCGGATTACCACCAATAAGTTCCATAACCGTGCCCTACAAACCAAAATCATCCCCGTTGGCACCGAAATTCGTCGATCCCACAATCATGATAACCAAAAAAATGGAAATGTTGAAAAATTTGTTCGGTGGATTGGGACCCGTACAAGCCCCGTCATCGAGTTTTCCAAAATACAATTCGAATTACGTCGGATCGTCTCCCCTTCTCACCATGAGTGCGCCAAATTCCATTTCGGACCCCAAACAAGCCACCCAACTCGATGACCTTGAGGTCAAGGACAAGATAAAACGCGGAGCAACCTCAGCCACCGCCAAATCATCAAAATTCGACGCCAAATTCAATCCCTTCTTCCCATTCGGTCCCAAGGTCAAACCCTTCGGTCCCAAGGTCAACCCCTTCATGCCCAAGGTCAACCCCTTCGTACCCCAGATCAATCCCTTCGTTCCCCAGGTCAATCCCTTCGCTCCCCAAATCAATCCCTTCGCGCCCAAGGTCAACCCCTTCAAGGTCAACGCCTTCGCGCCCAAGGTCAACCCGTTCGCGGCCAAGGTCAACCCTTACGGACCGAATTATTCGCCGTACGCCGAAAATTTCGACTCTTCAGCATCGAGCTACCCTCTTCAGGGTCTTCCGGCCCAACAATATCCGTCCCAATATTATCCCGGTGACGCCATGACGGTCAGACGTCGACGCAGCGTGGGTGAGGCTCAAGGTGACAGCACAAAGTCATTGGGACCACCTCCGGCTTATCCAGGACTCGCCCCAATTGCCGAAGAGCCGGAAAGTCCTCAATCCAAGCTTCAAAAGCTCTACGGATCGTCGACCGTGCCCCGAGAAACCATGCCAGGCATGTTCGGACCTTTCGGACCCTTCAGCCCTTACGCACAATTTCCCATTGACCCCATTATGATAATCGCCCAAAAACAGAGTTACATGGACGCGTTCCTGAAGAATCTCGCAGCCACCGCATCACCGAGCGACGTCACCGAAAGCGATGACCTTGCGATCACGGAAATCCCAATTCCGAAGACGACAATCGTACCGCCAAATTTTTGGGTACCAAGCGGAATTATTCCGGCCCCGGGCGAATACACGGCCAAGGTCACGACCTTTTTGGACAAGTTGTTCGCGCATTTGGCGCTGAACAAGACGTCGGGTGCGTTGGGAGTCGATAAAACGGTGATTAAGAGGTCGTTGATGGAAGATCCGGTTCAGGGTAAACGTTTGATGACGAAATCCGTGGAGGACATCAGGAACATCGCTGAGGCCAAGGACGCCATTGTGGATTCCATTGTTTCGGAATTGGGGGACTTGAAGGGGGACATGGTACGGACTTTGGACGATTATGTGGCTTACGAGAAGACCATACCGACCTTGGGATCTTATAAGAAACCTTCCAAGGTCGTTTCGCCGTTCGCGGCTTTCTTCGCTCCGCCGACTTCGGATCCCTCGGTGCCGTTCAAGCAACGCATGATGGTGCTCAGCCAGGTGTTCGATATGCTCAGTGGCATTCAGACCAACATCAGCTTGGCCATTCGCGAAGCCATGATGACCACGGGGGATTCTGGGGAATCGCAGTTTGCGATTGACGATGAGAATGCGGGGATCAATGGACTTTCCGGTGGTTATCCGGATCCCAATACCGCTGCTATCACTGCGTTCAATGCTACTTTGTTGGACGTCATCAGGAATAGACTTCAGAGCTTGGACGATGCTATGGGCGGTGGTTATGGCAAACCCGTGGGTTCCAGATTTTATTCAGGTAGGATTGTGGAGGGATGGAGATGGTGATGCATTTTTTTTTTTTTGGTTCTTCCGCGGTTTTGGATCTTTTCTGATTTTTTTTTTGGGAATTTATTTTGATGCTTCTGATTTTTCTCGTGCTTTCGATTGTTCTGATTATTTGGATAGTCTTGATTCTTCGGAACCCAAAGGGTCGTATTCGGTTAATTCTTATTCTTCTTCTGATTTTTTTCTGATCATTTTAATTCTTCGTCTATTTGTTTCTGATTATTCTAATTTTACTGCTGATTTTTTTCATTATGCTATTTTTCGTGCTGATTTTTTCTGGTTGTTCTAATTCTCCTTCTGATTTTTCGGATTGTTCTATTTCTTCTTCCGATTTTTTTTTCTGATTATTCCAATTTCTCTGGTTCTTCTTCTGTTTTTTATTCATCCTCTGGTTGTTCTAATTTTTCTTCCGATTGATCTGATTTTTTTCTGATTATTCTAATTCTTTTGATTCGTCTTCTGATTTTTTTCTGATTATTATTTTCATTTTCTTCCGATTCCTCTGATATTCGTGATTCTTCTGATTTTTCCCGATTCTTTTTCTGATTTTTCTGATTTTTGAAAAAAAAATGATTTCCTGATTATCCTTTTGATTTTTCTGGTGAAGATGATGGAACTATGGCGAAAAGAGACGTCGAAGTCGATGATGACACGGAGAAGGAGAATTCTGAGGACGTTAAGGACAATGCGGGCGAGCCGGTGAAAAGAGAGGTGAAGATGCAGATGCATCAGGGTTACCAGAGCATGCCACCGGGCGCCATTGAAACTGTACAGGCTGGTGGAGGCGCAGTTCCCGGACATCAGGGTGGCGGTATCAATCTACTTGTAAGTACAAACGTTATATCACTCTTCGAGCTGTTTATATTATTTATGTTTTTTTCAATGAACAATTTCGACGAAGCTTCATTCTTCAAATTTAAATACAGGATCTTTCTAACGTTTGCGTATGTTTGCAGATTCAAATGCCCGCTACGAACGCGCGCGTTCCAGACAATTAAAAATGTTAGTTACAAAATGTATGAATAATAATCAAAAAAAAAAAATTCAATCTGCATTTTTTTGTTCAATAAAATTTATTCACGATACAAAAAAAAAAAACAGAAAAAAAAATACAAAAAAAATTATTTAATCTTGAGAATTAATCTTTTGATAAAAATTGTTTGTAACTATTGAAATTACACAATCTAAATTTGTCAATTTTTTTTAGTTTGAATTTAAATTTTTGTTAAATACTCAAAATTCTTGGAAAAGTTTACTTTATATATCAAGTGGGGCATAATATTGTATTGAGTATTATTATTATTATTATTATTATTATTTCCAATGAAATAATATTAATATATTCTTATTCCCTGTTTGTCGATTATTCATCGAAACAATTGATTATTAATTTTTGTTTTTGTTTTATTTCGACTCTGTCCCAGGATTCGCAATACAACGATGAGGATTTCGGCAAATGGTCCGATTATCTGAACAATCAGAACGAAGAACGCAAACATCATCACAGTCGTCACTGAGGAGCTCAAAAAAAAAAAAAAAAAAAAAAAGAAAAAAAAATAATTTCGATCCAACTAGATTTCACTCGTGCAACGAACAATGAAAACCGATGCCAAAACAAACGAACGAACGAACGAAGCTGACTCTAAATTTACGAAGTATAAAGTGACATGATACGAATTTTTTGATCCAACTTGTAAATTTTAATTAATTATATATATACATATATATATATATTTACGTTTAATAAATTTTTGTCCATTTGGAACAAATGTTTGTCAATGCAAACGATCGATCGTGAAAACGTGAATTTTTCATTTATTTTTTCTACCAATCGACCAAAAAAAAAACCATAATAATCCTTTTTTTTCGAATTATATTTATTTTTATTTATTTTTCAATTTGTTTAGAATTTTTCTGATAATTATTTATTTCAGTGTCGTTTTTGTTGATTACGATAATTAACGATGGAATTGTAAAAACATGAACACACACACGTAATGGAGGGCACACATCGAGGCAATCCTGCATCAAGTGCGTTGCTTTGTAAATTTACAATCAGCAATGCATTGCACGCAGGGTAGCCTTGGTGTGATGATAATCATCGGAGTTAATCATCGATTCCATACGACGTCATCTGTAAATTATTATTTACGAAAAAATAATTTCGACAATAAATATTTTTATTAATTTATTTCGTTGTTCTTCAAGTTTTTCAAGCAAAAGCTTTTCGTTGCCCATGAAAATGAATTTCGAATGAAAATTTCGATAAAAACGATGAAGAAAGAATTTATTCGAAACCTTACGAAAATATATATTTTTTTTTACAATTTTTCATTCCTTTACGATTTTTCGAAAAATCTAACAAAAAATCTAGAATGTAACTTTTGATTGATATTCTCAATGCAAAAATTACAAACAAATATTTTAGCAAAAAAAAAAAACAATAGTTTATAAAATATTTTTATAAATAATGCAGAATTATTTGGTTGAAAAAAAAAAAAATTGAAACAAGTTTTTAGAAATACGATTTTTCATTTTATCAATGATCCCAACTTCTGCTAAAAATTTTCTTTGAAATCGCTGAGAAACGAAATAAATGAATAAATAAATAAATGAATCAATAACTAAATAAAAAAAATAAATAAATAAATAAATAATTTGCTATAAAAAACTACAGGATGAAATATTTTGGGTACAAAATAATCAATTTTTTTTCTTCCCTCAAATAAACGTAGAAAAAAAAGAAGATTATTCATCGTATCATCTTTATTTAATTATTCATCGTATTTTATTTCATTTTTTTTATCATCACCATCATCATCATTTTTTTTTTTCATTCATTCACTTTTATTCGGTCGACAAATCGTTCGAACATGTTAATCGTCAAATTCTCATTTATCTACATACAATCGTTTTTAAAAAAACAAAAAAAAACTTCATCTGGAATAATTGTGTGGCAGTGAATACAAACATTTTGTTCATCGAGTCAAATTATCTCGATGACACCTCGTAGACTAGTATTTCCGGCTAAATGCCCATTAATCGGTAGTTAAGTCGATATAAATTCATTAAAAAAAAAAAAAATAAAAAAAAAAAAATCCAGCTGCATCAAAACGATTGCAGCTGCAAATTCTGCTCAAACTTCGCATCGAATAAAGTATTACAACAAATTCGGTATTATTGCTACAATTATGATCGATTATTCGCTCAAGACTTTGGTAAATCTAATCACATATCTTTATGCAAAAAAAAAAACACGTTTTCCCGACACAGAATAATTTCGATACCTAAAAAAAAATACAACAACGATGCAAATATTTTTTAATTATTATTTCAAAAACCCGTAGCGTATAAAAAATGTATTTTTTTTTAATGTAAAAAACCATTTCGATCCATTTTTATCTGCACGAAAATTTTACCAGTCATCAAATTAACGATTCTCAACCAAAAAAAAAACACAAATAATACTTTTCAATCGCCTAAAAACGAAAAAACAAGCAAAGACAGCTAAAAATCCGGAATAAATGTTATACAAAAAAAAAAAATATCTGAAAAATGTATAAAAGTATCGAATATTTTCAATTACACGTATTAATGGATTAAATATTTCGTTTACCGAATTCAACGCCCGATCATCGTTATCACTTGGTCATTGTAGGAAGAGAAAAAAAAATCGTTGATCGATTGTTGCGAATCGATCGAATTTTTTTTTTTTTTTTTTTTTTTAAATCGATTTATTGAAATTCTATGTGTGATTCGTATCGGTTATCACCTGGTCTTCGTCACTACCCGCGATATCAAATCGTCCACCTGGCCATCTATTCTCATCACCATCAATCCCGAAACTATAACGCTTCCGAGACTCACGAGAAATGACAGACCTTCGAAAATTAATTTTGGCGCGAATATCTTCCACACCATCAGATGACGACAATGCACGGTCGTCGTTAGCATGCATCCAAATGTCTGAAAAGTAAAACGATTAATGGTTTTTCATTGCTGAATTAAATTTTTCATTTCACTTGAATTGTAAATTTGAATCGTGAATTTGAATTGTGAATTGAATCGTGAATTAAATTGTAAATTGAATTATGACTCGAATTGTAAATTGAATTGTGAATTTGAATTGAATTGTGAATTTGAATTGAATTGTGAATTTGAATTGAATTGTGAATTTGAATTGAATTGTGAATTTGAATTGAATTGTGAATTTGAATTGAATTGTGAATTTGAATTGAATTGTGAATTTGAATTGAATTGTGAATTTGAATTGAATTGTGAATTTGAATTGAATTGTGAATTTGAATTGAATTGTGAATTTGAATTGAATTGTGAATTTAAATTAAATTATGAATTTGAATTGAATTATGAATTTTTATTGAATTGTGAATTTGAATTGAATTGTGAATGTGAATTGAATTATGACTTTTAATCAAATTATCAATTCAAATTGAATTCTAACGGAATTGTGAATTAAATCGTGTATTTGAATTGAATATTGATTATGAATCGAATTTTCAATTTACAATTGAATTAAATTCAAATGAATTAATTTTGATATAAAATACTGCAATAATACTCACCCTTATTCCGTGAAATAAAATATATTTTCCATAGATCGTGAACAATGCGTTGTGAAAATTGGAATCCCGTTCGAAAAGTACCAATTCGCCTTTTCTCATATCGTCATCGGCGCGAAATTTCAATTTCGCCAATTCCGGTACCATGACGTAAATGGTGAAAGGCACGATGGCCAACAGTGGCAACGTCAGTGCCATTATCAAATGACTCCCGAACGTATTCATTCCTGTAGCCAAGGAAAAAAACAACATTATTGGTAAAGAAAAATCGACTGATATTGATAAATAAAATAATATTAAAAGTAATAATGATAAATGTTTTATTTGCCTATGAGAATAGCCGGAAGAAAATTTCCGTAAAAGTGTCCGCCAGTCCCGATGAAAGCAGCGTCCCAATGTACCGTGGAAAATGTCGGTTGATGACCGGTACCGTAGAAAAAATATTCGGCAATCAGGAACCAACAAAATATCGCGGAACTTGGAATCTGCATCAATTCGGCTGAAATGAAATTAAAAAAAAAAAAACAAAACAAAACAAAACAATTTATGAAAATCTCAGAATAAATATCGGACATTTGAATAATTAAAATTTAGACAAATAAATTTCGTTTGAACGAAAAAAATTATAGAAAAGTGCAAAGAATCTGTCCTTGAATGTTTTTTAAAATTCCAAATACAATTATTACCAATATTCTAAATTTTTCAATTAATAATTCAACAAAAATTTACTTTTGAATAATTTACAAAGGACAGAAAAAGTCGTACATTTTCAACGACGATAGAAAAATTGAATTTAAAGACCAATAAAAAAATTATTTTAAATGAAAATAAAAAAATTCACAAAACTTACAAAACAAATATCTGACATTTGAATAATTGAAATAAAAAAAAAATGTATGAACAAAAAAATTATAGAAAATTGCAAGGAACCTTTCTTCAAATATTTTTTTCGAATTCCAAATAAAATTATCAATAATATGCTAAATTTTCTCAATTAAAACATCAAAAATCGAGATACTGTTAATCGTAAAGAAAGAAAAAAAAACCAATTAAGCGATTCTATCTCTTCAAAAAATTGACAAAAAAATTACTTTCAACTAATTTACAAACGTTGAAAAAATTCGTACATTATTAACGACCGAAAAAATTGAATTTCAAGACCCAAACAAAAAAATTTTCCCAACCAAAATAAACAATAATTCAAATTTCTTTAAAATAAAAATAAATAAAAAATAAAAAATAAAAAAAATGTCAACTCACCGACATTACTGGCATTGCGAAACCGTTCGACAGCGACGATTCCCAAAACCCCGGTGCAAGCGACGAACATCGCAAAAGTCCCGGGTGCCAAAAAGCTTCCGAGCAGCAACGACCACAGAAGTGTGAAAAAAACGCTCAAAGAAATAAACGCGGAACTGTAGATGGTTCCCAAACCATAAACAACCGGCACATCGTTGTCCCCATTATTCTTCGTTCTTGCATTGAACAATTGTTTCACACGATCGAACAATCGTGGAACAACATCGTCGCCCGGACCAATGTCGATCGTATCATTTTTTCGCGGCAACAAATAAATTCCCAAGGGTCGCAAAAAAATCACAAAAATTCCGGAAACAATGAAAAAATATACAATGATCGGAATGGCATTTGTCTGACCGGAAACGGCGAGTTTAACACGCGCGTTTTTCGGCAATTGTCGAAGTACCCAATAACAACCCAAACAAACGACGATAATACCCGGAAAATATCTCGTAACTGTGGTCATTGCCGAAAAACCCGAAAGATTGCCACAATTTCTCAACCAAATTCTCACAATCGTGATATAAAGCGCTAGCACGAACAAACTTCCGGTCAACCAAAATCTTTCCGTAGAATCAAAAATTTCCGATTCCAATTTACCGGAAAAATTTGTGCAAAAAATTTTTTTTTGTTCCTCCCGACAACGCCACAAATAATTCGACAATCTCACCGCCAAACAACTCATCGAACCCACGAATATAATTGTTTTACGATAATTTTTCGAATTTATGAAAATTTTTGTTACTTTCGATTTTTTATCGTCGATCATGAAATTTTCATTGTCGCTCGAATTGTACGACAAAACTGCGATCATTGTTATCAAAAGAAATGACAAAACTTTGTCCTCCTCGATCGCATAACTGTTTGAAAATAATCCACAAAATAATAACAATAAAATTCCACGTGTAGGTAATAATGAATTATTTTTTTTCACATTGTTGTACCAAGTTGTGGATATGGAGTCCCAATTTTGCGATACCAAAATGGCCAACAAAGACACCGAAACAATTCCATTGACGAAGAAATTTGTATTTTTGAATTCTTCGATCAAATTCGTTTTGTGAAGAATGTAAATAACTAAACTCGTGACGAAGTTCGAACCAACGACGAAAGTTAAAAATGGTGATTTCATTATTTCGTTCATGCGTTCTTCGGGCACACCGTTTATCAACAGATAAACGAAGAAGAGGGTGCAAAATACGATTATCAGACCCTTCGACATTAGTCCAGCGTCGAATTGCACCCAAATGTCTGCGCAGAGATTTCGAATGATTTTCAAAAAATTTTGCGATTCCATCATGAAGGAATTTAGGGTTTCTGGGTTTTCCAGATGATTGACTTGTTTCTTCAGCGTATCGAACATTTGATTTATGAGTTGCAATTTTTCGTCGGTGAAGAGAAATTCGTCTTCGGAGTAGACGTCGATGTATCTTTTGGCTTGGACGACGTTGAGCCACATCGAACGAGCTGCGAACCACGAATTATTGCCAGACTGGTCGATGGGTTTTGGTTCGGGCAGACTGGACGTTATCACAGTTCCTAGTGGCCAAACAATTATTGTGTTGTCGATCATCTCGTATTTTCGAGAATAAGAAAATATTTGAATTAATAAATATTTTTAACAGGTTTTTATAATTTTTTTCTTTTTTTTTTGTCGATCGTTCGTATTTTTGAGAATACGAAAATATTTGAATTAAAATTTTTCAACAGATTTTTATAATTTTTTTCTTTTCTTTTTTTTTTTTTTGAGGGCTCGAGATGACAAAATTTGATTTGATGGGGAACAGAGATGTGATTGATTTATCAGGAAATTGGAGTATTTTGGAGTTTTGGTTTTTTTTAGAATTTTTGGATATCTCTGAAAGTCCTAAAAAAAAAAAATTGAAAACTAATCCTCAAATGAAAGTTGAAAAGTGATTGAATAATTATAATTTTTTTTTTCTGTGATTTCGGTAGATGGAAACAATTAAGTTTGCCAGAATTCTAGAATTCTAGTCTCTGAAATGTTTGCAAACTTAATTTTTTCCACCTACTGGAATCTAAAAAAAAAAAAAAAAATCATAATTTTTAATCATAGCCAAGTTTGCCAAGTTTTTAATTTTTCTAAGGGTCGTAGGGTGTTGAAAAAATGCTGAAAAAAATCAGGAGTGTTTTTGGGATCTGATGAAAGCAAAAAAAAAATAATTAATTAACATAATCGGTATAGTTCATGATTGTGATAGTCCGATTTGACATGGAACGCCTCGATATCGACTAAAAAAATTAGTCCCTGCAATAAAAATCAAACTTCCGAGTCTTTATGACTCAAGATTGTGTTAAATTCTGTAAAAAAATCCGAGTGAGTCATTTAATAAAAACGTTTAACCATTCGAAACCGCAATTAAGACCTCAAAAGATCCAACTTTCGATATCTCGAAAAATTCAAAACAAATTATAATCAACCTTTGAATAACATAATCAAAAATATAAAAACGTTTAAAACACAATTGAATTACATTCAAGTACACAATGTAATCGAATGTATCTTCATATAAACTGAAATATATCTCAAACTCACCGATATTCGAAAAAGGAATAGGAATCCCCAAAATGGCCGCCAAAGTGGGAACCAGATCGATCTGATTGACTCGTTTGACGTCTCCGCTCGGGTCGTCGCCGCCGCCCAGCTGCATCTTCGAATAAACGAACATGCCTGCTTCGACTTCGTCGTCGCTGTCCCCGCCGTGATCTCCGCTGTCGGTCATTCCGTGATCGCCCACGACGAACAAAACGCAATCGTCGCCCAAACCCTCGACGACTTCTTTGATCAATTCGTCCGTTTCGCTCAATTTCCTAGCCATTTCGGGATGTCGCTGTCCGTGTCTGTGTCCGCAATGATCCACGCCCAGCGTATGAGCCACCAGAAGCGACCAATCCGTCTTCTTCAACTCGAAAGCGATTCGACTCCTAACCTCTCGATCCACCGTATCCAAATCCCAAACGTTGAACGATGGCGACGGAAATTGACGCAAAAATTTGCCCGGAAACAATCGAGTCCAAGTGTCGTCGCCCATGAAGACAGTTCCGTTGCGTTTCGCCGCCTGATCGATCAGATTGTCTTCGTTCACGCTTTCCGACGCGAAATTCGAACCCACGTCGATGAAAGTGGGCAGAGTTCCCGTCGTCAGGGCCTTCAGTCTTTGCATGGTCGTCGTAGGCGGATCGGCCACGAATTTGTACAATCTCGAGTTGGTCGGACGTTCCAGCAGAAGATCGCGAACCGTGGGCAATTTGTTACGATGATAATCGCCCGGCGAGTCGTCCAGCCATTCCAAAAACTCGTACTTCAACGCGTCGACCACCAGAAGAACGACGCGAGCGCGCGGCTTTAGACAAGTCTTCGACGCCGACTCCGTGTCGTCGAAACCTTTTCGAGCGTCGCAAGATTCTGGATCGTCGCAGAAGACGCAGTCGGAACGCTCCGGTCTGGCGATGCGACTCAGAAAAAAACCATCGACGTAGGTCAAAAGTCCAGAAGTCAAAAGATACGATATCCATGTTAAAAATATCAAGTAACACCACAGTTTGCTCATCTTCACAAATTTTCACCCTTTTTTTCGAGGTTATGTTTGTGTTTTTTTTTTTGAGGTTATGTTTGGGTTATTTTTTGGAGGTTATGTTTTTTCGTTGTTTTTCATGGAATAAATTGTTCAAATAAATTTTGTACAACCGAAAACGCGATGTTTGGCGTCATTTTGGGTTGATTGACATTTTTTTTCGGTTTTTTTCGTGATTTTTGGGCGTGCGGATTAACGAGAGAATGTTGATTGTGATTGAGATTTGTTTTACACAGAGTTTTGGTCGCGAACAGTCGCAAAGATAAGCCGGGACCATGAAAAAAGTGATGGCAAAGAAGATAGATTAAGTACATGGAAACGTATTCGAAATAAGCGAGACAGCCTCGAGATCGGGGGGCACTACTGCCCCAGCGTGGCGTTGGTGATGCTGGGGCGGCTCGTCCGTGCGCGCGCACGCAGAAAATTCTCGCCTGACTCCGCCCAGTTTCCCTCTCACTTTCACTCGCGGTAGTCATCGGCCGCGGGCAGTCGGATGGCTCACTCTTTCTTCTATGGCCCGGCTATGGGTACGCGGTCTCTTTCCTACTTACGGTCTACGTTGCGGGGAAAATTCGAAATTTAGATTTTGCGTACACTCACTTTCCCTCGAACCCTTTTCTTCTCAAATCAAACAAAATGGTTTTTTGGCCATGACTTTTTTTCTATGGGTCCGATCGAAATGATTGTTGTTTTGGCGTGTTCGGGGGGACAAATTCTATCCAAAACACCCCTTACAAAGGTCCATTGCTCAAAAATTCGAAATTTCGATTTTCAAAATGATGGGTCGGGAAAATCGATTTTTATGCGTTTATTTTATGTAGTTGGGTGTGAAAAGGTTTGTAGTGAACGTCGTTTCGTTCGTAGCCAAGCCGAAAGAAAGTTTTTCGGACTTTTAAAGGTTTTTAGACCCCCAATTTCGACGAAAATCGATCCAAACGGTTCATTCACATGGATATGGCCCCGTATGGGTGATCTAACGGTTGATTCACATAGAGATACCCTTGTCCATGTCTCTGATAACCGAGTTTTCGTTTGTAGTAGAAAAAAAAATGATTCTTTCATGAAAAAAAAATTTATTTTGACGAAAAAAAATTTTTTTTTTGTCAAAATTATGTTGGGTCAAAATGATTTCGAAAAGTCGGAACTCTATTCCTCGTGCTACACGCTAACACGGCGAATACGGTTCCATGCAATCTATCGTCTTCGGTGATGCACAGTTTGGAAAATCAAATCTAAACAGCAAAACTCGGTACTAAAGGCGCAGTCGGTAAGGTTGTGCGACTTTTTTATCGACCGACTTCGAGAAAGACGCTGCGATCGTCGATAAAAAGTTTCGAGTGCTCTATTGTACGACTGTAGGTTCATAACTGCTTTATCAAGGCTCGCCATAGTGGGAAAAGACACCGGAATGTGGTTTCGTGGAACAGTGGTCGGTAAGATCACGCGACTGTTTTATCGACTGTATACAAGGCGGACGAAAAAAAATTTAAAAAAATTCACAATTATCCGAGCTTGAAGTTTTCCCACGTGTCAATGACTCTGAGACGACACACACGCGTTTAATTACGCAATGAGTGCACATGGGCGACATTCTCGTCGAGATCAACGCTCATGTTAGTCTTATTTTATTTCCCCCGGCGCATACGCGTGTAAAATCACGAGCATACCCATTCGGACAGCCCAATACATATTTTTTTCATTTTGTAATTTCAAAATATAATATCGTCAGATGTAATAACAAATAATATAATGATCAATATACATTTTTCATCAAAACATCATGATCTATAAAAAGGATCTATCCTTAAAAACTTTGAACTCTTCCTGAGCGCCCACGACATTGAAAACAAAAAGATATATTTTTTTTCGAAAATCTTTTGTCATTATTGTTTTTCAAATTTGTTGTTATAATTATTTTTTAATTTACTGTTAATTCAATATTTCGTATTATTTTGTGTAATAACTTTTAATAAATAAAAAAAATAGATTCAACGATCCACGATAATAGTTTTGCACACACATTTTTTTCGAACCATTGAATCTTTTTTTTTTTCGAACGAAATTTCCCACGTGGACGAAACACAAAATTATGATTCTCAAACAGGAAGAGTTGAAAAAAAAAAATAAAATGAAAAAAAATACAAAAAAAAAATAAAAGGCAGACCGACTGAATCGAATGCACATAATCAATAATACTTGAGGCAAAAAAAGTATTTGATTACATCAATGCAGATCAGAAATATACATATATATAAACATACATATTAAAAAAGGTTTCTCAGACAATTCAACATTTTTTTCCTCCCGACGTACATTTTCATTTCCACTATAATCCAACCGCATCCTCAGTACACACACACCCACCCACAAGGCTTAGGCTTATTAATATACCACACACACACACACATTAAGTCGGGTACATTATGGTCTGTTGGTATTTGAAATTATATTTTCAGTTTACGTTTACATGGTGCAGCGTTGCATACTCGTGCATATACGAACGAAATATGCATGTGCCAAGTGGTGCATTCGGTCCGTGGTGGCATCGTCGATGCATTTCTTGCGATGTGCACCCCGGCACAGTTGCATCGTTGAACTCGAGTCGAACAAACCCATTCCCACGATCATCGCGATCAGCGTGAACTATGGGCTTTTCCATTATCGGTTGATGTGAATTTTATCTTATTTTTTTTTCTTCTCTTTATTCATAATTCAAATATTTATATTTTCGTACCTGTGAACGTTGTCGGAAAAAAAAAAATAGTCGGATGTTGAGATACTCAAAAATGAAGCTACGAAACTGGATAATCATGCTTTTTACAATGTAAGTATGCACTTGGATCTAGAATACACTTCACAAAAATTAACAAGAAAATTTGTTACAAAAAAAAGCTGCATAAATAATTTT
Source organism: Diplazon laetatorius (assembly GCA_963662125.1). Lineage (NCBI taxonomy): Eukaryota > Metazoa > Arthropoda > Insecta > Hymenoptera > Ichneumonidae > Diplazon > Diplazon laetatorius. The sequence continues at coordinate 1,793,169 of OY759152.1, read as the reverse complement.
TTTTTTTCAACGTCTGTAACATTATTTTTTTTTCTCTCTCTTCAAATGCAACAAATTATGATAAATCATAATGATAAAGGTGCTCCATTTTTCGTTTCTTTAGAACGAATAGAACATTTTCATCGAAATAAAAATAAAAATAAAAAACAACAAGATAATATTTAAAAAATATCACCATTGATTAATTGAATTGAATTAATTCATTATCGAATTCATCAAACACAAGAACTTTTCTCATCCTTGTCCAAAAAGTGATTTCAAACTTTTTATTTTTTTTCATTATTCTACAAAGATTTATTTTTGGATGTTCAACAATCGTTGTGGCTCACGAGAATGAAAATTCTTTCATCGAAGACGGTTATTGGTTGGACGATTCGGACGAAAATCTCGTGGTGGGCGAAACCGCGGAAGCTGCACCGATCTCCGGCGAGAATCTCGTATGCCCGTCCGCTAACGTTATACGCACGAGATACAAGTGCAAGAGTACGAACGATGAATGGGTCGATTGTACGAGATTCCAATGCTGTCCCGGATTCAATTTCATCGGTGGCAAATGCTTGCCGGATTCCGTCGATCCATGCACTTTGAGTCTGTGCGAGCAGAGATGCACCGTGCTTCTCCAACGAGTCATTTGCACTTGTTGGGACGGCTATAGGTATATGCTTATTGGTTATGCTTATTTTTTTTTAAATTTAGGTATACAGTTATGATTATTTGCATGCTTCATATGGATATGCAGATATGCTTATTTGTATGCTTTTTTATTTAGGAACATACATGAGTATGCTTATTCGTATGCTGTCTAAGTATATGAGTATGCTTATTCGTATGCTTTCTAAGTACATAAGTATGCTTATTCGTAGGCTTTCTATGAATATAAGTATGCTTATCCGTATGATTTATTAAATATACTGATATGCTTGTTGGTACGCTTTTTTAAGTATATAAGTATGCTTATTCGTATGCTTTTCTATGCATGTAAATATGTTCACTAGTCTGAATTCTAAATAAAAAGATATGCTGATTCGTATGCTTTTTTAAAGATACAAATATGCTCATTCGTAAGCTTCTTACATACATGTGTATGCTTATTCATATGCATTTTATGTGTTGCTTATTTGTATGCTTAGTTATGCTTTCAAAATTTTTATTAGCGCCATTAATGAATCGTTTCTTCCATTTCTTTCGAATTTAAATCATACGATCGATTTTTAAAATCGAAGACTTCGACATTCAGTCACTATAGTAGTTAAAAACTATCTTAGATGATTTGTTATCTTATCGATATGATTGACGTTGATGAGGTTCAGCGCCGAGCGTCAAAAACGCGGAGAGAAACCTGTATGCTTAGAGGTAGACGAGTGCAAAGATGGCACAGCCGATTGCGAACAGTTGTGCTTCAACTCACCACCCGGCTCGTTTTCTTGCGGTTGCAACGAAGGATTCGTCATACGATTGGACAACAAGACCTGCGAGCCGAAGAGCAATTCGAATGTACCATTTAATGAACAATTTAATGGAGCTTTTGGGAAAACTGTAGATAATTCTGATCCTGAATCGGCACACAAGGATCTTCCTGTTTCGAAGGACGATCGTGTAGCAGCAGCTTCGAGATGTTACGCCAGCTGCGACACAGTACACCGCATTCATGACAAGGTTGGAATAATCATTGGTTTTTAGTGAAGGAGTACTTTGGGCCTTGTGGGACTTTGCTATCTGGGTTGTAGCTAGGATTGGATGATTTTCCCAAATTTCTGATCGATTCTGAAGAAACGTCGAGAAACTGCACTGTGTTATGTAGAGCTAAGGTGCACTGAGCATACCACCCTTTATAATAGTCATTAGTGCCTTTTGATATCTCAGACTGACGTCTTTTTGATTTTTATTAGGTCTAGGTCGGTTTTGACGTGGACCTTAGGGAGGATCAAGGACTGTGGAGACCTTCCTGAAGTTTGGGAAAGGAAATAGTAGATCCCTAGTAATTTCCTTTGTCCTTGTTGCTTGTTTCCTTTTGAGGTCCTTGTCATAAGTGATCCAGACCTTCAAAGCTAGAGAGCTGCCTTCTTAGGACTTCGGAAACTCGTCATGGTTCGCCTTCATAAAGACCACTTCAAATCCAACTCCCCCTAAGCAGAACTATCAGACACTATGCACTATTCAGACACATCACCAGTCGTCATTTGTTTGTTTGTTTTTTTCCGAATTCAATGTGTGTGTCACAGGTGAGAACGCTTCAGGAAAAAGTGTCGACATTGGGAACAGCGATAAGATTGTCGAGTTTTTCATCGGGTAATCCGGGTCCTGCAGGATCACCGGGACCTCCAGGTCCCCCAGGTCCTCGTGGCTTTCCCGGCGACGATTTGAGCGCGGCGTCCGAGGCTTATTCCAGCAGCGGTGACAAGACCAGAGAACGTAGTTACTCCATCATCGACAGCTTCGTTCAGACTGAAGCTGGATACTGCAAGTGTCAACGTGGACCTATTGTAAGCCATATCCCATCGCAATAGTCCATTATTCCAATCATTTTTCTCAATCCTCGTTCCGTTTTTTCGTGTTGTCCCTTCTCACGACGACCAGGGTCCATCTGGCCCACCAGGAGCAACTGGGCCGAAGGGCGACACCGGTGAACAAGGACCCAGAGGAGCTCGAGGCGCAGCAGGAAGCTTTGATTTTTTACTGCTGCTATTGGCTGATCTTAGACACGACGTTGTGCATCTTCAGGAAAGAGTTTTTCAGGGCGAAACGTGAGTCTTATTCATCATTACTCAATCATCGTCAGCCAATCATCATCAAAATAATTTTCATCTTGCAGTTTGCCAAGATTCGATTTCGAAAGCGTTGTCAAAAAGCAAAATCTCAACAATGCCGACACGAAGGATTCTGGGAATGATCCTGTGCGTCATCACAAACACGATCGCAAGTACAAGGGTGATGGATTGACTGGTAGCAGCACTGTGGAAGATTCGGAGACATCAACGGGGGTGCGGTTTTCGGATTACGCAAGTGTGGCTGAGGCTGTTGAATCTTCGGGCGAAGAATGGGAATACGAAGACTGACAATTGGACGTTCAGTTGTTTTACAAGATTTGTGGTGGTCGTCGAGGGTCAAGGAAGATGGGATCACGGTCTAAACTGATTTTAGGCGTATGCCTAAGGTGGTCTAGGCTTAGGAGGTCTAATTATTGATTGTTGGGGCTTCAAGAGCTTAGGGCCTTGATTCGTCAAGGTTGGTGCTTCTTCAGCGCCACCTACCAGTTACAGCTAGCATAAAGGTCCCCTTCCATTCAGTGACATCAATATTGAATGACAATTCACAACAAGAATCCACAACAACGGGCTCAAACTGGATTTCTTTGCCTGAAGAATATTAGGCAGCTCCAAATGAAGCCTCTCCAACTGGTGACTTTGTAATAGTCCATAACCGTTGGCTTGTTGTTGTTTACACTGTTAGACGAGGTCTACGCGCGCACACAAGATTCTTGGAACGACGAGGACGCAACGTACCGATGAAATGGAGAGGGAAACTGAGCGGAGCCTATTCGGCTACAAGCGGCAGCTCGATAGCTGACGGAGGCTCGAAGGCGCGTGCGTTTGCAACAGTTGATACTTCGAGGAAGATCGGAGACCGTTGCGCATTGGCGGTGCGAGCGATATCGCACCTTCCAAGCCGCCAAAGGAATTCACCGTTTCGCTCCCAATCACCACGCCCATAACCTCGTCCGCCTCTCGAGCAGCTTCGTTTGAAGGCAACAAGTATCAAAGGAAACCATTTTGTAATTTCAACGAATTTCAATTAAAAAACCTTGTTTAAAACGCAACGAATCCGTAAAATAATTAGGTTATGATTGATTGAGCCTTTTCAAATTGAATTATCGAACCATCAATCAATTAACTGATTATTCATCTTAACAGTAATCCCATTATTGTCCAAGAGCAATCATTACACTCGAATATGAAAATTAAGTTTAAGAATGTTAGGTTACGAATGTCGTGAATGCGACATCTGGCGGATCGCCACTTACAACTCATACGCAATTTCGATGGAAACAAATTGGTTATATAACCTCTTTGCTCGATTATCATCGACACGTCATGATATTTGCCGCACATCCACGCACACCACCTGTACCGAAGCAACCAAAAGGTTGTGTTTTTTCTTTTGTTTTGGGTTTTGGGCTTTTTTTGTTGTTGTTGTGTTTTTCCATTTTTTTGCAAATTCGCTCGCCATTTGAACCGTTTAGGTACGCCCGAACGTCCACGTTGAGGCGCCCTTTCCCTTCGTCCGGGTCGACTCGTCCGCCCCCTAACGGTGAAATATATTCGTATGACTTTTTGACGTTTGCTTTTAACAGATTGAATTGAAAATGGCTAGAGGTACGTGGACGACCGGTCCGGGTCGCCTGGGTTGGACATCCGAAGCATATCTATCGTGAAACGACTGTCCGAGGGACATTGAAAAAATATATATATATATACCTATATAGACCTATGTAGTATATCCCTACGTATACGAAATATACACATAAATCGACCATCTCGCTTTCTGCTCACCGTGTGTCCGGCAAAAGCTCCGGCCCAGTGTGGGTAGTAGCATACCGAGTTTTTTTCCTCCTCCCCTGGCGCCATTTTTTTTTTTTTTTCATTTTTTTTTAGTTTTCATTTGCACATTCGCTGACGCGGCGGCGGCAGCACATTGCAAGCCGGACGACGGAGGTGGATCGTGAATTCGTCGGTGGATTGTTGGGCAGGGAGGGAAAAGGGGGGAGGGGGGGGCAGGCCAACCGTGGTTTTCGAGGCAAGGGCAAAAAGGACGAGCAGACGACGTATGCTGGGTGCCGGTCAGTCGAAAAACTTTGCGGGTACGAGTGAGAAAGCGCATCAAAATAATGTTCCCGGTCAATTGTTTACTTTTTTTTCTTTTTTTCAAACCCGGTGTCCCCGCATCGTAAGGCCCACAAGGAGAACGTGACGTGGCATGAAAAAAAAATGGTGACGAATGTGTTAGACATGTATATTAAGCATAGAATGTATGGGACATTAGTATTGTGATTTATATAACATATATATGCGTTTGAGAATTATTCTGATTTGAACTTACCTTGTTGCTACCCAAGGAGTCACCTTCATAAGGTAGCCTAAAGGACATAAGCCCCAACCTGTCCAAATTTCGCTTCAAAAAAGCCAGCGCCAAGAACCATGAAAGAGAATAAGGCCAATTAATGATAAGCCCCGAGGGAATTAATAAAAATATATTGTAACCATGTACGAAATAATGAATCGACATATGCTATTTATATGAATGCACACAAAAGTGACACCGTCGCGAGGCACCCCCCTGTGGCGTTCAGGCATGAAATTCCATTGGGGTTAGTCTTCACAGCGCCCCTTTGCATACCGCAAATAAAATGTATGCTTTCTGTATGAGATTGTATTAAAAATGTATTTCGCGGTTGTTTGAATACACATTTTTAGAGTTATTCTAAATAAAAAATACTAAAGATATTAAGAATATTAAAAATACTATTAATACTAATAATCCTAATAGTACTAATAATACTAATAATACTAATAATACTAATAATACTAATAATACTAATAATACTAATAATACTAATAATACTAATAATACTAATAATACTAATAATACTAATAATACTAATAATACTAATAATACTAATAATCCTAATAATATTAATAATACTAATAATGCTAATAATACTAATGATGCTAATGATACTAATAATTCTAATAATACCAATAATACTAATTACACTGATTACACTAATAATACTATTAATAACAAGAATTATAAATAATACTAATGACACTTATATTACTTATAACATCGATAATATTAGTAATACTAATAATACTAAAAATACCATTAACAATAATAATAATGTTAACAATGATCGGAATAGGAATAAATAACCTGACAAAAAGAAAAATCTATAATCGATCGAGCAGTGACAATCCCACCGTCCCGAGGACCATATATAACTCTCAAGTTGCCTCGAACGTAGGACGCGTAAAATCGAAATGCTACGTGCGTATAAATAAAAGGGTCTGTGAAAGTAAAAAGTAGGGGATCCCCCTTGGGGAAGATGGGGGGGTGGGGATAAATGTAAACGCTTGATAGGGGAGTCGCGTGAACTCATTCAACCCTTGCGAAGTTTTCGTGAACCCTTGCATTTTATTTTTATTATTTTTTTTTCTCGACCCTGTTTTTTATCGCAGCGTACGCCCCCCGTTGGATATTTTTTTCTCTCGCTGCTTCTTATATCACTAGAGGGGCCAAAAACTGAACTGTGAATGATCGGATTCACCGAATGTTTATCTCATGCAATACTGTAACTGACGTAGCACAGTTAGTTGCAGATATTTTATCTATCGATGAAAATTCGTCACCCATCGATATTCGTGAAAATAATTCTTTCCAAATTATAAAAAAAGTTGAATAAACGTTATAAATCGATTTTGAGGTTATTACGTGATGAAAAATGAGGGATTTAACAATATTTTTAGATCAAACGAATGATGAAAAATTTTTGTAGCGCATTTTGTGAATGAACGACACAATCTTATGCTAGTAAAAAAAAAAACTAAAACCGTATCTAAGATACGTGAAGAGATAATGTGAATAGTGAGTTTCGTGAATGAGATTCTCGAGTGTCTTATATGTTTGTAGAGGGTCCACCTGTAAGTTGAAACACCAAGAGGATCGATAGATTGTAATCCGACCTACATAGCTCCCTCCAAACAGTAGCCCCCAGAAAGGTGTATTCGAAACTTCAAGTGGCCGAGCCAACAGTCAACGGTTGCACCATCGATTCACCACAAACAGTGCAATACCGTTCCTTCTAGTAAGCATCAGTTAAAGAGAGAAAGAGATATCTGCTTTTGGAAAATTTACCAAAAGCAGATCTCTCTCTCTCTCTCTCTCTTTTACTTTTTATTTAAGGTTCTTTGTAACGACGACGTGAATCTCGATGGAGTGGCCAAGATAGTTTTCAAGTGGACGGACTCAATCGGATTCTGAATCGATTTGTTTGCCGAAAACTTCCCACACTTTCTTAATACAGGCGTTCGTTCGTTTTTTTTTCTTCTATTTTGTAATTCCTTTATACGTTGTTTGAGGTTATATCGCGAGGGTGCGTCTTGCGTGGGGACAAACGTCAGTCTCTTAGTAGGTTAGGTTTCGTGGGCAGAGTTGCACGTTTGTGTTTGTGCTTCAATGTGAGGACTATCAACGCTTCGGGCAAGATCTCAGATCAGTACGAACGATTATGTTGTTTTCTTTTTTCATTTGTGTATTGTTGCGGATTTGTCGAAGAGTTTCCTTTGTTCGGGCCTTACCGGGCTGCTCCCCCTCTTGCGGCACAGTCTCGCTACTGACTTATCCCGTAGGATCTGACCTCGGCCCGACATTGTGCCAATCCAGCGTCACGCAACGTTTCGACCAGTGTTGGTAAACATTGTAATTCGAGATAAATCGAGATTGCCATCACTCGTGTGTTTCCGTTCGTCCTCGTTTTATACAGGGTCGACACTTTTGAATTAGAACGGTGAAGACGAAAAAATTGGGGCTTCTCGTTTACGATTTTGCGATTACATTTTGTTGCGTTATTGGGGTGGAGGGGTTTGTGAATGGAGCTGCTGACGCAAGGGTGGCGGGACTGCAGGTAGGCGGATACATTGTTGCCGGGTCTACCTGTTTCTCGGGGCCGGATGGGTTCTTATGGCGACCCGGGAATTCGGGGGCTCAGTCATGCGCGTGATTGCTGCTAATCGGCTAATGAGGTTATGATTTCACGCATTGACTCCGTTGGCACATTGACATTGTTGGACTTGACACCTTAGAACGGAATTATCTGGTTTAGCCGAAATTAATTAAGTAACACTTAATCTTTTTTTTTTCGTTATTGCATTTTAAGGGGTCATGACAATGACCGTTTTAGAAATCAGCATAAGCTCTCGATTTGTCGGAGATGTATTGTATAGATTCTACATAACTTTAACCATAAGTCAATGAAAGTTTAACTATAATGAATAAATGCAATTACTGCTAAGACTCGAAAATTTAAGATCAATGGTTGATAAAATCGATTCCTTCTAAAACCTACGATGCCATAACCTCTAACAACAACAAACTGTACCAAAACCGGATCAATCTCGACGAGTTCTGATTCGTCACCGTAAATTGGACCCCTGTGATTGGTCGCGGCCATCATTCGTCTCAACCCTCGGTCACCCCACCAACCAATCACCGTTCCGATCCACCCGATAGCCGGTCACAATAATTTTTCATTTTCCCTTTCACGCATATGAAAAAAATTTCAAAATTTATCGACATTGGAAATCGTTGTTTATACTTGCGCAGGGTCAACTAGACCCAATGGAAAACAACAAAAAACAAGAAGTGTATGTACGAAGCGTTGAGTTAACCTAACCCCCCATCGTCGATATAGATTCTGCGATTGATAGGTCCGAATACGTGTCATGCGCGTTGTGCGTGTGCGCACGTGAAATCATCGCACGAATATAAATTGTGTGTGAGCGATCCGTAAACGCGTGAGAGACAAAGAGATACGAGCTCGAAACCGTATAGCCATTATAGTATACCAAATAATACAATAGCCCCCACACGGGTCTTTATACCATTCTCATTGCGGTCGCGGCCGCAGCAAATAACATCTGTACATTAGATCACTATAAAATAGCCGCTCTGACAATGGGGTTACCCATTGAAATCACGTTATGCCCGAGCCATATATATATACGATTCAAAGAAGCATCATCATGGCGGGCCAATACCACTGTGCGATGCCGTACAGGACGTACCAAAAATCGTATACGAATAATCCGGTAAAAATTCGTTTCCTTCCACATCCGCCATTTTGTAAACTATCAAATAAAATTAACACATTTTTCGTCCGATCTTCGGTTAGACGGGCAAAATCGTTTCCCATGAAAATCTACGGGTTCGAAGCAATGGCGGCGGGCTGATGACCTTGAAAAAGAAAAACAAACAAACAAACAAACATCGCGAGTCTAGCTCGAGAAATTAAAAAGACGACCTTGGATTTGCATTAATTAATAATAAGAACTTTTGTATTTTTTCCCAACGTGCATTGGTGGACTAAAATTGAGTAAGGACATTGTTCAAGGTCAGAGGTAGAGATGCAAGTGTCGTTGGGTATTAATCCCTCTCTCTCTCTCTCTATCTCGTCGAACAGTCGTTATCCAGTTGATCCTCGCAACGTACGTCAGTACGAAGAACCAAAATAAAAAGAAAGAGAAAAAGTCTTACGGTCTAACGGGTGGCGTCGGTGTTGGCAGTAGCGACTAACGATGCCGCGATACTTCTGTCCCCACCTCCGCCGTTTCGGGTACGAGTTGATGAGTCGAATCCGTGGGATGGCGTTGCAGTCAGCTCGCGTGACTGCCGCACCGCGGGATATCGCCTACCTCCCCCCTCCCCCCGCTCCGCCGCGCCGCGCCGCTATATAATAACACAAAAAACCTACAAGGACCACGAAATAAAGAAAGACTCGCGCCGCGGGGGCACCGTAAAAAGGACTAAAAAGTAAAAAGTATTGCCAGAGCTTGCGTGAAACACACAGCCGAGCAAGAGGAGGAGAAGGGACGTGGACAGAAACGCAGATACGGAAAGAGTGAAACAAAGAGAAGAGAGAGAGAGAGAGAGAGAGAAGGAAACAAACTGGATCACGTCGAGGCCTCGTGGAAGCAAGAAAGTGGCGCGGTGGGAGGGGAGCGTGCGCGGTGCGACGACGACGCGGGGGGGGGGGTTAAAACAGTTGGGACGAAACAAAAGAGTGCGCGGAGAAGAGCGCGGAGGGGGAGGGGCGACGGGGAGGGGGCACAGTGGAAGAAACGTCTGAGCATCGGGTCGGGTCGCGCGGCCAGGCATTGTGCGCGCGTTTATATTAAACGGGTTTTCTTTTTTTTTTTTTCATTTTTTTATTTAAGCATAAAAGGGTAATGTGTTGGTTCTCCAGATCTCAATTTACTATGGTTTTATGTTGTTTTTTTCCCCCGAATGTTATACGCATGCGTATGGATATGTCTCTGTCTCAATGGACGAGAGAGCGAGAGAGAGAGAGAGTAGATAGATATATACAGACGGTGGTGTGTATATTGCGAAGGTATATCTTTCAGTGGTCTCACAAAACTCGAGTGTTCCTCTTTTTCTCCATGTCTCTCTTTTTGTTTTCTTTTTTCTCTTCAAAGGGATGAAAGGCCAGAGCACGATTCAAGAGTAATTTTGCCAGAATACAATTCTACGAAAATCGCTTATCCCCCATAAGCCTTTCATCGAGAGTCGCCATATTCGTATGTAAGAAACTATATTTCTCAACCGCCATTTTGTTCGAGTGATCGTTTCACACATGACGAATATTAATACAGGCGATAAAGAAAGGAAATATGTCAAACTGAAAAAACTATTACGACAGCTACAATTTTTCTTTTTTTTTCATCATGTCCCCATAACTCGATTGTACCATCCCAGAGGCCCGTATCTCGTGCGGAATTCTCTCAGAATGTAATATGCATCATAAGTGTTGATCGTCGACTTAATACCTCCTTTCCTCATTCCCGGCATAGTTTCCCCGGTCTTCCGTGCACTACAGTTCCAACTGCCATATACGACAGTCCACCGTAGACGCCGTACATAACCTCGAGCATAATAACGTACATAACCTCATAGGCGAAGCTAAAACGAGACGGAACCTCGAGAGACGGGTTATAAGGCACACAGTCTCGGTTTCGCCAGTGTATGTACAGTTTCCGCACACACACAAACATACACACACACGTATGTCCGTTATACTCGTATGTCCCACTAATGTGGGAGTGGTTTCATCGAACCCAGTCGTACAAGAGAAAACGGCGGCAGTGAAGTTTGCGATGTTGGATGTACGATGATGTAGAAATGGTTTTGGTTATAATGGTTGGTTATAATGGTGGTAGTGATTTTTGGGGACATTGTATACGAGCTATGCGGCATCACTAACACGACGAAAGTGAGGTTAAAGTCCCCCTAGCGGCCGTGGCGGGGACTCGTCGGTGGCGTTGGAGGGTTCGGGTACGGTATGTGTGTCTGTGTGTGTTATAGCTACCGAATAAAGTTGATAAAGGTAGCAGTGGAAGCACAGCAGCAGCAGCTAGCAGTCGGGATGCCCTTTCGCGCCGTGTCCCTCTATCGTCAGATATAAACTATCAAACAACTGTCCCTCTTGCCGGCCCAGCCCTCTCCGTCCACTGTTGCTCAGTGGACCGCCGAAGGATGAGACTCGACGCTACGTCCAATGGGAGACCCGGAGGTGGGCGTGGCTTGACCCTCGCCCCTAGACCCCGTCTTGCGCCCCCCCCCCCCACCCCCTAGCCCCACGCCCCACTACTCCACCGCGTTATTTTGAAACCACGACCGCGAACACAGTGGCACTGTGTTTTATTTCATTGGACCGAGGAGAGGGAGAGAGAGATGTGTTAGTTGCTGCCTCGCCGCTTCTCCGCCCGGCCACTGCGACCCCTTTACCCTTCGCGATTTACGCTTCGCTTAACCGCATCTGCCCCCCCCTCCCCTCCCTCAACCCTCGTTGCCTCTCCTTTCGCGCCCACCCTCGCTTTACCTTTCTGTCTCTCTCTCTCTCTCTCTCTCTCTCTCTCTCTCTCTCTCTCCACTTCTCTCCACATTCGCTTGTACGCGATATTTCTGTATTAAAACGTTTTACTCGCTTTTATTTTTTGCTATTGTTCGACCAAAGCGAAACCCTTTTGGAACGAACGCTTTTTCCCCTCATCCCCGTGGGGGCTCTGTATCCACTACCACGAGTAGACGGAAATAACGTTTTTTTTTATTTTTATTGAACTACTTGAACTTTGAGAGCTTGGCGAATGTGATTTTTTTATCGAATTTACATTCGTTAACGTTTATTTTCATGATTTTCATTTGTCGTTGTTTTTGTTGTCTGCAGTTTATACTATTTTTTAACTACATAACCTCATTTGAATCGGCAAATGGGTTGTTTGTTATTGAAGAGAGACGAACATTGTGCTTCCAGCGTGGTCACGAGCCTGTTTGAGGTCATCAGGGTTCGTTACCGTGCGAAACTGATGTTTTTTGGGGATATGACGGAACGTTGTTGACAACGTGTATGACCTTAGGACGATGAAAAACCGTTGGGGCGCGGGCGCGCGGACCGTTATCGCGCCCGCGCTTCGAGATCCTTTATTTTGCCATTCGTTTAGTTCGGCATTACGGTTCTCGACCACGGCGAACGAGCATCGCATTCACGGAACTCGTCGAAATGACCGTTGACGAAAAAAAAATTGCAGTGTCGTTGATCATCGACCCAATTATCTCCAACAAGTAGAAAATAACAATAATATTGTTTCTTGGAAACGTTTGTTGACATTTGTTGCTTTTGAGTTTCCTTTACCGAGAAACGTTAACCTTGTTTTTTTTTTAATTTTTGGTATTAGTTCTAAGAAATAATCGAGTTGGCGCGATTCTGAGGATCCACCCCCCCCGCCGCACATTCGATCGTCCCTCCTCCTCCCACTCCTTCGCCAGAATATTTGCCCCTCAAGTGGCAACAGTGTGACAAGCGCGCGCTGCCTACGTGTGTGTGTGTGAGGAAACTCCACCGCATCACCAATCGCTGACACTCTATCGTCCGGTTGGTTAGCAACTCCGACGAATGAGACCATTCTGAAAGACACATTGACGCCGGTTGGCTTTGAACCACATCCGGCTATTTGTGTCGATGGGCACAGCCCAAAACTGGAGAAATGTCATCGTACTATGAAACTTCTGGAGTCCGAATGGTTTTCGTAGAACCCTAAGGAATGATTTTTCAAGTTTTCAAGGGACTTTATTATAGTTAAGTTCATGAGGTTTAGGAAATCGAAACGTTTTGTTTTGGGAGAAAGAAATCTTGATGAATTCTGGATTGATCTGTGATTATATTGACTGAGAGAACATAAAAATGGATCGGATAATCATAAAGAAAGAATAAGGCCCACCGAAATAGGATACAACAATGGCGCCACAAGAATGAAGAGCCAAGCCAAGCATCATGAATCTAAAACTTCTAGCAGAATGGGAATACTTGGAATATTTTAGATTTGCGAGAAACCTGAATCAAGAAAACAACTGAAACTTAAGTTTAACAGATTGTACCATGAAAATCTAAACATTAACCGAAAAGGCCAGAAAGGCAAGTACGGCTAATTGTTAAGGCCTCCAATGGCAAAGAGTAACGTTCTAGCTGCAAATCAAACGTCTAACCAAAAAATTCAATAAAAAGAATGTCAGACTAAACAAGATCTAAAATAGTTCCCCAACAAAGTTTTCAATAAACGAAGAAAATAAATGAATAAAACGAAGATGGCCGAAGAAACGAAAATCAAGGATCTAAGATCTAAAAGCATCTAAGGGCCAATTGATAACATTCTAGCTCTAAATCAAACGACCAAGGCAACTGCAAGGCAGCAAAGGTTTTGAAATACATCCAGATCCACAAGATTACAATTTTCCATATCAATGACGAACTACAAACATTACAGAATGAAACATTGTATAATCTCAATCTAAAAATATCTAAAATTGTCAATAAATCGTCAATAAACGTGAATCAAAAGTTCCTAATCCGAACAAAAATTTCCAGCGACTGGAAAAAAGGAAAAAAAAGTTTGAGGTCGTTTCCACGGTTGAAGATCGTTCTACACACGGCAATTCGGTTATTCGGATAGAAATGAGTAACAGTGAGATTGCCAGAGGCGCTGTCGGCAACTAAATCGCCGGTAACACAACCCTCCGAGTCCGTGGCTCCTCCCCAACATCCGCGGTTGGCTGGCAAGACCGACGAATGAGATTGGAGACATCGACCGTCGTCCTACCCCCCCTTCCTGCGCCTCCACCCCTGCCAGGACTTGCGCGCGCGCGCGGCCGCGTTTGTGTCTCTTCGGGGCTCATCTCGCCACAACTGGAACAAGTATAGAAAGACCACCGAGAAAGGAAGACAGTTGCCATACCCAGTTACGTCGTGAAACACATAACATTCACACGAATCACCCTTAAAAATACTTTTTCACGCAACCACTTTTTATTCCTGGCATCTTCGCTACTTCTAAAACCGCAAATGGATCTGTTAACAATATTTTGCGGAATGTTCATGACACTAAAGTGTTTTTAAGTGTGACAACGAGTGCCAATAACGACAAAGAAAAAGAAAAAGAATGGAATTTTCAATACCTTTGGAATTAGATGAGTTTAAAACGTGTGCGTGAAGTTTTCAGAAAGGAGTTTCAAACTAGTTCGAACACGTTCAACGACATTCCGTGTTTAAGTGCGTTTTTGGTTGTTTTTTGTTTGTTTGTTTTAATTTCTTACATGAATGTTACGCGAAGGGAAAAATAATTGGGTAATGATTGTACGATTGGAAAATTGGAAAAACAGTTTCGAACCCATGGAAACTCGTTCGAATGTTATTTAGATTGTGCGAGTGTGCAGTGTTGAAGACAAACGAGTTGGGAATCGACGATTTGGCTGCTGGATGATTTCATAACAATCGGTTGATACAACGAAATCCTATAGGAACGTGTTTGAAACATGTTCGAAAATGTTTTGGAGGACGATAGGACTAAGACGCACTACAGTCTGTCCTTGAGCTATTGAGTTTGACCTTACGCTCGAGTTTATTTATGTTTTTCAAACGGTGAAGACTTATTTTTATTGTTGTGGGTGCCTATTTTGAGGCGCAAAAAGAATAAATAAATAGTATCGATAAACGAATAATGTCGCTGCCACGGGGTGTCGGTTTGGGGGTTGACGTCGGACAATTGATGCAACAGCATCAGCAACAACAGCAACAACATCATGTTTTACCGGCGGCATTTTTTTTGCGAGCTAGTGCCGAACGTTATCAGAGAACACCAAAGTGCGCGAGATGTCGTAATCACGGTGTTGTATCGGCCCTTAAGGGCCACAAGCGTTATTGTCGGTGGCGCGATTGCGTTTGTGCTAAGTGCACCCTCATTGCCGAGAGACAACGCGTCATGGCTGCTCAGGTCAGGATTTTTCATTGTTACATTCGTTTTAGATATTGTTTCATTAGGCGAGAACTAGGGATTCAATTCTAGAACGATTTTCCTACGAAAACATTTGTAACGACGATTTTTAAAAAACTGTTTTATGTACGACATGTGAAGTTCAAATGTTTGTGTATATTGTTTCGCTTTCATAGAGACCTTTGTGGCTACATTTTAGACAAATTACTATCCAATTATAATTGTCCTTAAATTGAAAGTATATTATGCATTATACTAATCAGTTATCATTACTAATCAATCATTAGTTGTCAACATTAGTTATCATTATAGTGTTGAGCACTATTCAATAAGCAAAATATCGCTCTTAAAATTCACTAGAATTCTGAATTAGTGAATAGTAAGAGCGTTAAATGGAGTAAATCGTGATCGTTCTTAAAATCCATTACAATTCTAAATAAGTGAATAGTAAAAGCATTATATAGAGTAAATTGTGGTCGCTCTTAAAATTCACTAAAAATGAATATTGTCATTACAATTTATCAGATTACCCTTTTCTTTTTGTGTCATAACAACATTTCGGGACAAATATATCGTCGATCCCTAAGCATAACGATATAACGATTAGCAACAAAAAAAAAATAAGAAGAAGATTTCATTACAATATATAAAAACTCAATGGATTACACAGTGTTGCGTATAAATTCGTTTGAATTATGCTATTGAGTTACTTTCGGAGTTTCGGGTTCTTCGCCCTGCCCCCCAATGTGTAGAGTTTCGAGTAGAACCAGAAAGCCCGGTTTCAAAGAAGCGAAAAAAATATATATTTATTCGTTTCGAATACATAGTATACAAATGGGCCTATCGTGTCACATTTCTATAATACCCTTGACAATCCTACCCAACATACCCTCGAAGTTTCGGAGAGGGGAGGGGGGGAGGGAGATGCTGTACAATGTGGCACATTGTTGTCGAAACGATTTTTCGGCACGGACCCCTCCGCTCCTCCTACTTCTATCTTACAACCATAACCCCCAAACCCCCCCTCTCTCTCAACCCTCTTTAACGCCATTTCGAAACGGTGTAATGTATCTAAGTAATGTATTTAAAGCTTGGCGCGAGCTACCTTTCCATTTCGAGGCTTCATTTTTTTTTACACACATCACATATGATACCTACACCTTGTTATTAGACCCACAATGCATCGGGCTGCATCGTGTATTTTTCTTTCCTTCGGTGCTACACAACGAAATGAAATTGGACCGTGAGTGTCGATTTTTTACAGCTCCCGAAAGCCTTTGGTTGTTTTTTTTTCAAACAGAATGGCGGAACGAATGTTATTCGCTCCTATAATTTTTTTCGGAATTGGTCGTTTCTGTTGTAAATACAGTTTCTCGTTTACCTTCACATAAATATATTGCTAAGGTCCAGGGTTACAAGGTTAAATGTTAGGTCTGGATGCTTAGTTATGAGTAACTTGAACCGTGCTTAAAAATATTATTTTTAACGTGTAATAAATTTTTATTACAATTTTTTAAATAATTTATTTTTTGGTTTCTCGGATAGAGTTTAAAAGGAAAGACGGGCTCTCGAGGGTGAGATCTGGTGTGCGAGGGATGTCGAAAGAAAAACGCGCGAGAAGTATGAAATCAGTTGGTTTAATCGTATATCGCGGCTTTAAATTCATAGAACAAAATAATAGTATAAATGTTAGTGATACAATCTCGCAAAAATAACAATGCTAGTATACCGAAAAAGAAACAAAAATAATTATACAAAATATGGGCGATCGTAGATATGCGACATAAATTGGTACAGCCCTTGTCGATGGCGAGCGTATTTTGATGAGCTCGTATCAACACACGTTTATATAATTTTTGAATCGACGTGTACAGTCACTCACGCGGTAACGTTCGATCACGTGGGATGGGAAGTACTGAATACGCGAAGCGAATTTGTGGTAAACAAGACGAAATGGGACGCAAACAATGATTGTATCACGGATGATTGCGCGATGATAGACGAGCGTCGCAAACGAAAATCATGAGACCCCGACACTGTCTCTTCAACGAATTTTTTTTTTACTACAGTCTTTCTTTTCTCTTTTTTTTTTTTTATATCGTTTCACAGGTGAGAAATCGTCCGTAAATGCACCAATAAACTGGTGCCGTTTCACACGTGAAAAATCGTTCGTAAATGCGCCAATAATCTGGTGCCGTTTCACAAAAAAAAAATTGTTCGTAAATGCGCCAATAATCTGGTGCCGTTTCACAAAAAAAAATTGTTCAGAAATGCACCAATAATCGCCGAATGGGCTCTCGATACCTTGATAGCGTTGTGCGTACCTCGTGGCACGGTAGCCCGGAATGGCGGCCCAACGACATGCGCCCACAATGGCGGAGCGTGCCTCGTGGCCAATCGTGAAATGGGTATAACAAAAATGCGTCCGGCTCGTCAGCTCGGAACGCAATACCTGGCTGTGTTCGTTTGGAATTCTCGCGGCCCGATGTCCTTGACTGAAGGTCCGTCCAGCACGATAGATCCTCGGAAATCCTCGACAATCCTTGCGGCGAACGACCGTTTATTTGAACGATCTTTTCAATGACGTCGCGACGTCTTCATCGGCGCACGTGTTGGTTGAAATAATTTTCGAAGGCCTCGACTGTTGCGTGCTTTGTCGCAACACGAGTAATCGTTGGATGACAAAAAAAATAATAATAGTGTCTGTGACAAGACACGAAATTCGTGGCCACTTGGCCAAATCACGGCGAACTTGTGCCGACCGTACAACAGAAAAAAATGGCGGACTGTGCCGTTATCGATAATTATATTATAAGTTAATTACAGGTGTGACTCGTGCGAATGCGGATGATCGAGTGAATGGATCGATCGCCATCACGTCGTCCTCGCGCTCGAAGCCTGTACCGGCCCACTGAGGGCCAAAATCCCTACCCACGCGTCGAAGCGCTATCTGTATCGAACTAGCGACAATTATCGCGACACTAGGGTACACCCGCGAATATACGAATGGCTCGGTAGCCGTTCGACCATTACATCATCCCCCTTCATTTGGGAAAACCAGGCGAAACAATTCCTTCGCGGTTTACGTAAATGACACACATAACCCATACAACATCTATATAGATTCAACGAGGAGTCAAGGCTGCGAATCAGAGCTGAAAAAGACGGTGGATTAGTGACACACGTATATCAGACGGGCTCATGATATTTTCTAAGACTGGTGCGATTGTAAATACCCTTAATTATATCGGGATTGTCTCGATCGGCGAGTTGGAATGCATTATTTCCAAATGACTTTACGATTAAATACGGACCGTAATATAAATGAAAAAATTTACTCGTTACGGCATCGGCGGCGCTAGAGGGATACGGGACTCTCAGGAGTACGAGATCGCCGGGATTCAGGACAACGGTCGAAACGGTCTTTTGGGCTTTACGCCGCTTGTCGAAATTCATCTGAATTCGCTCGTTTGCGAGGATGATTTTTTTTTCATGAGACATAGGTTCGTTTGCCGGAAACGATATGATCTTCTCGACCTCGTCGCGAGGCGACTTTCCCCATTGTAGCTCATAAGGCGTAAAGCCAGTACTGGCGTGCGTAGTCACATTCAACAGACATTCAATTCGAGACACATGCTTCGCCCATCCACTGTGGGCTTCTGCACACAAGGTACGAAACAGACGTCCGAGCTCTCTCATCACGCGCTCCGTGGGGTTGCCCTGAGGATGGCGAACCGAGCAAAATCTGACGATAATATTATTTTTTTCGAGATGATTTCTCCACTTTGGGGAAGTGAACTGCGTTCCATTATCGGCTAATATCGCGTGTGGACGGCCGAATTCGGGGACGTAGTTCTGAAGAATTTTATTTAGAACGACTTGCGTGGTGGCCCGCTTGATAGCGTACAACCGAACGTGTTTAGAAAAAGCGTCAAGCATCACGAACAAATATTGGACTCCTCCGACCGATCGCGGCAGGGGTCCATAAAAGTCCACGGTGACTAAATCGTTCGGCTTTTCCGCCTTCACAAGGTTATATTCGCCTTGCATTGGTACGTTCATACATTTCACTCGCTGGCATAAATCGCACGTCTTAACGAACGACTTTACTTGTTTGGAGACTCGATCCCAATAATAATACGATCGTATGTAGGACAGGGTCTTCGACGCACCAGGATGGCCTATCTTCGAGTGAATAGAGTCGATGAGCCGGGACGTCAAAACCGCAGGAATGACGAGTAACCATCGTTTGGTGGTTGGGTAAAAACGGAATAGGACATCGTTATGGAGCCGATATTGCTCCGTCAGGGTACCGCGACGGACACGCTGAATGAGGTCATGAACGACGGGATCTTGCGACTGGAGATTGCCGATCGCGCGAAGATCATCGAGCAGATCTGGGGGCAGTTTAATGCTTTCCATGTCTAGTTTACGGATTTTTACAGGGCCAGGGTCATGGTGGGAATAACATGGAAAATCCGCAAGGAGAACGGATATCGCGAGCGTATGCGTGTCTTCGTCTTCAAATTTTCCCGCTGGGTGCCGGCTGAAAAAGTCGGCTACGACATTCTCACGACCGGTGCAATATGTGACCGTAAATGTATATCTCGAGAGGGCGAAACACCAGCGTCGGAGTCTGGCCGTATGATAATCAGTCGAATTTAGAAAGCTAAGCCCTTTGTGGTCGGTGATTATCTCAAAAGATCTCCCCATTAAGTACGAATGACACTTGTTGACCGCGTAGATAATAGCAAGGAGCTCTTTCTCTGTGGTTCCGTAGTGAATCTCAGCTTTATTTAGGCAACGACTAACGAGCATAATGACGCACTTTTCATCAGCGTCATTCGTCTGAAACAGGACACCACAGATCCCCCTATCTGACGCGTCAGTTTGTAGTTGAAATTTTTTGTTGGGTATGACGTGACTTAGACGGATGGATCTGGCAAAGTTTAATTTTAAGTTCCGAAAGGCTTGGCGATGCTGTTCCTTCCACTCCCATGGACCTTTTCCACTGAGCAAGGATCGAAAGGGGTCAATGAACGTAGCATGTTTGATGCTAAATTGACGATAGTAATTGCACAGCCCCAAAAATTGCTGCAATTGTCGTTTGGACGTTGGTTCCGCGAAGTTCTCAATCAGGTCGAGCTTGTCCTGGAGAGGACGAATACCGTCAACCGACAGTTCATACCCCACAAAGGTCACTGCATTTCGACAAAAATAAGACTTGTCGAGACGCAGCGTAAAGTTTTGGTCTTGCAATCGACTAAACACGATGTTGAGGTGAGCGAGGTGCTCGTCAAACGATTTTGAGGTGATAAGTAGATCATCAATGTATACTGTCAGAAACGCGTCGCATTTTCGATCGAAGACTTGACTGACGGCGCGGATGAATCCGCTGCCAGCGGTTTTTAATCCGAAAGGAATACGCCGGAACTGATACAAGGTCGACCCAAATAAAAATGCCGTATACCGGCGGGAGGACTGGGCCAGTGCGATCTGCCAGTATCCATTTGCTAGGTCGGACGTTGACATAAACTTGGTCCCGTGATATCTTTGGGTTAACTCTCCGATCAGCGGTGGTGACTCATTGTCAGAGTCAATAATTTGGTTTAGAAATCGAGCATCGAGACAGATTCTGAGGCGACCATCTTTTTTTTGAACGATCCGTAGAGGATTACAATAGGGACTGTCTGACCTCTCGATTATGCCGTCTCGCAGCATGGCATCGAGTTCCGCTCCCACGGCATCTCGAAGCACGTGTGGGACGGGGTACGAGCGTCGGACGATAGTCTTCGGGGTGGTCAAGGTAATGTGATGCTCGTAGTTGCCCGCAGGTATAGTTTTAGCTGAGAATAATTTTTTAAATTTTCTTAGGAGGAGATTCATTTCGCCTCGCTGCTCAGGCGATAAACCCGGCATGGACATGCAAAGTGTGTGAACGTCGTCGTAAAAATTATGATCCTCGCCAATGGAATAGAGCTGATACGCTCGTGACGCGTCGAGGTTTTCGTCGGCACCGGACGAATCGACGTCAATAATTGGTTCTGGCGCGCCAGACTCACGCGACTGCAATCCCTCATCTGAATTCAGGCGGTCAGGGCTCGTGAGCCGACATACGTGGTCATTACCCTGATCATCACCCCCCTGGGGAACTGTGTCCTCTAGCGAAGCTGTATTTTGTTTTTTTAAACGATACTGATCCGGAATAGGCGAGGTAAGTATGGTCATCTCAGATTTTGATGATTGAAGCGATAGACTACTGTTTTCGGGCACTCGTACCTGGGGGGGAACGCACCCGTCAACACGAGTAGATTGTAACGCGGGATCTTGCCCTACGGTCCCGATTGGTTGCACCATGATATCGTCGGAGGCATCGGGCTTGGCCGAGTGGGTCACTTGATCCTCGGGGTGTCGTACAGACAGCACCTGTATATACGTGACATCATCGTCCGACGATGTTATCATTCGCTCAGACGACGTGTGCCCAAAAGAAATAAGCTCGTTCGGAATTACATAGTCCTTGAGACGGAAAATCAATTCGTTGTAATCGAGCACGGCGCGGTTGCGGAGAAACCAGTCATTACCGAGGATGATATTAGACGTTAAATACGGGATTATCAACAGCGTAGAATCAACCATCTGCTCGCCACAGAGAATGTCTAGCAGGACTTGTCGTTTAACCTTGGTCGGTTTTTTCCCAATCGCCGTGGTGACGACTATATTCGATACTGGTAAATCAGTGACTTTAAAGTGTTTACGTAGGTAATCGAAATACGCCTCGGAAACGCCTGTGACCTGACTACCCGAGTCCAGTAATGCGGCTACCGGAATACCGTGAACTTGCACGATTAATCGCGGACACTTCCTGTAACGCACGGCACTCTCGCTCGGGTTGGGTTCATCTTTTGTGTCATTAGCCAGGTCCTCGAATACGTCAAACGGATATGGATGCGTTGGTGGACCAATTGCCAACGCACCAGTAGTTAGTTTAAAGAATTCGGCTGATCGACGGGGGAAACATTCCCCAACGGAGGAGGCGGGACGGACAAACCAACGCGTGCCCCGGGGGAACCATCATTCACCGGGCGATCGATCTCGATCGAATCCCGATCATTGTTATGAGTCGGCTCGTATTCCTGGACTTGCAAGTGGGCAACACGGGAACTAGTATTCGACGGAACTCGCGAGGTATTCGAGGAAGGTTGCGAGGAGGCAGGCGGTCGTTGATGATGGCTCGTGTTAGCTTGACTCGAGTAATTATTGGCACCCGCGCCCCCGTAAGAATTTTGATTACCGCGATTGTTATTACCGTTACCCATCCCATTGGATCCGCGACCACTGCCAGCGTTGCTCGTTCGACTTCGTTCACGTTCTTCCGTGGCCATGTCGAGTTGCGCTAACGCGCTGGAAATCGCGTTCGACCACGTGAAATCAACCGTTACAAGGGCTTCCCGCACGCGAATGGGCAGTTGCTGTACGACGGTGTAATTTAATTCATAAGGATCCAGGGGGGGAACAAAATACTCGGCTTCTGTGATCTGTTGCAGGAAATAGGTTTGGAGCGATCCCGATGCTGCGACATACCTTCGCGAGGCCCACTGGCTCTTAATTCGTACTCGAACAGGAATGGAAAAAAATTCATTTAGAAACGAGACTTTAAAATCATCGTACGTCAAACACATTCTCCGATTGGCATCATACCACGTTTTTGCTCGGCCCTCAACCGCGTTCTCAACGATCAAAAGTTTGCACGCGTCTGAGTTTACGTTCTTAGCAGCAAAATAACGCTCCAGATGATCGAGAAATTCCCGGGGGTGAGTATTTACATCGCTAGTGAACTTCGGCAAGCGAATATCAATTTTTAAAGTGCGCAACTCACGCGCGAGCCCGTCCAACATACCTGCGTCACCGTCAACTCTTGGCCCACGTGGTAGAGCATTCTGACCGTTCGCCTGTTGTTGTCGCAAAACGTCAATTTCTCGTTGCTGCGTAGCGATTTGATTTCGCAGGAGCTGCAATTCCTCGACGATGACCGCACCGTTTATGCCTTGCATTTCAGCTCTGAGACGCTCAAATTCTCGTCGTTGTATCGCTAACAATTCCAGCTCCTCAGCCATACGCGCACGCTGTTGCTCTATGTCCGTTCCTTGCGCCATACCTGGATGTTCGAACAAATTAGTACGAGGAAAATTCCAATCTGGTTTGGGTTTCTTTTTATCACGCCCACTCTTTTTTACTGTGGTGGGTTCGGGAGTGACTTGGTCAAGTGGGTCACTATGGGAACGTGTCCGGGGAGGCGAATGTAAAAGAGACATGAGTTACGTTGAAATGGTTTAGTGGTAATCAGACTTAAATTTGTGCGAATCTACGATCATAGAAAAGCTCCGCTTGAATGAGCAGTTATCCTTATGCGCAAAAGGAACGATTCGAAAGACGCGTTGATTGTGTGTTTTTTTTTTAATTTTTTTTTTTTTTTTTTTTTTTTTTTTTTTTTTTTTTTTTTTTTTTTTTTTTTTAGTACGAAACTATCATATAAATTGTCCTAATCTATAAACAGCGAGAAGAAAAAAAAAATCCTAAGACATGTTTTGCCAACAATAAATTTCTGACCGAAGTATATTTATATATTTATTTATTTTTCAAACTTCTCTTGTAACTTCGAAACGCTAAATTTTAATTTCATGTTATTTTATTTATTCATTATTTTCGAGATTGCTTTTTTGTGATTTTTACGCTCTCGTAACGATTAATTGCAATGTCTCCATATTTCTTCTTGCTAAAATCCTATCAGTTTGTTTTGTTTTCTTTTGATTGTCTTCAAGCCTCCCACACCAGACGTTCAATTACACAACCTCGTGCCCCACGTTGGGCGCCAAATTTGTAATAAATTTTTATTACAATTTTTTAAATAATTTATTTTTTGGTTTCTCGGATAGAGTTTAAAAGGAAAGACGGGCTCTCGAGGGTGAGATCTGGTGTGCGAGGGATGTCGAAAGAAAAACGCGCGAGAAGTATGAAATCAGTTGGTTTAATCGTATATCGCGGCTTTAAATTCATAGAACAAAATAATAGTATAAATGTTAGTGATACAATCTCGCAAAAATAACAATGCTAGTATACCGAAAAAGAAACAAAAATAATTATACAAAATATGGGCGATCGTAGATATGCGACATAAATTGGTACAGCCCTTGTCGATGGCGAGCGTATTTTGATGAGCTCGTATCAACACACGTTTATATAATTTTTGAATCGACGTGTACAGTCACTCACGCGGTAACGTTCGATCACGTGGGATGGGAAGTACTGAATACGCGAAGCGAATTTGTGGTAAACAAGACGAAATGGGACGCAAACAATGATTGTATCACGGATGATTGCGCGATGATAGACGAGCGTCGCAAACGAAAATCATGAGACCCCGACACTGTCTCTTCAACGAATTTTTTTTTTACTACAGTCTTTCTTTTCTCTTTTTTTTTTTTTATATCGTTTCACAGGTGAGAAATCGTCCGTAAATGCACCAATAAACTGGTGCCGTTTCACACGTGAAAAATCGTTCGTAAATGCGCCAATAATCTGGTGCCGTTTCACAAAAAAAAAATTGTTCGTAAATGCGCCAATAATCTGGTGCCGTTTCACAAAAAAAAATTGTTCAGAAATGCACCAATAATCGCCGAATGGGCTCTCGATACCTTGATAGCGTTGTGCGTACCTCGTGGCACGGTAGCCCGGAATGGCGGCCCAACGACATGCGCCCACAATGGCGGAGCGTGCCTCGTGGCCAATCGTGAAATGGGTATAACAAAAATGCGTCCGGCTCGTCAGCTCGGAACGCAATACCTGGCTGTGTTCGTTTGGAATTCTCGCGGCCCGATGTCCTTGACTGAAGGTCCGTCCAGCACGATAGATCCTCGGAAATCCTCGACAATCCTTGCGGCGAACGACCGTTTATTTGAACGATCTTTTCAATGACGTCGCGACGTCTTCATCGGCGCACGTGTTGGTTGAAATAATTTTCGAAGGCCTCGACTGTTGCGTGCTTTGTCGCAACACGAGTAATCGTTGGATGACAAAAAAAATAATAATAGTGTCTGTGACAAGACACGAAATTCGTGGCCACTTGGCCAAATCACGGCGAACTTGTGCCGACCGTACAACAGAAAAAAATGGCGGACTGTGCCGTTATCGATAATTATATTATAAGTTAATTACAGGTGTGACTCGTGCGAATGCGGATGATCGAGTGAATGGATCGATCGCCATCACGTCGTCCTCGCGCTCGAAGCCTGTACCGGCCCACTGAGGGCCAAAATCCCTACCCACGCGTCGAAGCGCTATCTGTATCGAACTAGCGACAATTATCGCGACACTAGGGTACACCCGCGAATATACGAATGGCTCGGTAGCCGTTCGACCATTACAAACGCAACCTAAAGAGTCTTAACAATTAAATAACAGCAGACACGCATTGGCATATATTAAAAAATTAGGTTATATGGGAAGAACCTTGTTGTGAGTACCTAACACGCAAATTAGTTAAGGGGTTTGATTTTAAAAACGCTTAGATGAACACGGAAATCCTACAGAAGCGACTCAACGATTCGAAAAATAAGTTTCCCTAACAAGCTTCAATTTTCTAGACATTCAAGCCCTTATCGCTTTTATCACAGGTCCTAAAAGACGCCATTTGACCTAAGTGCCTGCAAAACTAGGACCGCGACACTTGGGATAAGTTAAATGAATTTAAAATAAACATATTAGAAACATTCTGCAAAGTCCGAAGTAGGATTAAACGTAGTCCTATTATCCCGAAGGTCCTGATCAATTGCAACCCTTAAAATATTGATAATGTGTGACCGCAGGTCGCGTTGAGAAGGCAACAAGCCCAGGAGGAAAGCGAGGCCCGGGAATTGGGTCTTCAATTGCAGTACAACAACGGTAATTGCACGAGCGGTCAGGTAATGCCACTTAGTTCGTCATCGTCCTCGGGAGCAACGGCCACCGCCTCGACCGGAAGTTCGCCACCTCCGCATGCGGGTCACGGTGTATCGAGTCCGTCGAATCTGAGTGGTATCCCGGCGGCGGCTGCGGCAGCCGCGGCCGCCGCCGCGGCCCAAATTCAGACCCAACTTCAGCAGCATCAGCAACCGGATTGCGGGGGTCTGCTTCAACGAATGCAGAGAGGCGCTCCACAGGACGAATACAGACAGGTCAAGATTGAGAAGAGCGATAACGGAAGTGCAGGACAAGGTAAGTCAATTATATACGAATTAATTATGTTATATAAGTTAATTATGTTATACAAGTTGATAAGGTTATACGAATTAATAATCTTATAGACGTTAATAACATTACACAAGTTACTCGTGTTATTTATCTTAATAATGTTATACAAGTTAATGATGTTAATGTAAGCTAATAATGTTAATGTTAATATAAGTTATAATGCGACAGTTGTTCTCATGATTTTCTGAATCATTCGAGACGGTGTCAACAGTGAGGATCCTGAGAAAGGATCTTAGTGCACCTTCCTTGTTTACGTTATGGACAGTTATCAACAGTCAGGATCCTGAGAAAGGATCTTAGTGCACCTTCCTTGCTTACGTTATGGAACTGTTTGAACTTGGTTTCGATATGTTCACGGTGAGAATGACATTGGGCAGTTAAAACGCGTAAACAAAGATTTCGTTATGGGTAACTAGTTAACTAGGCTTAACCCCGAGAGACGCAGTTACTCGAAAGAAGCAACATTTGGTCGTTTATGTATACAGCGGCTCGTTGTTCACCAACAAAAAGTGGTGAACGCCTAAAAATCGCGCCTTTTCTCACATTGCCCGACTTTCGAGCCTTCCCACGCTTAAACTATCAATGTTATATGTATGTCGCCATGGAACTTTTTTGTAGAAAATTCAATTCTCCACAACATTGTTCCCATGGACTTTTGCTCCATATAGCGTTGTTTAGCCACCGTTCGAACTAAAAGATAAAAATGCATGCATTGATTTTTCATTGATTCGAGTTAAAAAAAAACAACAACAACAACAAAATTTGAAAAAAAGAAAAACCCACTTCGTCGAAGTAGTACGCGCGTCCCTAAGTGCTCACTTGGCTGCACAGCACGCGTCCGCGTTGTTATTGAACACCCGGTCCTCACATCGTACCTTACATGCCTCATACTTGCGTCTTCGATAAATCATAACCACAAAAAATACAAAAAAAAACGACTATTATAACAGAACTATAGGAAGTACCCGATATTATATCACGAGTGTATTGCACTCGGACGTATTGCCAAGTACTCAGGTATATAATAGCGAAATTGGGAGGGCGGGAGGGGGAGGGAAGGGAAATCGGACTAACGGATGCTCAGAGTTAGGCTGAGAAAGCTTGTGCCGAAGAAAGGGTATTCGTGAGAGCCCGTATTAAAGTGCTCTTATACTCATATACCACTGATATACACGTAATTTACGCGTTTAAGCGTGTGTGTGTGTGTATGTGTGTGTGTGTACAAAGGGTTGAAGTACAAATTGAGCGAGCTGCATTTCGTGGCTTAACTCGCGTGCTCTCTTACACATTATTATACCTAGGCATTATATTATAAATCCCAAGTGCCTTCTAAGTCGCGAGAAGCTCTTCTCGAGGCTGTACATCGGCACGATTGCACAATAAAACGTGTGTGTGTGTGCATGTGTGTGCACCTTCGTTACCACTGAAGATTTACCGTTCGAACTATCGAACGTCACGTTGAATAAATGTTAAAAACGTAAATTGTCAATATTCCAAACGTGAATATATATATTTTTTTAATTTTGTAAATATTAAATCATTCGTTAACAAGTTTATCTTCGTGAATCTGAAGAAGATGGCTGCCGGATGAATTAACACGAACGGCTAAATATCGTCTCAGTGAAACTTAGAAAGAAAAATGATGTTTCTAAAATTTAAAGTTTTATATTCGAATTAAAAGAAAAAAAACGGTTTCATTAAAAAAAACTTTGTCTAGCACCATTAATGTCTAGCTTAACTTATGGGGGCCAACTTAAGAGTCCTAAGAAGTCACTTAAAATATCCCTTTAGATATCTCAATGGACTAAAGGTATGAACTTAAAGTTCATTAACAACAACTTTACGAACAGTTTCATTCGAAAATAATATTATGTCCTCAATCTAATGTCCTCTCTTAACTTGTTAATGTAAAATCAAAAGAATTTCACTGTTTACAAAAGAAACTCGTGTTTGTTTATCGATAAACACTTCAGGCATCGTCCGAACAAAACTAAGATTCTTAAGACTTAGATCAAAGCATCTTAGACTAAGGTGCAAAACAGTTAAAATGTTTCACACTAAAAATCCGCCCCATCTAACACCGGACCAACTTATCGTTATGCGAATACACTTTTATTACTTCCGTTTTGCCACTCGGTCGCGTGCGCCGCCATGCTTTCTTACTTAAGCTCATTTTATTCTGACATGTGCTACTTAACGCCTAACGTACTTAACGACCCCTGTGCGTCGTATTTCTCTTTTTTTTTCTTTTGCCGTCATAAGCGCACGTCAAACATAAATGGACACGTTCCCAATGACCCTTCGCCTTCTCACCCCTCCGAACAAATTACGGTGCTAAGGACCTTGTAAATATAAACCCGCCCGTGCTTGCGGGTAGGGGGAGGAGGGAGATCGAGGCGTAATTCCTGTGGCCATCGGCTACCAGGCTTGTGGATTAAACCCTTAGCAAACATTCTTATGGCGAAACTCTAGGAAGTCATTATTATTATTATTATTATTATTATTATTATTATTATTATTATTATTATTATTATTATTATTATTATTATTATTATTATTATTATTATTATTATTATTGATGCAAAATACTAATAGGCCCATAAAACAATAATTCAATACCAAAGTTATAATAATAATAATGATAATAGGACAAATTATGAAATGATTATTTTAAAAATGCTTATCGCGTGCTTAACGAGGTCTATCGAGTCCTTTTTAACATTCATAGACATAATTAATTTGTTTCAACAAAAAGCGAATTTTTTGACAAAAACCTTATTTTCCAAATAATGTTCCATCAAAGTTTATTATACGCAATAACAAACAATGCTGCGAATGGTTTTCCAGTTTTCGAAGAAACACTTTTAATACGACCCACGCAAAAAAAAAGAAACAATCTTCAAAATGTTGTTATTTTTTATTTTCAATTTATTTTTCTAAAGTTGCATCTTGGTTAATTGAAAATTGCGGAATGTTGAAAATAACAACAGTAGACGGAGAGTATATATGTATATATGTATATAGATAAGTGATAGGGGGAAGATAGAACGATACAGACCAGACCGTTGGTGAAACTTAACTCGAGAGAAGTTCAGCAGTAATTGAATTTCTCGGTCCGGTGCTTCGCACAACCCCCGCGAGCCCGGAGGGGGTGTGGGAAGAAATATCTCTGTCCCTTTTCCACCCTCTCGTTGCGCTTACGAATTTGTGTACAGTCGTTGGACTAGCTCTTTCTCACTCTCTCTCTCTCGTTCGTGTATTCCTCGCTTCGACGATTTGAGTTTGTGCCGTCGGCAGTACGGTTCGCCTCCGTGGTCGTTTCTTCAGGGCCATTGTAGTTGTTGTTCGGTTATGCGAACCCGATGAGCGAATATGTGGGTGACTAACCCACAGACGCATCCAGTTTCACGCCTTGACTCGATTGTATCGAAAAAAAATCAAATCTCGAAATCTCGAAATCTCGAAATATCGAAGTGATTCGATATTTCGAGATATTCATCGACGCCCATAACCTAACTTCAAAAAATCACTAATGCGAATAAATCAGTGGCGCCATTTTTGAAATTCAACCGCTTACAAACATAACACGTTTTGAAATATAATTTTTTCTTTTATTTTTTGTTTTTTTGACGAAGGATGTTTCGTCATTATGAGCGAAAGGATGAACTCGGAATATCCCCTTAAAAGTTCTGCTCGCTCGAACGTGTTTTATGATAGAAGAAAAGAACGAGAAAAAAAAAACGTTTGTACGTCTCTGGCTGAGGTATTTCTTTACAAACGGCAACCTAACCTCTCTTTGTGTACCGACGGAAAAATCGTGGTTCAAAGTTTTTTTTTTCGCACACGTGATACTGCGGACTGAGGCAAGTTCGCGAGGGTTTCGCCCCCTAACCTCACTCGTATCCTTCCCTCGCATCAGTTTATGCATGTGTGTACGAAAAAAGGAAAAAAGAAGATCTTATCTTATCATCCACGCGAAGAATCTCTTTGGCCATGGCCCTACGCCCTCAGCCCTATTCCTGCAACTGCAACGAAACCTCAAACGACCCAGACCATTAGATCGTGCTCGTCCAACCTAGCTTTTTCATCGTTTCGTTTATTTCATTCTTCGAAGTTTCCTTTTTATTTGGATTTTTTATTCATGTTTTGCTGACATAACCTCTTTGCAATGGCCTACAGTTTAAATCACGTTGAAATATCATTCAGAAGCTTTGTACATTGACAAATGAAATTGAATTTCATTTTTATTTATCAAAGTTCGTTTTTATTTTCATGTTTTGCTAACATAACCTCTTTACAATGGTCCACCATTCAAATCACGTCATCACTCGATCGAAGACACTCATTTTCTATCCAAACATTTCGACAAAATGGCCGACCATATCTTATCTCTCTAACCTACAAAAAATTGTATATTTCTTTTTCTTCATTCTCCAATCGTTAATTCATCGTTGGTTTCTCGTGTTCAGTCAGACACATCGACAAAATGGCGGACACTCTCATCTTTCTAACCTACCAAAAATTTGTATATATTTTTCTTTCTCTCTCTGTTCCTCAATCGTTTCTTTCATCGTTGAAGCATCGTAAAAAAAGTAGTCGGAACATTCGGCCAAAGTGAACAGTCGAGACGACGCGACGAAGACGCGCCGCAGAGAAGCTTGGGAAAGTGCCTTTCTTCGTCGTTTTCGTCGTCTTGGCAAGCGAGACCTAAGAAACTTTGTTCCACCAGTCTATTACGGTTTCGTCTCTGTCCGAGACACCACAGGAAATTATTTCACTCACAGATGTAATGTATAGCATATTGTCTGTGCTATATTGTGGATAATGTGAGATACGTGCATAGTACCGAGTACAGTATATATATATATACATACGTATATATATATATATGTCTATGTATTATATACAGTACACTGAGTCTTATACACGAAACTGCAATGAGTGAAAGAGCCTGAGGTGGGAGAGAAGGGAGAGGGAAAGGTGGAGGGGAGGGGGAAGGTTGGAATATTCGGTTTTCAAAGGGACCATTCAATTCAGTCTCGCGATACGCTTCACCGGTTATAATTTAAAGGGAGTACGCGAATTCCATACCTATTGATATATATATAAAGATATATATATATATAGCTATATATATATACTATAATTTGTCGCGATCCGAGCATTGATCGTCGTTACAAAGCCGAATCAACCAACCGTCTGATTTATCCCATAATTCTCGAAAAGAAAAAAATTCGTCATATTTTTCATTTCATATCAAATAACCTTTATACCAATAAAGTGGAATTTCTGTATGTATGCCTTCTCCCCCCTTCCCCCTTCTTCACTTCTTTCAAGTCCAAATGACTGAACTGACTTGGATCAAACTTGATAAATCTCGATATCGTCCAACAAGCTGAACTTTATCTACTTTATTGAGCAAAAATTGAGGTTATGTGAAAGTCCAATTTATTTCGAACGTCGAAAGGTGTGTCGATACGTTCTCAGGTGGCTCTTAACCCAGCGGTAGATCGTTGCGCGAACCCGTTCTACAAAAAGACGTTCAAAGATCCCGCGCCTTTTTTCGAGCGAGCCTCGCGCGCATGCGCGTAACGCGACAGAAAAATACTAACTTTGTTTTTTCTTTTTTAATCCCGACTCGAGCGATGCGCAACGTGCGTGTCTACATTGTTTACATAGCTGGATCGCCGACAGAGGCTCTCCTGCTTGGCATCGGTCATTTTAGAACTAATAGAGTTAGGCCAAAATAGAAAGAAAGAAAATACGTATATACTATATATGTATGTACGTAGGAAACTGGCGGCGAGTGATGTTTGTCCTTGACGGACAACACACTCAAAACGTGCAAACGAATCCGAAGGTAGCTGTTCGCAGCCGTCTCACGTTTGTCTCAACTCTTTATGTTTCTTAACCTCAAAGCCAACTTTTTTTTATTATCCTTCTTTGTATTTTACTGTTTTTTTTTTTTTTAAACTTTGTCTTTGAACGTCTTCGATGTACGGATTCTTCGAGTTTGCATAAATGTTTCGTCGTTGAATGTCTCGTCACGTATAATCGTTGCCAACGATTGACGAGATCAATAATTTTGCAAGACAACAAAATAAAATAGATTTTCATTGTTTTCGGGTCGACAAAAGTCGTTTTTCTGTTGAATATTGACCGCGGCGGCCATTTCTAAGTTTTCAATTTTTTATTCATTTTTTAAGATTTTTTTTTGGCTTGAAGTTGGCCAAGAAAATGATGGGGTCATTTTGACCCCCAGTTACCTCGAATGGTTAAACACACTCACACCTGCATCGTGACATCACACATAACTTTTTTTTTGAGATAATCATTCCCAAATAAAACACGTAACATAATATTTTTTGCCCCCCCCCCCCTCCCCTCTCCCTTTACTACAGCTATCCCCATAACCCATGATCCACCAAAGTTTGTTGTAAAAGATGGGTAGTCGGTGATTTCGATGCACCTAAAAGGCTTTGTGGCCCCGTCTGAATCCCTAGCAGTTTATCGGTCGACGATGAAAAAAAAAACACAGTAAGAAAACAAATTTTTTTTTAAATGTAAAAAAAAAAATTACGAACCAAGATTGTCGAAAGTTGAATGTAAAACACTTTGAGCATTGGAAAGGCTTCGAGATGCCCGAGATACCATGAATCGAAGCCGCCTTTGGCTTCGATCTTCTTCCCGACTTTTTAATTTAATTATTGTGGCCCCTCCCCCCTCGTTCCCCCTTCGCGATTCAATTCGCTCGCCCCAATCAATTTCTAATAAATATTCGATAAATATAATAAAAGAAAAAAAATCCACACGATCGAAAACAACAAAAACCACACAAAAAAAAACAACAACCAACGAAATAAGATTTGTTGAAAAAAATGGAGAATCAGAAAAAAAAAAATGTAGAATCAGAAAAAAAAGGAGACGTCACCTAAAACTCAATGATTAACAAAATCTATAGTCTTTGAATCTGTCTGCATTTTGACAATTCACCATCGTTAGCAAATACTCGATCGCACAGAGAATTTTCATCCCCCATTGTTGGATATGCGACAAGGTGAAGTCGACGGCGAAAAAAAAAAAAAGTTGAAAAAAAAAGTTAAATTTTTTTTTCAAATTAAAAAAAAATGTTAGCGTAGAAGAAGATGAAGAAACAAATAATAAAAAAAACATAACCGCAATCGGTGTTGGTGAAATAGTGGAGGTCGGCGAGGGGGTGGGGGGTGGGTGTGACGATGGGAAACGAACGAAGAACTCGCTTCAAACTCGTGGAAAGACATCGAGTGCGAGTGTGGGGTTCGGGGGCGTCGAGGGGGTTGAAATCGAAGGGGCGAGGTTGAGGTAGGATCAACCGTTTACGAGGCATAAACGCCAAAACAAAAGGCGAGCTCGGCGCGAAACAATTAAAAACCTTTCGCTCGGTCGCTTCCACATCCCCCTCATCGTCGTCGTCGTCGTTGACGTCGTCATCGTCACACCCTCCCCCAACCCCTTGCCCCTGTCTCTCTCACCCACACTTTCCCATATCCATCCCCACATAAAAATCCCCTCTCACGATATCCCACCCTCGATCCTTTCGTCTCTGTCCATCGGAATTCCATCGTTCATTTACAATGTCTGAAAATGTTAAAATGATATGTCATTAATATCATTTGATTTATCGAAATGAAATTACTTAAAATGATTTTTTTGGGTCGACGGATATGAAAATTTAAAAAATGTAGAAAAGTTTTTATTGTTTTATCGATGAACGAATATTCATGACGGTTTTGATAATTATGTGAAATTTATTTGCGCAAGCATTGAGAGTACATGGATTTTAAATTTTTTGAAAATTTCATATTTTTCTTAATTTTTGTAAAGTTTTTCAAATGAAATATTTTGTGTGTGTTTTTTTTCTTTCAATTTTATATTGAGATGGTAGTTCAATATATTAGAAACATCCTTTGTGTATTTATATCATTTTTAAAATGTTACATTTTTCAAAATTATTTCAAATTTCATATTTCTCGAAAATTTTTTGATATTTAATATTTTATAAAATTTCACAGGTCATAGGACACAAGTTCTCTTCAATCGAACTTGAAACATCATTTTCAAGTACATTTCAATATCACAACAAAAAAAAAACAGTATATCCCTCAACAAAATAATCAATAACTCAAATAAACATAAAAAAATATCCAATCACCGATTCAACAACAATTCAATCAAACTTTCAAATCGTCCACAAAAACGAATTTCCATTTTCCCAATAATTCTCATCATTCCTAAAAATCTAATTATCATCATCATCAAAAAAAAAATATATCATCGACCAGATCCGTGAATAATCTTCGAATTATTCACGCCCTTCGTTCCGTCGTATTTGCAGCTCGATCGCTCCCTTTTCACGTCGTCGTACCGTTCGAATGTTTTTTTTTTTTTTTTCATTCTTGTTCCCACGTTGTGAGTGTCCCTCTCACGATCACACCCAAGAACTACATCCGTAACGACACGAGCCACCAACGTTCCTTTTTTTTTTTATTTCCACCTCATTCCTTACAACACCCTATCCCCCTCCCAACCCGCGCCCTTCATCGAAGATTCGAGGGTGCGCGGACAAGAACAAAGACCAAATCGGCGACGATTTAATGACTGATCGCGCGCTGTTGCGCTTGTACCCTGTTGTTGTATTTTTTTTTTCTGTTGTTTTTCTTTTTTTCAACCCCGACGTTCTTGCCGCCCCGTTGCATCGCGAGCCCGAACCGTTGCACAATCTCACTACCTCGGAATCCCTCCCCCTCCCCTCCCCCGCATCAACTTCTTCATCCGATTTGTTTTTTACTACTTCATTCCTGCGTACAATTCGCTTGCATTACCGGTTGGCGTATCGCTGCCCGTTTTATCGCGACGGTCCATGTTTTTATTTTTCATTGTTTTTTCCTTCTTTCTATCCTTTCTCTCTCTCTCTCTCTCTCTCTTTTTTTTCAACTTTTTTTATTTTTTGCAACCTCGCCGGTTCGATCGTTCGATCCATTCTCCGATACCTTAACCCCTTCCCGACGGTCTTCCATTCTTTCTCCACCACACTTTTTCCTTCGTTTTCTTTTTCACTTCGCTTCAACCCCCTCCTCCCCCCTCTTCTCCTTGCTGATCGTGGCTGCCTTTGCAATTTGCACTCACCAGTTTCATTTTTTTCATCATCGGGCCACGACATTATTGCACTTCGGAACATGTACATGTACCCAGAGCAGGCACGACAAAAGCTCCTGGTTTTAATGATCGCACCGCTATATCGAATTCTTTATGACAAAGATGTCGGACGGTTTTTTTTTCTGTTTGTTTGTGTGTTGTTGTATGAAATACAGAAAACATGTTTTCTGTGATTTTTTTCGTGCAATTATTGATTCCGATGATCGAAAGAAACTCTGTCCTTTCTTTTTAAACGAGTCCAATAGTAATTTTTCTTGATTATGTTGAAAAGTTAGTTCTAAGACTTAGGGGTAGGGACTCTAGGAGGTTACAGGAAGATGGGGATGTTGTGAAGGGAGCAGAATGGGCCCGAGTCCTAAGTGCCAGCTGTGCCATTATTATTATTTAATATTATTATTGATCTAAGACTTAGGATCCTAATAGAAACGAAATAGTGATGATCCACACTATTAAAAAGCATCTTCCAGGGTCCAAGGAATAGTCTCGTAGCAACACGAAAAATTTCGACAGCGTGCAAAAATATGGATCCAAGTGACAATTTCCCGATTGGTTAATTGAGCGCGCGGTTTGATGGTTGACGGTACGATAGGGTTTAGTTTTACGATTTCCCCGGTGGGCAAAGGGATACTTGGTTGGTTTTACGGTCGGAGAAGGGTACAATGGAGCGGCCTCGATAATTCATGGGTTTGCCGGGAGCAGGCCCCCCCTCCCTTCGTGTTCGCTCGTGCCGGTTTTGCCACGAGGTGGCACAACTTGGTCGGCCCCATAACCCGCAATATGCTCGGCCCCATTATCCCAGGGTTGCGCCCCATTCCTAATTCCCCCATCGAGCAACGCCCCCCGCGCGAGCGCGTTGTAATGTAACGCCTAGACGGTCGACTAATTTATCGCTAATCGTCTGAATCTAAATGTCGTGAATTGGCGCCACACAAGAAAGTCTGCGACTTTGTTACTTTCACCCTAAGGCCTCTTTTAAGATTCCAATGATCTGCCCTTGAGGCGCGTTAAGGACTTAAGGCCCTCTTCTCGTTGGAATCTTCAATCAAGTTAGCCTGAATCTTAACAGCTTCGGAATACGCCTCAGGAACCCTAAAAACATGTTTATAAGGCATCATTTATGATCCCAATGATGCTTCCTTAAAGCCTATGAAGGACTTAATGTCTTTTTCTCGTTGGGATCATCAATTAAGATAGCCTGGACACGAACAGCTTCGAAATACACCTTAGGCCCCTAAAAAAACTGAAGAGCACCTTCCATCATCATCGTCCAACAAAGTTTTTCAGCCACTATAAAACTCCCTAGAAAGGAACAAATGTTACCCCCAAAGCTTGGATCAGAATAGTTCCCTCGCACATCCCATCCAAATCAATGGGACAGCCATACACGGCCCCGAAGCTGTATAACTGTATGTGTACGTACAACCCGGTAGACCGAAAGTGGAGTCGTGGTTTGAGGGAAGGCCTAAGTCTAATTTATAGCTATGTTCCGTGTCCTGCACAGAGTAGCCCTGCTCCAAGCAGGGATCTGCTCTGGTGTGCTGCTCCGTGTGTCCCCCGTGTGTCTCCTATTGCCGCTTCTATTCTCCACTCTATTATACCACACTCCGGGTTATGGCGGAGGACTCGACGCCCCGGCCCCCTTCCCCCACCGACCGTAGGCCGATGCCGGAAGCTCGATATCTATATGCCATTCTAAATTATTCGGCATTGTCCTCGGTTGATTCCATTGTCCGCGTCTGTCTCCACCGTGTCTCCCGCGGCCGACGATACGCTCCAACCGCGGCTGGTACTACGCCGCAACGCGTCGCCACTGGTTAGGCGTTTCACACTCCGCACACTGTGCAATAACTGCACTTTACGTGGCTCCAGGATGTCATGGGGAGAGAAAGTTTTCGGCTGTATTCGAGCATGTTGCTATTCGTCAGTGCAGCTACTGTTAGGGCTGCTTCCTAGTGCAGTCTTGGACTCGTTGAAGTCTTGGATCTTCGGGAGAGTTAAAAAAGCGTCGATTGCAGGATGGTCCTAGATTGAGAGCAAGTTCCTAGACCTTGGAAATGCTTCCGAACTAGTCTAGGTCCACTATAGAACGTATTAGGCAATTCCCTCGTTATTTAACCGCTTATCTTTGATCCTACGTTTACGTCCTAATTGTTCCACTAAGGCAATGACTGAAAGGTGCCTTGCTAGACGAGGGATTCCAGATAAGTGGGTATTACTGCCATGAATCGATCATTGAAGTTGTCGAGTAGGCTCTGCCTAAATTAGATAATTGACTCCAACTTCCAACATCAGGAATAGGGAACATTTTAGCCTGTACCTAAAATGGCAATGGACAGGGACTGATAACTAAGTTACAACTCAGGAACCTCAGGACCACTTTGATCCCGTCTCAGCACCTAACGAGTCGCTCTGGAAAGGGTTGAATCTCTTCCAAGATGACAACAGAACGTCAGTCCTCATGTTTAGGAAGTGCTATTGATTCAATCGGTCCTCCAGGCCCATCAAATTGATATCCACAGGACAAGCAGCCTCTATTACTCACAATCCTACCCCCATACGTTGTGAACATACTTCGGCTATTTCTATACCGCCAATACTGTCGATTGGCCACCACACCCCTCAGCCATAACGTACACCCACACTCTCACACACACAAACACAGCATGATGCACATGCTGTATTCCTCTTTTCTCCACAACAGAATTTTTTTCTTTTTTGCGTCGTTGTTTATGACGCGTACGAGTACCCAGTTTCGCGTTTTATTTTTTATTTTATTTTATTTTTTTCTTCATGGCTCGTACAGCTTTGTACATGGATATAAGTATATGTATATATATATATATATATGTTTTATGGTGTATTTCTCTTTTATCGAACTTTTTCAATAAAGAGGTGACGGGAATAAAGAATCTGTCTCAGCAATTGACGGAGTTGGAGTGCTGCACACGTCGTACGTTTCACAGACAATGAGTGGGGGGGAACTGGATATCAATAATAATAATGATAATAATAATTCCAACAAAGATATATATATATAAGGGAGGCAGTGTAGTGGGTAGTGAAGCTCGTTATATGTTTTCATGCGAACGGGGAACATGACATTCTTAGTTCTGATGGAAAACTACCATTTACAAAAATTTCATTGAGTTACAATTTTTTTTTTTTTGAGGTTATTTCGAAGGAAAAATTACGTAACTGCTAATACTTTTTTTTTCTTCTTCTTTGTATCATGATCGATAAAACGTTAATATTGCACGTTTATAGTGTAACATTCTTTCATTCGCCATTCGACATCTCATAATGGTCGAAGGAATTCAATATCGACTGATTTATAACCATTCGAGCGGCACGTAATACAATAGCTATTATACCCATAATCCTGAGGAATGTGGAATGGCCATGGAAAAGCTGCACCCTTGTGTGGGGGGTGGGGGGGCGGAATTGGGGACAAAACGTTTGTCGATGTAATTTAATCGAAACACTATATCCACGACTATAACAATAGTAACGATGACTTTTGGTGCCAAATTTACTACATTATACCCATACATATATGTATATATGAAATAAAGCATTAGTCAGAGGTCGAGTCCATCGTTAGGGGTGAATAATAATTAATCACGATTTCATTATAACACCGAAATTCACTTTCATTCCCTTTTTCGAATTGTTTTCGAATCATTTTCATTTGGTTGAAGGTAGCTCGTTCAACTTAGCTTCTCTAATTACATTATCTCGATCTTCGAATGCGTGAGAAATTATTAATTTGGGGTGTTATGGTCTGTGTTGATAATTACTGTATACCATTCAATGGGCATTGTCACGGATAATTTACTATTTCCAAACACTTGGCTCGAGGTTATTAAATTGGGACACCCCCCCCCCTACCCCCTCCCTCTTCCAAGTCTGTGTGTGATACTGCAGTATATAGACATACGAAGTGTACGATGAGTGATGAAGAGGGTGAGAACGTAGAGGGGTGCATTGTGACGTCTGTTTCTCGATAATACATTGCTGTACATGGATGTATACCTATATGTATACAGTTTTCATACAGCGGCGTATGAGAGAAGTGACTGGAGGGAAGGGTGACCGACCCCCGAGGCTTTCCCCAAGGGGTCGACAACTGAGTAGCATTCCTCACATTTCCCAGCATCACACTACCATATTAGTGTCTACTGTGCGTTTAAACGTATTTAATCCGATTCCCCCACACCGAGTTTTATATGCTTATTGCATCAAATTTGTCGACGTATATGCATCTCATGAAATATATTGGATTTCAATTGATGCATTTTTCATTCGAGATTATATTTTTTATTCTGATTAATTTCATTGCGATATAATTGATTTCAATATCATTGATTTTGAGCGAATCAATAGTTTCGAGCATATTAATAGTTCCAAACATATCGATAGTTCCAAGCATATCATTAGTTCCAAGCATATCGATAGTTCCAAGCATATCAATAGTTCCAAGCATATCAATAGTTTCAAGCATATCAATAGTTCCAAGCATGTCAATAGTTTCAAGCATATCAATAGTTCCAAGCATATCAATAGTTCCAAGCATATCAATAGTTCCAAGCATATCAATAGTTCCAAGCATGTCAATAGTTCCAAGCATATCAATAGTTCCAAGCATATCAATAGTTCCAAGCATATCAATAGTTCCAAGCATATCAATAGTTCCAAGCATATCAATAGTTCCAAGCATATCAATAGTTCCAAGCATATCAATAGTTCCAAGCATATCAATAGTTCCAAGCATATCAATAGTTCCAAGCATATCAATAGTTCCGAGCATATCAATAGTTCCAAGCATATCAATCACTTTGGTCATATCAAAATTAGTCAAAAATTTCGTCTTGCATTTTTGCGACTTTGTCTCGAACCGTTATATCGAAAAATGTAATCAGGAATTTTATTGCCGGCAAGAAAAAAAAATAGTATCTCCTTTGTATGAATTCCCCCTTTCCGAACCCCCCCCCCCCCTCCCCTCTCTCCTTATCCTTCCCGAGTATTGAATGTCGAATATTTTACCTTCGTGTTTTTTTTCCGCGTTAGCTTCGATACGTGCTGGTTTTGTATTACGAGAAGGGTGGGTGTAATTTATCGTGATACACTCGACACCCCCCTCCCCTCCGTGTATCCCCCCCACGGCACCCTTTTGTTCCTCGAATGTCTGCAGTCCCGAGTTGTAGTGTTCCACCTTCGGCAATCGGTTCACCGACTTGTACGAACGA
The DNA here is from genome assembly GCA_963662125.1 of Diplazon laetatorius. Taxonomy (NCBI): domain Eukaryota; kingdom Metazoa; phylum Arthropoda; class Insecta; order Hymenoptera; family Ichneumonidae; genus Diplazon; species Diplazon laetatorius. Next base: position 1,752,344 of record OY759152.1, on the reverse strand, counting down.
AATTTTCAATCTTTTCTCGAGCATCGAGCCCTTCCACACACACACACACACACACACACACACACACACACACACACACACACACACACACACACGTCAGACGTGTTGAAAATCGATGTGTGTCGGCACATTGAAAACTCGCACAAAAGTTGTAATTAAAAACGTACAAGATTTCGAATGGAATCACGAAAAAATCTCATTAGGAATGTACCAAACCTTGCTAAGGGTCGATGATCGACCCTCAAGACCCATTAAACGCGTAAGCGTTAACCCTTAGCTGGCTCGCAGTCGTCGGCGAGTATCATGGCTGGCGCACAGGGGTCTCTTTCGACCCCGAGGCTTGAAAAAGGCTTGCGGCGAGTGACCAATTGATTTTTTCGTCTTGGAAAAATTCTCATGTATTCTTCGATACTTCCTCCAAAAGGTGCCATAGGTCATTTTGTTCAAAGTCAATATTTAGGTCGAAAAAAAAATGTTTTGAATTACGAAAAAAGCAAAATAAGCGATTTTTTACAAGAAAAAAAATCGTAACTTCTTCATTTTTCATTATTTTAACCTAAAAATTAAACTGGATACTCTCAAAATACTCTTCTTTAAGAATAAAAAATAAAACCCTACTAGTTGCTGTTGGAAAAAGGATATTGATACTGAGAAACGAAGCATAGATGTCTTGAATCGGCGTTAATTTTGCCTCGGGTCATTTGGACCCCAGCTAAGGGTTGAACCAATCAATAAAAAAAAAAACAAAGCAACGAAACAGGGATTGCTACAGCCCCCATTCGTTAAACAATAATAAAAAAAAACAAAACAAAAAAAAATTGAATAAAATCGTTTTCATCAGTTTCCATCCGTTTTTATTTTCCCCCCATCGTCACAATTCGCGGGCAGCAACGTTACCGCCGAACAAATTGACCGTGCCATTGAATTGAAACTGACCCGGGGACCCCATTCACCGTGGGGTTAAGCGTCGAGTATCCGATATACTCGCCAGTCTTGTCGAGAGGGCCCGAGGAGAAGACGAGAAGAGTGTGGGATCGAACCGAGGGCGAAAGGAATAACTGCTAAAGGGCGAGGAAGAAAAAAAAAGGGCGAGGGGGGTCGGGGGTAGTAGGAAGCTTTACGATTTTCCAGAGTTTATCGTGAGGATAGAGGATATATATATTTTTTCCAGGGTACAAAAAGTCATCCGGGGACCGACAAGGGTGCAGCGGGGGTGGGGGCGAGGGAGGAAGGGGGATGGGGAAGGGAAGATACGCGCGTTAGCCAGTGAAAAGCTTCTGGCCAAGCGGTAAGGTACTGTGAGAGTTTCGAGAACCGGTTGGACTACTCGAGTTATCGAGGTTGTTAGAAATAATTACGAAACCCCAAGCAAAACGTTCGTGGGGAAAGCTTTTTTTTTTTTATGCTTGTTTTTTTCGCATTCTCTTTATCCTTATCGCGTGAATGCATATCACATCGACATATCAATATAAATGTGAATAAAAAGAATGGGGAAAAAAAATGAAAAAAATAAAATTAAAAAGGATTTGAAAAAAATAAAAAAGGATTTGAAAAACATAATATTAAACAGTTAGTCAGTGTGAAGAGCCAAAACTGTTAGGACCAATTATTGGGTTCCTCTCATAATTTGATAATTTTTTTGTACAGAAAGGGCTCCGTGTGTTCGTGTTAAATATTTTTTACAATTACCACCAACAAATTAAAAAAAAAAATCCCCAGGTAATCAAAGCCACGGTGCTTTTAGTACTCATTTAGACCACACATATTACTGATGGATCACCACTTCAAGCAGCCACTGCTGGCCAACGAAAAAAACACAAAAAAAAAAAAACAAAAAGGCTTTTCTCGTTACATTTCGATCCAATAAATGAAAACCCTGTACCCGTTGTACTCGCCAAGGTATACATAAATAAAATACTCGAACCATATAACGAGGCTCAACGAAAAAAATGACGAGCAACGAGCAATATGACGAGCAATATATATCTACAATATACACACGTGCATCATATATGCATGTGTGTATTTTTTTTTAACGAGGCCACTGGTCAGTCAGTTAAACGACCGGGGTACGCACAAAGTATACGCGCAACCCTCGAAACGAAAAAAAAAGAAAAAAAACAACCCACCGACACAGAAGCCATGACAGAGATATCGCGGCCCACCCTCCCTCACGTTTCACCCGTACGACAGAAGTGGTCTAGCAAATGGTTTCCGGATCAACGCATTTGTACAATACATTGTATTCACATGGCATTCACGATGATCTCCCATACAAATTCATTCGCACGGAATACAAGATCGATCATTCGATTCTATTTTTCTTTTTTTTTCTTCTAAATCTCCGCATATGTCTGCTTGAAAGACAATACACAATTTAATTGTGAACAATGAAAGTCTCCACTCTCTCAATCGTATTAATGCACATTGATAAATAAATGAAGAATTAAAGGAGAATCAATTGTGACAATTGAATCATCGCCGAGAACCCATCGTTCGTTAGTGTCAACGGGTTAGTTGACTCGACAGATCACTCGACTGATCAGTCAATTGGTTGAGTCAACAAAAATTGTCCGTCTGGAAGGATCAGTCAGTCGAGTCAGAAAAAAATGAGATGGCCCGAGCGATTAAGTCGATCATCCAACGAGTCAGTTGATTCAATTGGTCAGACGACTCCACTGATCAGTTGTTCGGAGTCATTGAACAATCAGATGTCCCAACTTCTCATAGTGAGCAACTGATTATTCAACAACCAATTGTCATTATCCAGCTGACGAGTTTATTGAGTCAATGACGAACCAAATCGGATCGCGATAGACTGATTGAGTTGAAAACCAATTGAGTTAAAAAACAAATTGACTTAAAAACCAATTGAGTTTAAAACCAATTCAGTTGAAAACCAATCGATTTAAAAACCAATTGAGTTGAAAACCAACTGACTGATTGACTCATTCAGTTGGTTGTGGAAAATCATCATACGCAACAAACGCCAAGCTTGGTTGACTCAACTCCAGTTGACTCGATAAACTGTTTATAACAAGCAACTCCCAACTGATCCACCGATCACGACTCAGTTGTTTGATTTCCAATTGATCGACGCTGTAACGTCACTCAACATCCCAAATTGTCCATTACGCCAACCAATCCAGCTGAAATCGGCGATACATTGTTATACACTTTTCAAAGTCCATCTAATGACGTCGTTTGTCCAAACAGCGAGGTAAAACATACAGACTCAATCACAATGGAATCACCATTGTATCAACCTAACCCCTCTAATTAGTAGATATTGAATGCATATCCATTGAATTCACCGTACTACTCGAGAGCTAAACGTTGTGCCAATGCTAATTACGTACCGGCGATGATAACCCGATAATGCGCGGCAAGGTGCACAAGCTTTTGTGGGCCGACGGGGTTTTGCTCATGGTGGTCATGCCAGAGACTTCTGAAGTCGGATGTGATATGAAATGCACACTCCGGGGGCACACGCGAGACGTAATGGACGTTGAAACGTGTGCCGAGGGCGAGCCATGAGAGAGAGAGAGAGAAAGAGAGAGTCATGAGCCACCGAGCATCAAGCCTCGAGGCCACAAACCACAAGCCACGAGCCATTCGAGGACCCGAAGAGTGTCTGAGGGTGCTGCTGTGGTTGTACACCGCGTGTACGTGGCATACACGTGGTACGCATATATATGCGTTTCCTTTTTTCTTTATTTTTTTTTTTCCAACCGTATACACAGTCCTTACCCAACTAACATAGAGTGGCGGCGGCGGCCGCCGCGCGCGACCCCTTCCAGAGAAGAAGGATTTCCCCGTATAATGGCCCTGAGCTACAAGTGGCGCTGGTTTAACTTTCGAGTGCTATTAAGCGATAGTATAGCCACCACGTTGTAAGTCGAGCTCGATTCTCGTTTCATTTCTTTTCGTTCCTTTCTCCCGGGTCGATTTATGATACCAGCTCCCTCTGTGCATCCCCGAATTATCTAGTTTTTTAGGGAGGGGACTTCCTAGTTGCCGTAGGCTCAGGAATAAACATTTATCCTGCTGATCAGGTTAGTGGACTCTTTTTTGTTATTATTGTGGGTTTCCGCTTATTTCTTACAAGGGGAAGGCCTCGACTGCGACATCGACTTTTCAATGAAACTATCATAAGTCGATAGTACATTGAAAATCATTAGACACGTGTCCCGGCTTCTTTGATGGTGGGCCCTAGTTCAATTATTATTAATTTTTTTAAATCACGGTCGCCACGGCTCATGAACCAGGCACCAGTCACCTGCATTACTTTTATCAAGCGCCGAATGGCGCAGGGACTAAGCGTTAGCCCAATGATCACGATGTCGATGGTTCAAATCCTGATGGTGTATGTTGTTTCCTTTTTATTGCAAATATGCAAATAAAAATAAGGGTGCATGTCAAAGTCTTTGGGAGCCAAAGTCTTTTCAGCCAATTTCTCGGCGGCTCAACATTACCTATATACCTATACACATTCGCTTCATTCGGTATATCGGTAAAGTTGGCGAGAAGTTGGCTGAAAAGACTTTGACATGCCCCCAAAAATAAATCACGATTATCTTAGAAAATAATCCAATAAGTGCCGGCATGATTTTATTTCCCATTAAGGTGAAGTACGACATCTGAGCGCCCGTCTCTCTCGCTCCGCCGCGAGCGCCCATGGTGCTATCTCGCTCGCACTCCCACGCTACGAAATTACTCGTACATCGCCTTAATCGAACTATTGTTATAGAAAAAACAAACTAAATCACCAGGGGAGCGTCATAAAATAATTGTTCGCATATTTGCAATAAAAATAAAAAAGAAATGTACACCAACAGGATTCGAACCATCGACATCGTGATCATTGGGCTAACGCTTTGTCCCTGCGCCATTCGGCGCTTGGTGACGGTAACGCACGTGACTGGTGCCTGGTTCATCAGCCGTGGCGACCGTGATTTAAAAAAATTAATAATAATTAAACTAGGGCCCACCATCAAAGAAGCCGGGACACGTGTCTAATGATTTTCAATGTACTATCGACTTATGATAGCTTCATTGAAAATTCCATGTCGCAGTCGAGGCCTTCCCCTTGTTAGTTGTTAACGAGGCGATTTAGAGAAGGATGCCAACTCTCGGGCCCTACGGAAAGTGTTTGTCCTTGAGATAATGTCACCCCTAAGTCTGAGCAGGACAACAGTTATGGAATTGTTGTAGAGCCAGGAACGCAATAGTGGTCGTTTTTTAATGGAGCGGTGACTGCTATTTTCGCCAGTAGCTGATAGCTCAATGACACTTCATAATCGAGTTTGCTTGTAGAGGGCTGAGTGGACTACCAAGCGATACAATAGGGTTGCACCCTCCTGTTAGTTTGTCGCGGTCGTAATTGGTGGGAAGGGAAGGTGCAAGAGAGGTCCCTATTTAGGATAACCAAAAGTGTTTGGTACTTTTGTTTATCCTGAAAGAAGGACCTTTTGGGAAGGGGTTTTGTGGAGGTCTTTGGGCCAGAGTTTAGGCCACAGGTCTTTAGGCTTCCATATTAGGTTCCAATAGGCAAGTGCAATAGAATCCTAAATCCCGTAGGATCTTCGGAGGCTGACCAATCAGGACAATCTTGATCTTTTCAACTATGACTAGGTTATTGAACTCAATCTAAACTAAAGCTACGTTGCAATTACGTTGCAACTTAATGTAAGACCGCTCTGGGCTAACTTGATGGATGTCCTTACTTGTAACTTATTGCATTTCGGTATTCTGTTGAACAGGTTCGAAGCGAGCGCGATTGTCAGTGCAGGACAGCAGCACGAACGACGACGATCGAGATTCCGACTCCGGAGGTGAACTTCATGTCATGGATCGTGCTACCGGTATGTCAAACTTCCCCCAGACTTGATTACTGTTCAGTTTGATCATCAGAACCTAGATGCCCATCAAAGGTCGAGCTTTAGTTTCAACCTTAGTTCAGAATCTTTCCAATTCGGCTATTTCTTAAGTTGTGCTGCAAAACAAAGTACAATGGATCATTGATTCGTTGATCTAACGAAAAAAACTCGTGAAATTGCTCGCAGTTGCTCCGACGACCGAGCGACCGGGTCCCGATCCGGAAATCACTGGTCGCAAGCGTGAGAACAGCATAAACGATTCGGAAGAAGGTAGTCCCGAACCAGGTACACCAAGCCCGACCCACACGCCACCTCTGACACCGGCCCTGACTCCCCAAAGGGTCGACACCCCGGCGCCTGAGAATCTGAGCCTGAGAAAAGGCAGCCCATCGCCTCATCACGGACAGGGTCAAGCTATCATGCAAGCCGTCGATCTTGTTCAACCCAGACACATCAGTCCACCGCCCCAAAATGCATCCTCACTAGCGGTAAGTTAACCATTCATCGAGCCAGCCTAAACAGAAGATGGCCTATGATTCTGATTTAAGGTAGTACCCTCCATAAGAGAGTTCCTCGTCAGATTTTCATGAAACTTGGCATACTCATAGGTATTGATGAGAAAAAGGTCCAGTTAAATTTTTATGGCTTTCCGGAGCGCGAGAAAAAAGATACCACCACTTTTATTTTCACACGTTTAACATGGAGCCTCATGGATCATCACGCTCAATTCGATATAATACAAAAAGTCCTCGTCAGATTTTAATGAAAACACTTGAGCTGCAAGTTGAATATTCGAAGAACATTTTGGGCCTTTGACAGTAGAGATCAGGAGACTGTGATGATAATAATAAGCAAATAAACATCGGGAAAATACAGTGTATATGAGGAGTTGGTCGTGATCCAGTAGACATGGCAACGTTGCGCGTTTGTTTCCCATCTTCTCTCTCTCTCTCACTAATCGACATCATAACACGCGACGTTGTCACATCAAAGTACTACGTACCTCAATCAGGAGATGGTACATCTCAGGCTTGCTTTGACTCTTACAGTTTGTGGGATACTACCTTAAAAATGTAACCCTCACGAACTTGAGAATTTTTTTCGCGCATGACTACAGCGACACGTGACAGTCGTATGAATTTGAATTGCAGGCCGCAGCCGCGGCGGCAGCCCACTTTTCCCCCTACGCTCCGCTGTACGGGCCAACAGCCGGATCCCTTTACTGCTCACCCGCGGCCCTCTATCAGCATCAACATCATCAACATCATCTACACGAACCCCGTGAGATTCAGATGCAGATGCAAATGCAGATGCAAAACGTTCAACAACCCTGCGGAATTCAGGTTCAACAGCAGCAACAACAGCAACAGCAACAGCAACAACAACAACAACAACAGAGGTCACCGATTGACGTGTTGCTTCGAGTTTTTCCCGGCAGGCGTCGGGCTGACGTGGAAACTCTTCTTCATCGTTGCAAAGGTGATTGTTCAAAATTTGGAGTCTTAGAAATTGGATTGTCAAGGTTTGGTGACCTAGAAAGTCCATGAACTTGAGATACCACTTTGATTGCGAGACTTACTCACTTGATTCTTGTTTTACAGGCGATGTCGTGTCGGCAATGGAAGTTTTGGTTTGCGAGGACAGTTTGCAACCAAAATCGGCGTTTTCACCGTTGGCTGGGGCTTTGGCGTCAGCAGCGGCAGCTTCGGTGGCCTCGGCGTCTGCTACAGCGGCTTACGTGGCGCGTGGCGGTTATTGCGGACCCAGTCCACCCACACGACACCGTTTTTTAGCGGCGCCTTACACGGGCACGGGTTATCTGCCGACGGTGATAAGACCGCCCAATCAGGGCGCTCATGCCAATGGCAGCGGGGAAACTTATCGGGAAACCAGTCCGGACGATGCCAGCGACAAAACTAGCTATTCCGAGTGACCTGAACGACGCTCATCGTGGTCTTATCCCTAAAAAGAAAGAAATACATTTTAAAAAACCGATTGCAAACGATCATTCGCGAAAGGAATCGGCCATTTTGGATTTCTTTCACACGAATCTGCGTTAATCTTCGAGTCTTCGAGATGAATCGTCCTTGGCGGCGAAAGTTTGAACTAACGGTTAGTGATTCGATGATTGACTTCGGAAGAATTGGCACGTGGCGCCCTCTTCGATGATCCGAGTCTTCGAGATGGGTCGTCGCTGGTGACGCGAAGGCGAACTAACGGTTAGTCACGTGATTCGATAATGGTTTACGGGAGAATTGTTGGGTGGCGCCATCTGAAAGACGTTTTACTGCCGTTCGACGCCACGGGGTGGCGCTCGAGTTCTCGTGGGAAATTGGGAGATCGTAAGTCTGCTGTTATTGCATGACAGTGCAGTCAACCGAAGTGCTGGACGAAAAAAAAAATCATGGACGATTTGGCGGGAAATTCAAACGCTTTTCAAAAGTGGCAACTCTTTTTTTTTCCCCGACAAAAAAACGTGGGAAATTCAAACAAAACGACAAACTCCCATGATCGACGTTGGACGCAAAAAAAAAATGATTTTGCTGTGAAATTTGTAAAGTTACGTGAAATGCGTGTAGATATAAAAATGTAATAACGTGAAGAAAAAACTGATGAGCCTGTGAGACTTTAATTAGCGATTACGTGTGTAGATAGAAAACGATTATAAAATGTAAAACTGAATATGAAAGAATGAATTTGGCTATCGTGGAAACGAAAAATAAAGAATGAAAATTCGATGGCAGCTGCGAAGAAATGAAAAAAGAAAAAATAATCAATGAACTATTTCTGAACAGCGAAAAAAATGTGTAAATATTGAACCGATAAAATTGTGTTATTGAACGAATAGTTGTGTCGGAATTGCGAATCATTTAATTTTTTCGTCCATTATATACATATATATATATATATATATATATATATACATACATTGAACTCTGGTTATAGAAGTGTTTGTAATTAAAAACAAAAAAAAACAAAAATGCTGCTGCATGTCGGCAACGTAAAATGACAAACCGGTGCCAATGGGACATTAAAAATCGAGGGAGGGTGAAAAGTGTGATTTGATCAGAGACACAAAAACATTGTTTCGTAAAAAAAAAAACAACATCTAAAACAATTATAAATACTTACGTAATGTAACGAAAATGAAAAAAATAATAAAAAACCAAAAAATGACTATACACCGAGTATAAATGAGCTAGTAAAATAATAATAACAACAATAAAAAAAAATAATAATCGTAACGATCCAAGTGTACACAATGTTTAGAAAGATTTTAGAAAGATTTTAGACCGTCTTTGATCTCGTTATGATTTTTATTCAACATTTTATTCGTCGTTGAATGACGCTTTATCATCGATAAAAAAAAATAAAAAAAACAATCCGAAAGTTTTGGAGCGTCGCAATACCAATAATATCTGTACGAAACGATGAAATGCCTCAATAAAATGAGTATCGATATTATAATTGTATTTGACAATCGTTTGCAAATTCATTTGTCGAAAATTATATCACAAAATTACGTAATTAAATACGTAAAAATGTTTTTGACAGTGTGTGTACTTAAAAACAACGCTTTTTATCTTCCTCACTCCCCGCCCCTGGCGACAAATCTTTGAACTGCAAGTCTCGAACATCTCGAATCCGTTTTAACAACCATAATTCGTACAGTCGTCGAGATAAACCACCTTCAAGTGGTTATTTCGTCGTAATAAATCACCTTTAAGATTAACATCCGGTTTCCGCCATTTTAGGTTCTGTCCTCATTGTCCACACACTCAATGTCATTTCTCTCACACTTTACATTAAAAAAAAAATAAGTATAGATATATAACTTCCTTATACGACATAACTATCATAAAGGATCAATAACCTACAATTTTCAAATTTTCCAATATCTCCATTCCCTCCAAAAAAAAAAAACGTCCCCACAGTCATTCGCTAAAGCCCCGGTAATTCGATACAAGAGGGCGTGAGTGTCTCTCTCTCTCTCTCTCTCGAGCATAGTGACAAAATCCGGTCGAACCGCAATTTACCAATTACCGATAATCGTAAGAAAAGAAAAAGAAGAAAGCAAAAAAAAAGAATCATTCCACCACATTAACCCACGATTTTTCAGTTTCCATTGTAGTGATTTTTCGTTCATGGAAAGAGAATCGCGTTTGCTCGATGCAACGTGTTTTTTCACGGTTGGCCGGACTGATGGATTCTGGCAAGCGTGTGACGCGCCCCCTCTTCCCCCTCCCTCTTCGACATCCGCATTAGCGTACATGCGAACTGTATCGAGTCTCTTTCCTGTGCCAACCGCGGACGTGGCAGAACCCACAAACCTAACAGGTAAGCGAATGAACGAAGAAATAAAGAAAGAATGAAAAAACGATACGGACGATTAGGTTATGCGTTAAGAAAAGTATCGGATTTCTCTCGTCTGTATATATATATATATATATATATATATTGATGAACTTGGCTCCATCTCGCAAGGAAGAACGCGCTTGCCTAGGGTGGAGTCGAATTTAATTTGGGTACGCGATAGAGTGGAGTGGCTTGGGTTCTTGCAGATACTTCGGGATCGAATTCACCATGTTTGCCGTTTTTATTTTCTTCCCCCGATTCCTCCCCGTCCCGTCCTGCCCCACTCCGCCGGATTCTCCATCTTTTTTCATCGTTCGCTGTGTCGAGTGTTTCCGACGCTCGGGACAGCTTCGTGTGGATCGGCCGACGAATGTCAAGTGGGCGGGTGGGAGGGAGGGGGAGAGGGGGAGGGGTTGCCTACGTGCGCGTAGCGAAGGAAAAATGAGACTACGAACGAGATGAGGAAAACGAAACGCTTTGTAGTCACAGTAAGCGAGGTTATGTTTCGTACCTATATGTGTGTATCCGTGTGTGTGTGTGTGTGTGTGTGTGTGTGCGTGTGTGTTAGTTTGTTCACATGTTTGTGTCGTGTTATTGGAAATGCTCCGGGTGAGTGTGTGATACAAAATAGGTGAGTATTTTGCAGGTAATTATCGATTCTTATTTCCTTTTTTTTTTGCATGTGTTGTATTAAGGTGTGTTTGTGAAAGAGGTAAGATTTGTCGGTTCTTATGGCGACTCTTAGATTTAAAGTACTTAGATACGGTCTGGGGACGTGTGATGAAATTTGGACCCAATTGGACTTTATTTAGAGGTTATGATTTCACGAATTTTATTTTGCACTCGATTGCGGCGATGGACTATATCGTCGTGTCACAATCGATGGTGGAGTATGATTGTTTTTATTTGTACACAGAATGTCGAAATTTTAGCGACTGTGCATCCAGCCGGAAAAAGGTGGGCAGTGTGATTCATCAATATCAGCAGAAGCATCAATTGCGAATACGGCACGTCCATCGTCATCGATACGTACTTCAATACTCGATATATCTGATACCCGATGTTCGTTCCATCTGGACCACGTGGAAATCTCGATTTTTACGTGACAGATTTTTTTTTTTTTAATTTTTTTATTGTCCTCGTGAAATGTACAAGAGTGCAATTCACCGATAAAACCTGATATTGATACAGATGAACTTCAATTTCGTCCACAATATGAAAATGGATGGAATTTAAAGGATCGTATCAATTTTTTTGCGTCGTGAATATAAAATTCATGACTAGAAATAGAATTTTAACAATAACAAAAAATAATTGACTATACTACATTGTATTCATTTACAGTAATGCTGAAGCATTACAACTTGTGAGAAGTTGTGGCAAATGTGTTCTTGTAATCTTAGTTTTTGAATTTTGTATGTCAGGAAACTTTTCTGCAAATATTTTAACTTTTTTCTCGAACTTCTGGAAAGAGTTAAAATTTAAATGTCGAACATTTGAATTTCAACGCTTTCCAGAAGTAAAATACTGATTAAATCCTTCAAGTCAAAACTCAATTAGTGACAAAACCTTATACCTCGACCTAAAATGTATCCTAAAACAGAAAAACCCTGTATTGTAAATAAAAAATTCCTCACCATCCTCCAATGTGCCTTATTGATTAGATCCAAGGTATGTATCGTTAAAAACTTCTTTCCGCGCATTCATTTTCCCATAATGAGTCACCTTCGTCTCACAAATGAAAAAAAAATGTTCAAAGGTTCTGTAAATAATTTACGAGTGTCAGGAGGGGGTGGCCCAGACCGGGCGAGTCACAATATATCAACAACCCGCTGAGTCGACTACATTCACGGCATCCATTGGTCACGAAATCGCAGGGACGTTCGACCTCGGATGATCCCCTGGCCCCCCGCCCCCTCCATCCACCCGGGAAGCAACGGAAGCGTCAACCCCCGCCGACGAAAAAAAAAAAAAATAATCCACCCCCAGCAGAGACGAACAAACGGCTCCACCTGCCACACCGTCGTCGCAACTCCATGAACTTCAATGCTACGGGCCACCGGATTAACACAGATATACGTTACACAGGGTCAATACATTATATAATATACAGATATAGATATATATATATATATATCAGGGTGGTCCTTATTTGGGTCATTTTTAAAATGTGAATGGGGAGTGGTGTCAATCAATGGCAAAAAAATCTTCAAAAATTTTGAGCCTACTTTGAACCTCCTAGTGCGACTCCTTCACCTGCCGAAAAGCAGTTGAAGTTTCCCATTTAAAATATCTCATGACACATAAAATGACCCATACACGTGTTATATTTTTTTTCCCAGAAAGTAAGGCGTATATCTTTGAGCTTCATACAGTATAGGATTATTTTAAGAATAATTAGTCCTTCTACTAATATAATTACCGGGATGGAGAAAAATTGCGTGTACTTTAAATGGAAAACTTCAACTGCTTCTCGGCAGGTGAAGGAGTCGGACTGGGAGGTTCAAAATAGGCTCAAAAATTTGTTCAATTTTTTTGCCATTGATTGACACCACTCCCCATTCACATTTCGAGAATCCCTCGAATAAGAACCACCCTAATATATACACATATATATAACCCACCAGTTTTTCCCGGGCGCGGGTACTGTATTGTAAAGTTGCGGCAGTAAACCCCCTTCGGGATATTGTCTGCAATTTGCAGCTCGCTCGTGACGAACGAATGGTTTCTCGCGGCCAGGAATGTTAAGCCTCATTTAATTGATATAAGGGTGCTGGCGAGACGTGGCATTTGAGTGAGAACACCCTCACCCGTAATATCCACCCTCCGAACCGTCATATACACATATATAAATATACTACTGTACCATTTTCTCAACGGAAAATACATATATTACAAATATATCATATTTTTTTGTCGTCGAAAATACTTAGCATTTTCCAAAATTATTGATAAATTAAATGGTTAAAAATGTGTGATACCGAAAATTTTTTTGAGGATTTTAATGTAACCATCTGTGATGGAGTAGAAATTGACCCATATTTGAACCTAATGAACGATAATTTAAAGCTACTCACATCCAATCAACGTGTGGGGTATGTACGGACCCCACAGACCGAAAAGGGAGTTAGAATAGTTATGATGCTTTTATTAAGGTTCACATCGGCATATTAACGCACCGATAACTCGTCAATCGAATTTAAAACAATTTCGACAAATATCGCCAAGATAATAGTTCTTTAAGATTTTTTCTTTAAGAAAAACAAGATGAATAAAAACGTGGCATCTTTTTTAAAAAGTGCAGGAACGTCAAAGAGCAAGCATACGAAAATATCGGTTCGCGGCCTCTTTCGGCAAAAGACCGAACAAACACTTCGGTCGACAAAAAAGAAAAAAGAAAATGAAAAAAGTTCGGCAACGCTACATCTTCTTCGAGGATCTTGGAAGCCCCAGAAGACGAAAAAACTCTCTCCGACGGACGAGAAGAGATACTCCGGTTACTTCGAGTGAGTCGCAGTGACGATTGAAAACCAAAAAAAACGGAAGGAACTTAAAAAAAGAAGAAGAAAATAACAATCAAAGAAGGCAATACCGAATGTCGGAGATGAAGAAAGAAGCGAAAGCAAAGCCAAAAAAAAAAAAGATCTGAGAAAGTGGAATGAAATATTTGTAATAAGCTGACAAGATACGAGAAAAAGAGAGAACTGTGACGTTGTTAACTTGTGTGAAAAATCTCAGACGATATTAATACAAGGGATATATCGTTGAGAATTTCATGTGTGTGTGTGTGTGTGTGTGTGTGTGTGCACGTGCAAGGGAAGCCCCATTGTGTACCCACGTTCGAACATATTATGCTACAGCGGCATCATATGTACATATATATATATTCCATAAATAACATATTCCAAAGTCCGTCGATGTGGTTAACCGACGTTGAAACAGGTAGACAGGTCGGTATACGGGTAAACGAAATCCTGCCCACACATTACATTTGAAGATGACAAATATTTGACGATATTTTAAAACGTTAAAAGCGTAACCTAACGGCCTTCGATCTTTATTTTATTTTATTTTTTTTTTTTTTGATCTACCGTTTCGGGCTTTTGATGTGGCTGAGGTCCGAAAACTCGAGTCCAAAATGATAAAATGTATTCTCTTCGGTTGGGCTCGAATTTCCAATAGTTACTTTTTTTCTTTTTTGCGTTAAAAAGTCACAAGTGTTTTATTTGTAGAGTTGTCATTTTGCGAATAAAACTTTTGAGCTTTTGCAAACTTATTTTAGTCCCGAGGTGGAGATTCTTGATGAAAAGCATTGAAAACTCTAAAAAATAAGTTATACCAAAAGAGATAGTTCAACTAAATACTTAAACTAATAGTTAAAATAAATAGTTGAACTAATTTTTTTGTTTCATATTTCATGCGACTGAATTTCTTTTTATTCTTATTTTGCAACTTAAAAAATCGCAAAAAAATAGTTAACTCTTGAAACTCGCCGTATAAAGTATCGGTAACTCTAAAAAATAGCTAAAACTAGAACCAGTGAACCAAAAGTCACTCAGAACTATTTATACGATGAATTTTTTTCCGTTCACATTCCATTCGACCGTATTTTCAAATCTTTTCATGTGCAACTCAAAAAAATTGCTAAAAATCTATTTTTTAAGTACATTAAACATTTATGATAACTCGCAATCATATCCTAACATAAGCTTATCTCAAAACAGATAAAAAATCATAAAAATGATCGTACAATATAAAATCGAAGGTGATTGATAATCGTTAGAAAAAAAACAAACAAAAAAAATCACCAAATCGAAATCAGTATGATTGAGTGATAATTGAATGGGCAACCGGAAGGCGGGCGAATGAATTAGCTTTGCCGGTTAGAAGGATGTTCCCGTTGGCTTCCGGGGGCTCGGGTTGAAGTGCGAATAGCAACGAGGCGAGATGCGAACGAGAGTGGGAGGGGAAAGGGGGAGGAGGAAACGGAGGTGGGAAACTGGAAATATTATTATGGATTTAATTAATATTTCATTTGTATGCTATTTCGCGGCTCCGCGGGCTTGCGCTATCTATCCCCCCGTCCCCATTTTGTCACACACATACACACACCAATGCATTGCTGACGCATAGCAATTACACATACATATAGATATATCTATATATACATAAATATACATAAATACGAAACTCCGCTTCGAGGCTGCATTCGTTATGTGCTATACTATAACACATGGAATATACATTCGTTGCTATGTACCATCTATTCCTACAGGACCATTCAAAATTAATCTACACCTTATTTGAATTTTTTTTTAGTTTTTTTTTTTTTTATTTACTATTTTTTTTCAATGTTTATTTAACTTTCATTCTTCATTCTTGCGATTGACTGAAATATCTAAATGAATCAATGACTATTGATTATCCATCAGCAGTCATGAAAAATTAAAATACAATTTTCAAAAATATATCTTCACCCAGAATGAAAATTTTAACGAATTTTCTTTATTTCGTTACTTCCGCTGATAAAATAATCAAATTTTCGAGCATCCAGTCGAGAAATTAGATACAACTTGTTATCAGATATTTTGCAACGATGAAAAAGAAATTCAGCTGTTAAATCATTAATCATCTAAAATTATTCCAACTATTCGAAAAAAATTTTGAAGAATTTATTTCATTCGTTTGCACATGCATATTTATTTTTCGTTGTAAAAATTTCATCTCTTCTTTCTCACTCTTCGTTACTCTTCTTTTTATTCCTTTTTCCATTTTTCAGACAAATAACAAACGAGTTCCAAATAAATCTTTAATGCAAAAAAAAAAAAAAAAAATTGAACGTGATCAGTAAACATTGATAATTATTGAAACATCCTGTACATTGCTGGCTGCACATAACCCTGGTATCTATATACATATACATATATCCAACGTATTCCCGACTATACACAGAAACATCTACACAAGGTTATTTCATGTACCAAATACATCGAAAACTTTATCGTTGTACGAAAATATCGATGTTTGTATTGGTGTGCAAGTATGTTCCGGGCCGTGACCGATGAAAAACGTGGGTGAGGAGGGTTCGGGGGTCAGAGGGTGGAATATGAAAGGCAGGTCGAGGAACGGGCTTGGGCTTTCTCCGCTCATCTCTCCGCCTCTGTATTTCAATTTAGAGGCTCCATTGTTGGATACTAATATTATTCAGCTCAGAATTGTTTCTCGATCTTCTCCTCCACCCTCTCCCTCGCCCTTCTGTCGCCAACGCCTCGCGTTCCATCTTTGTCACTCTCAAATTCGCTTCCTCCGAGTGGTATGTACTTATAGAGGTGTCGTCTCACAACTTTTCACTCGCCATTCACGATTTGCCCGTCTATTCCACGATTGAGATATTAAACTTTCCAACCGAAGTCTCGAAGACTATTTGAATTTGTTATTTACCCATTGGATTAACCCTCAGCCGGCACCCTGAGGTCCAAATGACCCCCCAAGCAATACCAACCCCCCAATTCGAGACCTTTATTCTTCATTTCTCAAAATAAATACCTTTTTCCTTAACAGCCACCGTCGGTCTATTTTTATTCTGAAATCAGATCACTTCGAGAGTATCCAGTTCGATTTTTAGATCGAAACAATGAAAAACAGGCGAGTTACGATTTTTTTTACTACTGAAAATCGTCAATTTGCCATTTTTTTCAGACCAAACATTTTTTTTCCAAAGTAAATATAGAATTTAAGCCGAATAGCTTAAGGAACCTTTTAGAGGGAGCTTCGGAGAATATATGAGAATTTTTTCAAGTCATAAAGATCGATTGGTTACTCACAGCGAACGATTTTCGAGCCGCCAGGGTCCGAAAGACCCTGTGCGATGATTATCGTCCGATCGCGTCGTTCCCTTTGCAAATTAATTTATTCAATCAGCCAGTGGATCATCGACAAACGCACGTGTGTGTGTATTATAATATTTAATGATAAACGTGTGATAAAGTGGACAACGTGTAAGTGATGGGAGCTCGACAGGTGTATTCGTCGGGATTCATCGGTCGAAAATACCGTGAATCCACGAGTGGAACATCTCGATGGTACTCACCTTACAGACAACGTTTGAAATATCTGTGTGTCGTACAAGTACGTTAGGTGTAATATAAAACTGTACACTAATGTCACCGAATGCCCTTGGCAACTCGGATTTTCATTTTTGTTTGTTTGTTGTTGTTTTGTTTTTTTTTCTGTATCGAGTACAGTGGCCGCTCGAGGCTTCGGGTTATTTGCTGATCCATTAGCGCTACAATAACAAGAGGACCGTTGCTTCGTGCCATTCTCGGACTTCTCTTCGACCTCTCCCCCCTCCCTCTGTCCTAAGAAGAAGTTATTCGTGCTTGGGCATAATATATGCAAAACATCCCAGTGTATATCCATATACATATATATATAGATATTTACTTATACAACGTGATTCTGTAAAGAAATTCCTTTCAATATTTTTTCATCATGTTACAATTATTAGAAACAATTTTTTTTTAATTTATGACGTAGAATTTTAGAATTAATCAAATGATCAGAGTCACGAATATTTGGTACATTGAAATTTAGTTGGGGGATAAACAGGAGGGTTTGGAGGAGAAAAACAAAAGAGGGTATTTGGAAATAGTAAACTGTTGATGAAATGAGAAGATTAAGACTTTGTTGTTATTTATTTATTTGTCTTGTTTATTGTGAGGATAACAAAAATGAGGTAAAAAAATCAGAAGATAGTAAAAAGAATTGAAAAAAAGGAAAAAAAAATCAGAAAGGAAAAATGAATTATAAAAAACGCGAATGATTACGTACGTAGGACGCCATTTTACTTTTACACCTCTCCATGGTACACACATCGTGAACATCTATATGTAGATATATATACATATATACAACACTATCATATATAATACAGAGTATATGTCTATTCCAGTATATATATAACCCGAAGAGAGACTCGAGCCGTCAGTCGAACGTAATTTCGAATTCGTGCGGAATGGTTTTGCGGTGACAATGAGCATACCAATGGTCCCTCCCCTCTCTTCTCCCCTTCCACCACCCTCCCCTCCGCGCCGTCTCTATCTCTGACATCTCTCTCGCTATCTCGGTGTTCGAGGGCGGCCCGATGACGGTGCGGGGACGGTGGGCGAAGGGTGAGGGGCACAGGGAAACCAAGATATTGAATACCGTTTCACATGCCCTTCACGTAGCCAGCCACACGATCTCCAATAGGACCACGGGAAAGGGAAGTGGCGGATCGAAAAAAAAAAGTGAACGAAAAAAAAAAGATCTGTATGTCTTATATAGGGTACAAATAAATTTGTTGGTTTTTGATCTTTTATATTTTTTTATTCAGGTCAAGTTTTGCATGGGGAAATAATTTGCAAATGAATATTTGCAATCGATACAACAATTATTTTATTGACTAATTTTTGTATGCTGAAAAATTTTGACTTTCGGGTGCTCGTTATCAAAACGTAATGAATTTTTTTTTCGAGACAGCCCGAACTCATTCCAAACGTCTGATAAATTTATAAAGCTCGGAGATCCCGAAGGGACGAGATAAAAAAATCGACGAGAAACGAGAATGCTCGTGGAAATTATAACGCGTTGCCATTCCCAAAGTCGAACACCGTGGGGAGTCACGTTCCGAAGATAGAAGACAATTTTAATATCGTCAAATAATAAGGAAGACCGAGTGGGCGGTCTCGGGGCTTGCCGAAAGGACGAAAGAACGAAGAATACGAATGAGACGAGTCGAACGAGAATAATAATTATGAAAAAAAAGTACTTTACAGTTTGAAAATAACACGAAAATAAAGAACTTTGATGATTTTCAAATAAACCATAATAAGGGCTATTCGGTTTAGAAAGGATCAACGATTTATAGTTCCAGCGAGTAATAGACAACTGTTATAGTTGCGTCGAATAACAGACAACTATTATAGTTGCGTTGAATAACAGACAACTATTATAGTTGCATCAAATAATAGACAACTATTATATAGTTCCATCGAATAATAGACAACTATTATATAGTTCCATCGAGTAATAGACACAACTACTATATAGTTCCATCGAATAATAGACAACTATTATAGTTCCATCGACTATAATAGATAACTATTATAGTTGCGGTAACTCTCAAAAAGTCCAATTTGATCATGTTCACCGTTGGTTAAAATATGTCAGACCACAAGTATTTAAATTCAATTTTCACAGTTTAATTTCGACCACAAGCGCAACAGCGCCAGGACCGTCGTAGTAAGGGGGGGTCGGGGGAGGGGGAAGAGCTTTCCACAGAGCTTTATTTTAAAGCGATTAGTCGCACGCGACCGAGAGCAAAGGTGTCGTTCTGCAATTGACAAGTCGAACTGGAGGATCACTGAGGGTGATGTTAGCCACGGTTTATTTATTTATTTCTCCTTTTTTTTCCCTTTTTGAGTTTCATCATCGTGTGGGGTCGTCACCTTGTTCCCCTCGAAGGTTTGAAAATTCAACGCGCCAATTCGAAAGGGGGAATGGAAAAAAAAATAAATAAAAAATCGAAATCAAATTAAATTGTTGCTCGATTTCAACGACCCCTTTTTTTCACGTTTCGCCATTGCCCCCGCGACACTTTGCACCCGTCAGACGTTTCGTATTCTCTTCATCATTCGATTCTCATTTCCATTTGCCCAATCATTTTGTTCGGCTCGAATCGTTCGGATTAAATTCTCACCACGCGACCACGTGCGAACGTTTCACTTCTGTTCCGGCTTAAGTCTTGCCAATGACACACAGACATACACACATACATAATATTCGGACCAAAACCATTTGGAAACATGATAATTCATAATTGGTTTAATTATAAATATATTATAAAAAATAAAAATAAATAATACAAAATATAATAATTTTTATAATAGTTTCCATCAATAAATATATGAAAAAAAATATATAAAATCGACGAAACTTATGACAAAGAGTCACAAATACGTCATATATATATAGATGTGTACGGTGTATGGATGCAGAGGCCAGTCCGATTCGAGTGCGGCCAGTTGGTAAAATTTTTCCATGAGTTAATGTTAATTAGTCGACAGCCGTGACGTGATCGAGTGCACTTTGTACGCCGGGGAAATTTCATGTCGGTCCCTGCCAACGCCTCTTGTCCCATCGCACACATAACCTGTATAATAATAAGCAGAAGCTCGGTGGTGGTATAGTGTATAATAATACCGAAGAGGGCAAAGTGCTTCGCATTCGAAATTCGAACGCAATTCATCGGTACTTTCGTTCGAGACCGAAGCGTTTCCCGTATTTTCATTCCCTTCGTTCACGTTCGTCAGGCACATCAAATTTAATATTCCATTTTGAGTTTAGAAAAATCGAAAAATTTCAAAAATAATAGTAGATAACTATCATAGTTGTAGTAAGAAATTGATTACTATTATAGTTACACTAAGCAGTAGAATACTATTATAGTTACAGCAAGTAATAGACAACTATTATAGTTGTAGTAAGAAATAGATTACTATTATAGTTACACTAAGCAGTAGAATACTATTATAGTTACAGCAAGTAATAGACAACTATTATAGCTGTACTAAGAAATAGATTACTATTACAGTTCCACCGTAGAATAGATTATCCTTACACTAATATTACAGTTCCATAAATTCTCTCGTTTTAGCAATTATTGCTATTATCACACGATAATCATACACATTTGATTGCACATTCCATCGTTACTTGCATCTCGCCATTGTTTTTTTTTTATTCCCCGGGGTTCTTTGTGTTTTCAAGTGTCGCGTGTACACATCAACGGCAGTTGTTCGAACGATTCTTCTGTCGGTAATATAGTGTGAAAGAAATATAATAAAATTATCATAGACCGACGATAAAAGACACCGGCAGCTATGAGCCGAATAAGAAAAGTCAAACGACTAAAAGAAACGTCTTCCACGGTACTCACTAACGTGCTGCTACCTGAAAAAGGAAAAAAAACTAGTTTTCTATACGATTTTACTTACCATCGGAGTTTCTGCAATTTCTCTTTTCACAAAAAACATTTTTCCGAATTTTATAAAAATAAACTGAAGTATCAAAAGCTTAATTTAACACTTTGGACAGACTCGAAAATAATTAAAAAATATTAATTCTTACATTTTAATTCGGAAGATTAAGAAAAAAAGAGCCAACAGATTTTTTTTGTGATGATCTGTATGTGGAATTTCGGAGTCGCCGCTTAACACAACACGGATTATGTTTTTTTTTCTTCCGGGATACTTATTTACCACGATCGACCTACAGTGTATTATCCCGCCCAACCCTCCCTCCCCCGCCCTTAGTATTTTTTCCGAGACGATCCAACCGACGTTCCTATTTCCACGGCTATTATTATCCACCGGGGCTATATTCACGAAACGCATCTGCCGGATATTGCTCGACGTTTTCGAGCCGATAAAAATTTCCATGCAAATTATAGTGGCAGAAACGCCCTTCTCTGTGACTGTCCCGTTAGCGCCCCCGCAATCGCGTCAACCCCTTGCCCGCGTCCTCGTCGCTATTCTCTTTACCCCCACCCCCTTAAATTACCGCTTCTTTTTTGCTTATGTAATTTTTTTTAAATATGCTTCTTTAATTACTTTTTCTGTAGACACAGACACGAGAGATACAAGTACCAATTTGTATCCCACTCCTCAATTTACAAATACATATTTGAAATACATTATTTGTCGGACAAAATTTAAAAGAAAGCAGCTTGACAAAATTGCGACGTCGTCCGATTTTAATATCTCAACAAATTGTCCGTCGATTAATATTTGAAATATTGTAATTGAACATAAAAATGTTATTATGAATAAACTTATGTTGATAAGTTTGTAAAATTAATTTCTAGAAATCTATGAGACGTATCTGCAGTTTCAAATTGACCAGCCAAGCCCGCGTCGCCAACTGCGCCGCCTAGCGGCCGATAACCGAAGCTCCGGGCCGCTGGTATAAGTAGGTGATTAACAGAATTGACCACCAGTCACTAAGCAGGGTACACAAAGGTCACAAAGTATCAATAACGATCCATTTCCCACCTCAGCAGTGTTTATTATACACAAAATAAACCCCAAAGTCTGAAAACCAAAAATCAAAACAATAAAAATTCGCGACGCCATAAAAACTGCATTGTGCCTAAATTATTCCAAAAAAACCCATCGACCCGAAACATTTTTCCGCGAAAACCAAACGTAAACACAACACAAAAAAAAACATGTCGTGGCAAAAATGGTGCATAAAAAATTTCTTCGTAATTTCATTGTTGACATTCACCGAAGTAACGAATTTCTCAACGACAACAAACCCACACAGCGGCCTCACCATCGACGCCGGCCAAGGTCTCACGTTTGTAAACAATCGAACGACCGTAACAGAAAGTCACGCTCTGGAGCACGAAATATTGAAGCTACTCGGTTTCCCGGAAAAACCCAAAACAACAAGCGGCCGAGCGCCTCTCGTGAAAAGATCAGCCCCAAATTTTTTGCTAAACGTTTACGAGACGCAAAAAAATGCGAACAAAACTTTGGAATCATCGAAAAAATTTGACATGATAAAGCGCGAATTGATCGCCATTGATCAGAGCGACGTGATAATCACATTTACGGCTCAACAACCTCATCACGGTGCAGGTGGCAAACCCGATCGTATCAAAAGAATATGGTTCGACGTTTCGACGATTCCTGAACACGACAACATGACGTCCGCCGAATTGCGATTGTATCGTGGATCCAACGCGAAGAATCAAAAGAATCGCGGTGGTTTTACGATCACGGTTTATCGCGTCACGAAATTGCAAAATGGCGACCGTGACATGTTATTCGTGGACGCCGTTAACACTTCGGCCGGCCACGAGGGTTGGATTGTTCTGAACGTCACGGAATCGTTGAATCATTGGATGACGAATTCAACGGAAAATCGGGGTCTTTATTTGTCGGTGCGTTCGATCGATGGAAACGATCGCGAGACGCGTCCCGATGACATTGGAATAGTCGGTTTCAAGGGCGACGTCGAGCTACAGCCTTTCATGGCCGGATATTTCAAAACAAACGGTCTCGTGCAAACGCGCATCGATCGTGTGACCTTGAACGCTTTGGATGACCTTGAGACTGGCGGATCGTCCGTTGAGACTGTCAGATCGCGTCGAAGCGACGATTCCATCGTCGACGATTGGCTTAAACGTCGCACGGGGACTCGGACGAGTTACAAAATGGCGTCCAAGTGCGACATTCGAAGTCTCTACGTCAGTTTCAAGGATTTACAGTGGCAAGATTGGATAATTGCGCCCGAGGGTTACGACGCCTATTACTGCGACGGTTCGTGCGATTTTCCGATAAACGCACGTGTCAATTTGACCAATCACGCGATAATACAATCTTTGGCGCATCATTTGAGACCGGACAGAGTGCCGAAACCCTGTTGCACGCCCACCAAATTATCGTCCATTTCGGTTCTTTATTTTTTGGATGACAACAATGTTATTTTGCGGAAATACAAGAATATGGTCGTGCGGGGATGTGGTTGCGGTGGACGCTGATGGATTTTGCATCACGATTGCACAAAATGGCCGCCTGTGGACGTAAAAATTATTGTCTGAGACTGAGAAAAAAATTATCGAATTATATTTTTTATTGAATTATATTCTTTATTTATTTTATTTGAAATGACTTTAAGTGGTTTTTTTGTTGTTAATTCGCTTGTAAATTGTTAAGTGACGATTTTTTATGAACACATTAACGTACACAGGTGTGGACATTTTTTTATTCGTGTGTGCGTTAATAAAAAAAAAGTGTATTTTTATATATTTATGATATTATTATATTTTTGAACCGACTAAATTCATTGATTTTATTGCGAAAAATATATGAAGGAACAAAAATATGCAAATTTCTTTCCACCAATTTTTTTTTCAATTAATAGAAATGAGAGACAAAAAAAAATCTTTCTTGTCAAACTTTTCAATTCATATTAAAAAGTTCTAAAGAAAACTATTAGCGCCCCCTGCCTCTTTCATTATCCATATAACTCAAGAACTGTTAGACCAATCATACGATTTTTTTTCTATAATTTAGTTGTCAAAAAAAATAATATAGAAAAAATATTTCCAAAGAAATTTAATTCGAAAAAAATAATCAAAGTAAAATGTCCTGAATATTTTTTCCCTCCATTTCTCGTGTTCATTAATTGTTTTTTTTTATATCCTTTTGGCTATAATATTCCACGACTCGTCCAATCGGTGACTCCGCAGTTCACTTTTTTCTTTGTCGCTTTTACTCCCCGTGGCGTCTTTATTTACTTTTTTTTGTTGTTTTATTTTTTCATTTTTTTTTATTTTGTCTCGTTCTTTTTCGCTCTTGGCTTTCACCCTCTACGTATCTTTACCCTCTTAAGGATATCCAGCATCCACGTTCAAGTCTCTCTCGTGGCGAGGGAGACGGATAGATGGAAATAGAGAGTGAGAGAGAGAGAGAGGGAAAACGAAAAAGAGAGCGGACACAATGGGACACGGTCACCGCGGACATGAATAGACCTCCCACCGCAAACCCGACAATGGAAATACCACAGAGTAGGGGCATTCTGTATTATAATACGCACAGTTTAGTGTGGAACAATCGTGTGTATCGTCGTATTATATCAAACAAGTTTCTGAAAAACACTTTGGACTTTCATTGTTTTCGTTTAACCGCAACGATTGCAACGAAACGCGTAACCGTTTTTTTTAATTTTTCGACTGGGACGAGAACCTTTTTTTTTCGATTCGATAAATAAATCTTTGGCAAATTTCCCAACGATTTTTTAGAGTTTTTACATGACGTCCTAATTTTGATTAAAAAATTAGGACATAAAATAGCTTATTTATTAGTTCAGAATATTTATTAATGATAATATATTATACTAAGAAAATTGTACTTTTATATATATTCAACGATAGATTACTGTAAATGTAACGCCTCGTGTTTTGCATTATATAATATTAGTATTGATATTAAATTAATTATAATTACGATAATTATTTGTAAAAATCACAATAATAATAATATATAATGATAAAATAAGTGTTAATTTTTTTAAAGAATAAGGCATCAGATATTTCGAATATTTTATTATTATTATTATTATTATTATCATTATTATTATTGAAAAATTACACTGCTGTGGTAACTTTTTTATGGGAGGATGAGGTTTGAAGGTTTTCCCTACAATTCCACAGTTATAGTGACACGTGCCTTGCACACGGACCATTCACCCTTCGTACGTTTCAACCCTTCGTTTCTCTGTCTCTCTCTTTCATTCTCTCTATATATTCTTCTCTCTCTTTCTCCCGCACCATCACAAATACATATGTGGAGGGGTAAAAATATACGAGATCCCTGCTCAGCTTTTTCTCCGTTACACGCGTGTCAGAAACGAACGAGTTTCGAACGGGTGCTTTTTTTTTCTTCCATTTTTTTTTCCATTCGTCTTTATCGTGCTGAAATAAATTCTGTCCTCGGTCATCGGTATTGGCCGTTATCCCATGACCCACTCAAGCTTCCACGTCATCCACAGAACGACGGTGAAAAATAGAAAATTCGATGGGGAAAGGGACTGTTCGATGGTCCGAAACCTTTTTTTTTCTAATTATGATAATTCGGTATTGTCATCATTTCTCACTTTGTAAAACATTTCATTTTGATAAAATGTTTATTTATGTCACATTTGTGAAGATTTATCAATTAGGAAGCGAGTAAAATTATGAGAAATTTAGATAAGAAGGATATTGTTTTATTTTTTTACCATATAGATAAGAAGAATATTGTTTTATATTTGCATAATTTTGGTCGCTTCCTAATTGACCGATGAATCTTCATAAATGTGCCAGTTCTAATTGCACCCCAGCCACGACCGTATGGGTCCTCGAAAAGAGATCACAGCATCTTCTCGCGAGGCGACAAAAAAAAAAAAAGAAAAGAAAAAAGTTTCATCGGTTTCGACGATTATTATACCGCGCCCCCCGTCGGCAAACTCCATGAGCTAAGATTTAATTCCCCAAAGCTTGCACAGTTCCTTAACAGCATAAATCGCAGAAAAAGAAAATTTTTCTTATACCGGGTGTACCAGAAAAACCAGAAAAACCTTGTTTGTAATATAATGAAAAAAATTGAAATAAAAATGAAAAAATACTTTTAATCAACAAAAACCTTCCAAAATCACATAATTACTTTTATCATCTTGCAAAAAAATAAGGTTTCCACCGCTAATTGCGTTGCACAACCTGAAAATCACATTTTTATTCGTTTCAATATTCATTCAATCCTTTTTGTTTTATTTATTTTCGACATAAAATTCAAGAATTCAACTGTTTGAAAAAAATCCAAAACATAAAAAAATGTACGTCATTCAAACAAACCAGCACAATAAGACCCGCCCACACTCCTTAACCCCCATTGTTTTCCCATCGCACAAAGCCCTAACCTCCACGCTCGAGTCCACCGACACGCTTCCTCACAGTAGCCTGCAAACCGTGAAAGATGATGAAATAAGAAGAAGAAGAAGAAGAAGTAAAAAAAAAAAATAATAATGAGAAAGCAACGTGTGCAAAGCATTTGTTCGACTTTAATAATTAAGGTGCGCTCGGTTGCCTCGATTTCACGGACACCGTGTATACAACTTTCTTACTCGGCTTCCACCTTATATCATTCCATTTAATTCCTACCCCCTCCCCTCTCTCGCCTCCCGCTCCCTCCACCCGTTTTCTCGACCCCCCCCCTCCCTGCCCCCCCTCCCGGAGGTCATATAGTTGGCTCGTTTTCTTCATCTTCGTGTCGCACGTCTCGCCAAAGCCCCGGCCATCTTGGCGTCCTCCTCCTCGTCTTGCACCTTCGCCCGGCCATAATTCGAAAAACTTTCGTTCGACCCACCGGGGGGAACAAAAGTGAGGACTTTTGTTCAAAGTTTTAAGTTCCGGGGCAGAGGGGGGGGATCTGTTTGCGATAGAGACGGGTACCGCGATGATCTTCGGGGTCTCGGGGAAAGAGGGAGCCACCGGTCGCCTTCGCGGGCCCCCCTCCCCTCCCCCCGCGAACGACACCAGCGACGCCCCGACAGTGTTTTGTTCGCCTTTGTCTTTCTTCCGGTTCGGGGTATAATTCAGTACCTCTTCCCCCCCCCCCGCCTCTTTCTTAACTGTCGTGGACTCGCCCGCCTCGTGTCTACAGTCGAGTCTTCGAATAAACGATCGCACGTCATCCCCTCCACTTATTTCACAATTTCTCAGATACGCCTCTTGCCCCCTTCCCACTTTTTTCCGCCCCTGGTGCCCGGACTTGGGCTTCATCGGTGAAACGATTTTTCGATCCTCGACAACTTCACGGCGGTTCCCATGTAGACCATTAGGTGCGACACAGCGGATACGACATATAAATATGGACTGCTAATGTCGCGAGAGAAATTGAAATTGCGATAGAAAGAGAGCAGACTAAGGTGGCTCTAAGCCTCTCTCTTTCTAAGCTCAAGCCGATTGGTCGCAATTATCTATATGTCGACGATTGCGACCAATGAGCTTTAACTGGGAGAGAGAGAGGCTATAGGGTCACCCTAGTCACCTCTCTTTCTATTGCGATTTCACTTTCTCTCGCGACATTAAAAGTTCATATCTATATGTCGATGAGCGGATCTTAGTCGTGAAATGGATTCAATCTGCAGTGAGAACGACAAAATCCTTCGCACGACTCTGAAGCCATCGCAGTATAACCTAATGTCGCAGCAAGATGTCGCCTCGTTCGAATTTAAAAAGCGCGGGAAATTCAAACGTCGATTGATTTTTATTCAAATTTGTGCATTGTACAAACTGTTTTCGTTTCTATGAATTACGAGTTTGCACTTCTGAGAGGATGCTTTTACGTTAACGAAGCACCGCCATGGGTTTTGAGGTTATGTCTGGCTGTAGAATATTATTTCAATCTTCTTTGAATACTCAAATGAGTTTTTCTCTCACACAATTATGCAATTCGCGAGAGGAGACATAACGACTAACGTTTATTTATGAACAAGAAGAAAAACCAAGGCGACCACATCATTATTTCATGTTTTTTTTTTTTTTTCATTCGTATTCCGTTGTTTTTGTTCGATGCCACGTTGTGTACTCGACGCGAAAATCTCTAATTGCGACCTGACTTTCCTCAGTCCATTATGTTCGTTTCTTCATTTCTCTTTATTTTTTTTCTTACGCTCGTTTCCTTCTTTATTTCATCGGCGTGTTTTTTTTTTATTTTTTCGCCTTCTCGTGCGTGCTCTGAGTTACGGTGGCTGTGTTTCCCAACGTTTACGTTCTCGTTCTGACAAAGCACCTGTAACGAAACCGCCGGGCGTCAATGGAACAATAGCTTCGAACAAGATATTTTTTTTTTCATTATCACAAACTTTTCGTTAACAAATGAGGACAATTATTTTGTTATTCACTGAAATAATCACGTAATAAATTAAGCAAGATGTTTTGTGTTATCATGGCGTGATAGTAGAGGTCAAGACCTTTTCAACGATTTGTGACACGATTGACATTCATGTAATTATACATAAACAACACTATATCTATAATAGTAATATTAATTCATTAATATATATATTTTTTAATTTCGATTACCAAAAATGAACAGCTTATGCTTTTCTACTTTAGCTTATTGTAAAATCTGCACAAAATGGCGTCTGCCTGGTTGAGTTGCTACTTTCAAAAGATTCGATAATATTATTATTTTTTTTCGATTTTTTATTTTTTAACGTCCACTTATCTAGCCTCTCTCTTTCTCTGTAATTCTCATTTTCTCCCTCATGCCCTCCTCACTCGAATATATATTTTTCTTTGCGTTTTTTCCTATTCGCGGCTATTTATTTCGCTCGTCTCGTTCGAAGTGACGAGCCGGTACTATTCACTATTCAGAATACGCGAATTATTGATTGTCGTGAAGAGCCCGGACGCGGATGATCGAGGACCTCGCACTTGTACGCACACAGAAAAAATCTCTACTTCGGAAGAAACACGAGAACACCTCCCTTCCCTTCCTCCCCCCTTTCCCCGTGTTTTCCATCCCCGATCAGTGACAAGAGCCTTCGTCGTGGGCATCCCTCGCATTTTTAACCTCAAAAAATGTGAATATAATTGTAGGATTTTTTATTTTCACAACGAACGATAGGGGTGAAAAAAATTATCGATTCCCATGGTTGATGTATACTAGGGTGGCTCTTATTTTGTCTTTTTTTAATGCTGGCGATGCGAGAGAATAATACGGTTCGAAATAAATAGAAAAAAATATCCTCAACATTTGCGGTCCCTATTTAAATCTACTGCCGGTTAAATAGGGGCTGGCGGCAGGGTTAGGAATTTAGATAGGGACCACAAATTTTGAGGATATTTTTTAAAATGCATTTCAAACCACATTATCCCATGGCAGCACCGAAATAAGGACCAGCCCTAAAATATGCACATTGATGAGTATGTAAAATAGTACATTTTGTATCAAGGACGTAGAAAATAAAATAAAAATATATATAAAATATAGTTTCGAATTTTTACGGCAATTTCGTTTTCCAATACATCTCAACCCCCCTTCCCCCCACTTCCCTCTTATTTTCAACGATTTTCGTGCAGAGACCACGGAATTAGAAAAAAAAACAAATTGCTGGAAAGCAAAAGTAAAAAATTGTAAAAAAAAATCAAATTCGTGCTTCGTCGTGTACAGTTAAGGGGAAAGTAAAAAAAATGCCACATTCATTCCTCGCCCACCTTCAATTTGTGGAAGACAAAAAAAAAACCAACAATAAAATCTTGCGTCTTGCGTTTCTTTAATCGTTTGTCGTTTTAACGTGAAAAGACGAGATTGTTCAACCACGCCCAACGAATTATACCGAGAGGAAACGATCTTTTTGTGGTACATTATTTGTACATATTGTTATATACATCGGTTTGTAAAATATTGCATTGTGATTGTCTCATTGGGTCTAGTTGTGAACGTATTTCATTGTCGATCAATTTGTGGTGTAACAAGATACGAACGTGTGGGCCTTTTCTTTTCGTTTCTTTTTCTTTTTTTCGTTGCTTTCTGTGGTAAAGGTTCGAGGCTCCTAGAGTTATTGTCCACGTGAAATCGTTTCAGGTAGGCAAACTCTGATGGAAGGATTGATTGCTGCTAATTACAGTTAACTGTACACGTTAACTGTCATCGTGTACGTGGATTTGGGGCGAATTTTCGTGCAGGGGTCAAATTTAAAAAGTACCATGCTTCGAATGACAACGCTTCGAATCATTTGAATTGTGGTCCCCAGATTAAAAATTATAATTTTATCATTTAATTATTACCAAAATATTTACCATTCAATTAATTTGCATCATCATTATAAATTATAATTTTACCATTTAATTATTACCTAAATATTTACCATTTAATTAATTCGCAGGATCATTATAAATTATAATTTAACCATTTAATTATTACCAAAATATTTACCATTCAATCAATTTGCAGCATCGTTATGAATTATCATTTTACCATTTAGTTATCACCAAAATATTTACCATTTAATTAATTTGCAGCATCATTATAAATTATAATTTTGTAGTGCGTTTAGTTTCCCCAAACTCGATAAATTATCATTGCAATTAAAATCATTTGAATTAATCATCATAATGATCATCCTTATTATTATTTCTGTCGAGTTCTGTCAATTTTTTTTTCTTTTATTTTTTGTTAATTTTGTTTTTTCTTTCTTTTTTTTGCTTTCGGGACAATGATAAAATACGAAAGGTGGAGCCATGATAGCCGGGGCCGTTATCCCTTGATAGACCGGTACTAATAATACCCGTAATACACCCGCGAGATCAACGTTCGTATCCCGGGGCCGGTAACAATTGAAACCGAAAATTCGATCCGGCATTGTGGACCCGTAATTGTAGAATAACTCCGGAGGGGGGCTCTCTCTCTCTCGAGGGCAGGATTGAAACTCAAGTACGATAGTTAACCCTCTTCGTATATACTCGAGGGCCGACCCCTCCCCCCTCCCCTCACCTGACCCTGTCCCAAAGAGTGTGCGTGCGTGTGTGTGTGTGTGTGTGTGTGCGAGAGCAAGAGCACAAGCGAGGTGGTGAAAGACAGAGATGAATAGATGGCGCGAGGATCGTCTACTTGACAGTATAATACAGGGTGTACTATAATATTCAAATTCAAAATCCAAGGTCATCACATTTTTTAAAATAATTTCTAACTTTTAAAAAGAAAAAGTTGAGGAAAAAAAATAAAAAAAAAAATGCAATTTTAACAATTTAATTCGTACGCAAAATCCACGATTCACCATTTTTCATGTTTTTAACTTTTAAAAAGTAAAAGTAAAAAGAAATAGAGTTTATTTTGTTAATTCAACCGAATTTGTAGGATTGGAGGAATATTTTTCTGTGATTCTAAAACAGGTGCTCGGTTAAATTTTTTCAGGGAAGAAAAAAATTACCCGAGCATAATTTTTTTCATTATTTTTTATTTTAATACAAAATGCAATTTTTTCAATGATTTAATTCGATAATTTCGTTGAATTTTCATTGACGATTTTTTTTGTGAGAGAAAATTAAGGGTCTCCGAATTTTGAAACGCCCTGTTGGAATTGGATACGAAGGCCCGTTCGGACAATGCGACGAACGGGACAATGATATGATTTCAAATGCTTTTCGCAAGGACAAAGGGCGCGTAGGGTACACGGACTGGGCAGACACTCCTAACTATATGGTTTCTGTATTAACCGCTCATACAGATGCAAATGCACAATATAACACACACGCACATACAGACACAAGTTTACAAAATATATATATATATATATATATATATATATATATATATATATATATATATACACACATAGACATGTAGATACGAGCTAAGGTAAACAAATAATCGCTATTAAATTGTTCGTTTATACTTTTTTTTTGTTCTACATGAACAGTGAACGCATAAACATGTCGAAAAAGCTTTGACAAGGACAAAATGTCATTAAACTTAAAATCACAATTTTGTTGCTTCACCTTTTCGGAGCTATTTACATTTCAAGGTCATTCATAATTTTTTTTTCAACTGGGACGGTATATATGTATATTTTTGTTTGTTTTGTTGTTGCGCCGTGACGGTTGAGACACGAAAAGCTCAAATTTCTTCCAACCTTGTCAGAACACGACAATTGACGTTGCTTCTCATGCCTAAGTTTTTAATTATCAAAACGACAAGCCTTTCGATTATTTTTGTTTTTTTTTGTTTCGAATTTTTTTTTGCCATGTCATCGTCCCACCAGACTGCCATTCAAAATTCAGGATCCCCGATCCTTTGAAATCCCTCGACCCCCTTCATTCTGCAAATTAGATTATCGTGTTTTTTTTTTTATTTTTTTCTTTCGTTCGACAATCT
The DNA here is from genome assembly GCA_963662125.1 of Diplazon laetatorius. Lineage (NCBI taxonomy): Eukaryota > Metazoa > Arthropoda > Insecta > Hymenoptera > Ichneumonidae > Diplazon > Diplazon laetatorius. The sequence goes on along the minus strand of OY759152.1, from coordinate 1,719,640 downwards.
TCCCCCGGAGGCTGCAGCTCCCACGCTCAATCGGACGATCCTGAATGACTGAAAAAAGACCATCGAGGTCCTGGGACTATTCCCCGAAGCGAGGATTACCATTTTTCGAACGCCTTGTTGCTATTCTCGACAATTGATCAAACATTTCATTTGGCTTTCGACTAACAATTGAAGTTTCATCGAATTTTAAAGATGTCGGTAAAACCGAACGGGGGACTCGAAACGAGTCTTTCTAATGTGATTTTTTTTTCATTTACGAATCATTTTTTCCATCTCAATATTTAATTTTTATCCTCAATACGTATCTCAATATTATGTATAGATATATATATTTTAAATAAAAATATTAATTAAATTTCTTGCAATAACGCGATAATTCGAAAAATTCAACCAATCGTCGCACGGTAATGATACACTGGGTTAAAAAAATTACCCGACGGTCAAAGTCGCAGAATAAAAAAAAAACATATTGACATAGACACAGATACACATCTATATATATTATTTAGATCGCATATTAGTTATGTATGCGTACGAAACGTTTGATGGTTCGGTGGGCGATGTGTGCCCAGGTGCTTCGAATAAAATTTACGGTCTATCAAATATATAGCGCATTATATCTCGTCCTTTCGAGCGTACCATCTACACATATAAATATATATATATATGGTATATAATATTATGGGGACGCGTATGGGGGTTAACTTACTCGACGGCATATTAAATCCAGTGAGAAGGGACCACATCGTTTGCCGACAACCTGGATTCTCGATCTTGATTTCAAGCACGATTAAACACACTGGGTGAGCCGATGGTCCTCATAACGGCCATTTAATTAACGATCAGATATTTATCCTGTCCTTTTAACGCGCCTGGTTACCTCCATTTTTTACACAGGTCTGCGAAGAAAAAACCCGATGCGATCATCGTCGAACAGGACGAACCGCCACCAAGCTCAATGCCACCCCGCCCCCCTCCCCGCCCTCCGTTCGTCGCCCCCCGACTAAATACAAAAGGAAATTGGCCCTTAAGGTACCCTCCATAAGAGAGTTCCTCGTCAGATTTTCACGAAACTTGGCATACTTATAGATATTGATGAGAAAAAGATTCAGTTAAATTTTTATGGCTTTCCGGAGCGCGTGAAAAAAGATATCAACACTTTTATTTTCACACGTTTAACATGGAGCCTTATGGAGAATCACGCTCAATTTGATACAATACAAAAAGTCTTCGTCAGATTTTAATGAAAACACTTGAGCTGCAAGTTGAATATTCGGACAACATTTTGGGCACTTGACAGTAGAGATCAGGAGACTGTGATGATAATGATATTATATGTATGTAATGATATATATATTAACGCCTCAATTATCAACAATTATTCTCAGTAATGTTAAGACGGTTAAATTATTTTCAACTATTGGGGAATCAAACAATAAAGAGACAATTCTCGAATCATATTTTTATTTAGATTTCAAATGTTAGAAACTATGAGATGGGACATGATAAGAAGGCATTTGGTGTCATATTTGGACGAAAATGAAATTAATTGATAGTGAAGCTCTCCATTTTTATTGTTGGAAGATTGTATCGCTTCCAAACTGTTTTTAAGTCCCAAAATCGTGGAAAAATCACTCTGCACGGGTTTCCAAAAAAAATGGTCCAACATGTTCGACGAATCATGATCGCCAATGGGCTTTTATCATATCAGCAGCCTTCTCACCGATCATATAAACAACCGCGTTCGTGTGACCGACCGTTATTTTCGGCATGATCGAAGCATCAACGACCCGCAGTCCATCGATCCCATAAACTCGCAATTGCGGATCCACAACCGCATCGGGATCGCTTTTCGGTCCCATTTTCGCCGTACCCATTTCGTGATTCATCATCGCGGGCATTTGTCTTATCGCACATCGCCAATAGTCGTCGGTGCCAAATTTTTGAGCCTCGCAACCCGGCACGATGACATCGTGAAGTCTGGTACCGTAAGCCCGAAAAGCTTCGGTCTTCATCAACTCCACAGCGATCTTCACACCTTCCAAAATGACCTCGACGTCCATGGGATCGGTGAAAAAATTCGGCAGCAACACAGGAGCGTCTAATGGATTCTTCGATCTGAGCTTGATACGACCGTGGCTTCGAGGATTCTGATTGACCGCCCAAACCATAAAAGCTTGTTTGTTCTCGAGTGGCTTGAAATAAGCGTTGTAAAATTTCTGAGAGATTCCGTGAGACCGTCTTTCGGCCAGGCCGTCGTCCATGCTGAACGTACCCGCGGCAAACAAGATTTCCATGTCCGGTCTTGCGTCGGTTGCGTGCTTCGTTCGAAGGAAGGCCAGTGATTCGGCACCACCTGCGAGCGATAACAGACCCGTACGGCCCAACGCGTACTCCATTATCACACTGGGTTGGATGAGTTTCTTCAGTAGCACCGTCACATCTTTATCCACGACGAAGGTCGGTCCCAAAAGGCCTATGTGCTCGTACAGATTGTAACCGACTTTGGAATCCTTGACAACTGGAATCCCAAGTTCTCGCAGATGATCACGAGGACCTATGCCCGAAAGCATCAAGAGCTTGGCCGAATCTATCGTTCCTGCTGACAAAATGACTTCCTTGGTTGCCAGTACCTGACGACGCACTCCGTTTGTCAAGTACTCGACCCCGTAGGCTTTGTTGTTCTTGTCGATCAGGATCTTCGTGACGCGGGTTCTCGGAACGATTTCAAGATTGGATCTGCGAATCCTCAGATAAGCCTTGGACGCGCTGCAACGAGTTCCACGATCCATGTTCAGTTGGAGATACGAGAAACCCAGTTGATTAGCACCGTTGTAGTCGTTCTGAATTGGATAGCCAGCTTGCTGGCCGGCTTTCATAAACACCGAGGCCAATTCCGTGCGGTAGGGAGCGTCCTCGACGCACACGTGACCATCGGTGCGATGGTAACTCATGTCGATCACGCCTGCGCACGAAATTCCATGACGTTTATCATTTTTTTCATGTGAATACCCGAAAATAAGCTGACGTTACGTGGAAATACATATGCATACCTGATACGTTGAACCTCTCGCTCTTCTTGAAGTAAGGCAAAACGTCTTTGTAAGACCAACCGACGTTACCCATTTTGGCCCAATCTTCGTAATCCAATTTATTGCCACGCGTGTGGATCATGTAATTGAGAGTACTCGTGCCACCCAACGATTTGCCTCTGGGCCAAGTACACTGATCGTTGTCCATAGCGTGACAAGCGAATTTTTGTGGCTCCACTTTGTATCCCCAATTGTAATCCGTTGACGCGAACAGGGCCGTCAACATCGGAACTTGATTGAATATACCCTCGGATTTTCCAGCCTCGATCAGTAGAACGTTCCATTTTGGATTTTCCGACAGACGATTTGCCAAAGTCGAACCTCCGGAACCCGCGCCCACGATGATAAAATCGTAAGAACGACGACTGGGGTATGGCGACGTTGGAATATCTCGACTACCGAAAATACCGTAGCTCTTGAATTCGTAGATAAACGATTGGGGACCGAAAAGTCCGGATACCAATGGTAATAACAAAGCTGCGATCAGGATCTTCATGTTGCCACTAGTGGTGGATGATTATCCTGAAATAATTTAACTTGTTTCGATTAGGTATTCATATCTTAAGTGCTTTTTTCACATTTGATTCTGTTGAAGGAATCGACGCCATTGATTGTGAAACATTGAGGCATCCTTCGATGCAGCTCTTAGACCTGATTTGACTAAGCTCCTTAGAGAGTTTTCCGACAAAGCTTTCACACGTTTTTACTGAAATACTTTACAACGATTTTTTCTTGGGAACTCACCTGCCAGGTTGACGAGTCGAATTGAACTTACATTCGTCAATTCCCGGACCGTGATGAACCGATCACGTTGATGAATTCAATTGGACTCACTTTCCGTTATCACTTAACTTGCTTATATATGTTATCTTGTTTTCATTTCGACAGGATTATTTTATTTGCACGATGAGACGTTTATCTGACATCGATGCAGCGAATTAGCCGAGTACTACATTAAACAATGCGGTTCAACAATGCCATTGCGCATCTGACGCATTCAATTAACAAGCCGACTAATAAAAACGTTAAAAGTTTCCCGCAGGTTTTTCGACTCGCTATACGTATTCGCTCCTCAGATTTTTATTCCACAAAGGTAATCGTTCTTAATTTTTCTTTATGTTACTGCTATTTAATTTTGATGTAATGTATTTTCCAAAGTTTTCATTGCAACTAAAGTTTCAACTATTTTTTTGTGTCAATAACAATTACAATTAGTTTAATATTGCGACCTTCACTACAAAACTAGTATTTTATCCTAGTTAAATAATGTAAAAACAGTTATGTTACTCTGAACTATTGTGGAATAGAATAATAAATAGACGTTTCTGAAATCACATTTTTTATTACATTTAAGATAATGAAAACAATGAGATACAAGTAGTTGTTAATGTCTTATTTAAACTAAAACGAACGAAATAGGTACTGCAGACATCCGTTTCCATCGTTGAAACATTTTCCCGCTCCTAAACTATTTTTAAGTCCCGAAATCGCGATAAAATCACTCTGCGCGGGTTTCCCAAAAAATGGGCCAACATGTTTGACGAATCATGATCGCCAATGTGCTTTTATCATGTCGGCAGCCTTCTCACCGATCATATAAACAACCGCGTTCGTGTGACCGGCGGTTATTTTCGGCATGATCGAAGCATCAACGACCCGCAATCCATCGATCCCATGAACTCGCAATTGCGGATCCACAACCGCATCGGGATCGCTTTTGGGTCCCATTTTCGCCGTACCGACTTCGTGATCACCCATCAGGGTGAGCTGTCTTATCGCACATCGCCAAAATCCGTCAGTCCCAAAGTCGTGAGTCTCGCAGCCCGGCATTGGAATATCATGAAGCCTGATACCGTAATCCCGAAAAGCTTGGGTCTTCGTCAAATTTGCAACTATCTTCACACCTTCCACGATGACCTCAACATCCATCGGATCCGACAAAAAATTCGGTAGCAAGACGGGAAGGTCCAATGGATCCGTCGATCTGAGCTTGATGCGTCCTCGGCTTCGGGGATTCTGATTCAGCGGCACAACAATGAATGATCTCTGGTTCCTGAGCGGTCTGAAATAAGCGTTGTAAAACTTTTCATCGATTCCCCCGATCGGGCCATCGTCCAAACCAAACGCGGTCGAGGCACACACGATTTCTATGTCCGGTCTCTCATTGGCAGCGTGCTTCGTTCGGACGAAGGCCAATGCTTCGCCATTACCAGCTCGCGATAGAAGACTGCTACGGCCAGTCAAGTAATCGATAATCACTTTGGGAGTGATGACATTGTCTATCAGCGACGTCTCATTATTATTCACGATGAAAATCGGTCCCATATAGCCTACGTGGTCGTGCAGATTGTAACCAACTTTGGAATCCTTGACAACTGGGATCCCAAGTTCTTGCAGATGATCACGAGGACCTATGCCCGAAAGCATCAAGAGCTTGGCCGAATCTATCGTTCCTGCTGACAAAATGACTTCCTTGGCTGCCAGAACCTGGCGACGCACTCCGTTTGTCAAGTACTCGACCCCATAGGCTCTGTTGTTCCTGTCGATCAGGATCTTCGTGACACGGGTTCTCGGAACGATTTCAAGATTGGGTCTGCGAATCCTCAGATAAGCCTTGGACGCGCTGCAACGTGTTCCACGATCCATGTTCAGTTGGAAATACGAGAAACCCAGTTGATCAGCACCGTTGTAGTCGTTCGGAAGTGGATAGCCCGCTTGTTCGCCGGCTTTCAAAAATACCGAGGCCAATTTAGAACGGTAGCGAGCGTTCTCCACGCACACGTGACCATCGGTACCGTGATAACTCATGTCGATCACACCTGCGCATGAAATTCCATGACGTTTATAATTTTTTCATGTGCATACCCAAAAACAGCTGAGGTTGCGTGCGAATACATGTGAATACCTGATACGTTGAACCTCTCGCTGTTCTTGAAGTAAGGCAACACGTCTTCGTAAGACCAACCGACGTTTCCCAGTTTGGCCCAACCTTCGTAGTCCAATTTATTGCCACGAGTGTGGACCATGTAATTGATGGAACTACCGCCACCCACGGCTTTGCCTCTGTGCCAATAGCACTGATTGTTTTCCATAGCTAGACAAGCGAATTTTTGAGGCTCGATTTTGTATCCCCAATTGTAATCGGTTGACAGGAAATAATCCGCGAAACCGGGAATTTGATTGAAAATAGTCTCGGGTTTTCCAGCCTCGATCAGGAGAACATTCCATTTAGGATTCTCCGACAGACGATTTGCCACAGATGAACCTCCACTACCAGCTCCTACGATGACGAAATCGTACGACGGGCGACTGGGATATGGCGACGTTTGAATTCCCCGACTATCGGCAATACCGTAGCTCTTCAGTTCGTAAAAAAAAGTTTCGGGATCAAGAAATCCGGATACCAGTGGCAATATCAAAGCTGCGATGAGGATCTTCATTTTGTCAATAGTGATGATGATTTTCCTGGCGGAATTGAATGCAATTCGATCAATATTTATATTTAAGGTGCTTATTCACAATTAATTTCTCAGGAACTCACCTTCCACATCGATCAGTCAAGTTGAATTTACATCTGGTAATTTCCGGACCGAAATGAACCGATCACGTTCATGAATTCGCTCAGACTCATTTTTCGTTATCAGTCCAGTGGCTTATATGTACAAGTAAACTTCGCTAAAAAATTGTGAGCCGATAAGTACGGCCTTCAGTGGATATACCGAGAAAGTAACTGAGACGATCGCTGCTGCTGCTTGTTGCGCGGTTCAGTCTGGCCTCGTCGTGCTTTTCCTTATTTTTATTTTGACGGAATTATTATATTTGCGATATAAGGGGTTCATCTGTCATCGATTGAATGGATGCGAACAATACGGTAAAATAATTCAGTTGTGTATCTGACGAATTGAATGAACGAGTCGACAACGAATTTTTCGACGAGAAAAACAATAACGAGTTTTAGGGAGATTTGCTGACTAGCTTTACTTGTCGCTGCTTGAAGTTCTATTGTAAATAAAAAAGGGAATGGTCCACAACTCGCTTACAGTTTTTAGATTAATAATTATATGTTCCGACAATTTTTTTTTTGCTGCAACCTCCAATACAAAATAAGTATTTTATCGTAGTTGAATAATGTAGAAATGGTAAAGTGACCTTAAACGATCGTGGAATTGGATAATTGAAAGGAGTTACTGAAATAGCGTTTTTTTAATTACATTTCAGATATTAAAAACAATGAGATATAAGAAATAACATAATGTCCTATTTAAGCTAAAAAATAAAATTTTAAGTCCCAATATCGTAAAAAATATCACTCTGCACGGGTTTCCAAAGAAATAGTCCGACAAGTTTGACGAATCATACTCGCCAATGTGCTTTTATCATATCTGCAGCCTTCTCACCGATCATATAAACAACCGCGTTCGTGTGACCGACCGTTATTTTCGGCATGATCGAAGCATCAACGACCCGCAGTCCATCGATCCCATAAACTCGCAACTGCGGATCCACAACCGCATCGGGATCGCTTTTAGGGCCCATTTTAACTGTCCCAACTTCGTGATCCCCCATCAGCTGTACTTGTCTTATCGCACATCGCCAAAAATCGTCGGTCCCAAAATCGTGAGCTTCGCAACCCGGCATTGGAATATCGTGAACCCTGATACCGTGAGCCCGAAAAGCTTCGGTCTTCGTCAAATTCACAGCTATCTTCACCCCTTCCAAAAGGACCTCGACGTCCATCGGATCCGACAAAAAATTCGGTAGCAAGAGGGGAAGGTCCAATGGATTCTTCGATCTGAGCTTGATACGCCCGTGGCTTCGGGGATTCTCATTGATCGCCACAGCCATAAATGCATTCGCGTTCCTGAGCGGTTTGAAATAAGCGTTGTAAAACTCCCGAGTGATTCCCCCAATCGGGCCATCGTTCAAACCAAAAGTGGCCGAGGCAAACACGATTCCCATGTCCGGTCTTCCATCGGTGGCGTGCTTGGTTCGGACGAAACCCACAGCTTCTATACTACCGGCGAGCGACAGCAGACCGCCACGGCGACTCAAGTACTCGATTATACCGCCGGGTGTGATGGCATTATCTATTGGCAACGTCTCACTTTTATCCACGATGAATATCGGTCCCAAAAAGCCTATGTGATCGTGCAGATTGTAACCGACCTTGGAATCCTTGACAACTGGGATCCCAAGTTCTTGCAGATGATCACGAGGACCTACGCCCGAAAGCATCAAGAGCTTGGCCGAATCTATCGTTCCTGCTGACAAAATGACTTCCTTGGTTGCCAGAACCTGACGACGCACTCCGTTTGTCAAGTACTCGACCCCATAGGCTTTGTTGTTCCTGTCGATCAGGATCTTCGTGACGCGGGTTCTCGGAACGATTTCAAGATTGGATCTGCGAATCCTCAGATAAGCCTTGGACGCGCTGCAACGAGTTCCACGATCCATGTTCATTTGAAGATACGAGAAACCCAGTTGATCAGCACCGTTGTAGTCGTTCGGAAGTGGATAGCCCGCTTGTTCGCCAGCTTTCATAAACACCTCGGCCAATTTCGTACGGTAGCGAGCGTTCTCGACGCACACGTGGCCATCGGTGCCGTGGTAACTCATGTCGATCACGCCTGCGCAAAAACATTTTCATGACGTTCATCAAGAGTTCACCCGGATCAATGTTCATCAATGGTTTCGGGATTTGATTTTCGATGGTGAAAATAGCTTAGCTAACCGAGGGCCAAGATGCTGATACATGTAAATACCTGATACGTTAAACCTCTCGCTCTTCTTGAAGTAAGGCAACACGTCCTTGTAAGACCATCCGGAGTTTCCCAGTTTCGCCCAACCGTCGTAGTCCAATTTATTGCCACGCGTGTGAATCATGAAATTGATGGAACTACTGCCACCCAACGATTTTCCTCTCTCCCAATCGCACTGACGGTTTTCCATAGCAAGACAAGCGAATTCTTGAGGCTCGACTTTGTATCCCCAATTGTAATCGGTTGACAGAAAATATCCCGCGAATCCCGGAACCTGATTGAATATACCCTCGGGTTGTCCAGCCTCGATCAGAAGAACTTTCCATCTTGGATTCTCCGACAGTCGATTTGCCAAAGACGATCCTCCGGCCCCCGAACCCACGATAACAAAATCGTAAGAACGCCGACTGGGATACGGGGACGTACGAATTGCCCGACTATTGGCAATTCCGTAGCTCTTCAGTTCGTAAAAAAAAGATTGGGGATCGAAAATTCCAGATACGAATGGCAACAAGAAAGCTGCGATTAGGATCTTCATGTTGTCACTAGTCGAGATGATTTTCCTGAAATAATCTGAATATTTTTCTATTAATATTATATTCAAGGTGCTTCTTTCTTTACATTTTAACTAGTAAGTAGTGCATTTAATCATTGAGAAATCAATGAGATTTTTGTAAAACAGTTTACAACAGTTGAATTCTTTAAAACTCACCTTCCAGATCGATGAGTCAAGTTGAATTTACATCCGCCAATTTTCAGACCGAGATTAACCGCTCATGTTGATGAATTAAATCGGACTTACTTCGTGTCATCAGTGCAGTGGCTTATATAAGTCAACTTCACCGAAAAATATTCAGCTGATAAGTACGACCTTTAGTGGGTATATATATACCAAGGCGGCTCGTTGTGCGGTTCGGTCTGGCATTTGCGTGCTCTTCCTTATTTTTATTTCGTCGGAATTATTATATTTTCGCGATAAGACGTTCATCTGTCATCGATTAAATGCATTTGAACAATACGGTGAAAGATTTTACTCATGTATCTTACCTAAATAATAAAAAAAACCCAATGTTATACTCTAAGCTATATTGTGGAATGGAAAAATTGAAAAACGTTTCTGAAATCACTTTTTTTATTACATCTTAGATAATGAAAACTATGAGATATAAGCACTAACATAATGTGATATTCAAGCTAAAACGAACGGAGTAGCTACTGCTGACATCCGTTTTCATCGTCAAAACATTTCATCGCTTCCGAACTATATTTAAGTCCCAAAATCGTGAAAAAATCACTCTGCACGGGTTTCCAAAAAAAATGGTCCAACATGTTTGACGAATCATGATCGCCAATGTGCTTTTATCATATCGGCACCCTTCTCACCGATCATATAAACAACCGCGTTCGTGTGACCGACCGTTATTTTCGGCATGATCGAAGCATCGACGACCCGCAGTCCATCGATCCCATAAACTCGCAATTGCGGATCCACAACCGCATTGGGATCGCTTTTGGGGCCCATTTTTGCCGTACCGATCAAGTGATCCCCCATCATGGGTATTTGTCTTATCGCACATCGCCAAAAGTCGTCGGTCCCAAAATCGTGAGCTTCGCAGCCCGGCATTGGAATATCGTGAACCCTGATACCGTAAGCCCGATAAACTTCGGTCTTCGTCAAAGCCAAAGCCACTTTCAGGCCTTCTAAGTTGACCTCAATATCCATGGGATCGGTGAAAAAATTCCCCAGCAAGATGGGAAGATCGAGTGGATTTCGCGATCTGAGCTTGATGCGCCCCTGGCTTCGGGGATCCTGGTTCCATGTCAGAATCGTGAATGTATTCATGTTCTCAAGCGGTTTGAAATAAGCGTCGTAGAACTTCCGAGTGATTCCCTGGCCAAGGGCATCATCCAAACCGACCGCGGACGAAGTAAGTAATAATTCTATGTCCGGTCTTTGATCGCGTGCGTGCTTTGTTCGAACGAAGGCCAATGCTTCGCCAGTACCCCCGAGCGATAACAGACCCTTACGGTTACTCAGATAGTCGATTATCACTTTGGCATTGATGGAATTGTCCGCAAGCGACGTTCCATTTTTTTCCACGATAAACATCGGTCCTATGAAGCCTGCGTGCTCGTGCAGATTGTAACCGACCTTGGAATCCTTGACAATTGGGATCCCAAGTTCCTGCAGATGATCCCGAGGACCTATGCCCGAAAGCATCAAGAGCTTGGCCGAATCTATCGTTCCTGCTGACAAAATGACTTCCCTGGTTGCCAGAACCTGACAACGCACTCCGTTCGTCAAGAACTCGACCCCATAGGCTTTATTGTTCCTGTCGATCAGGATCTTCGTGACGCGGGTTCTCGTGACGATTTCAAGATTGGATCTGCGAATCCTCAGATAAGCCTTGGACGCGCTGCAACGTGTTCCACGATCCATGTTCAGTTGGTGATACGAGAAACCCATTTGATCAGCACCGTTGTAGTCGTTCGGAAGTGGATAGCCCGCTTGTTCGCCAGCTTTCAAAAACACTGAGGCCAATTTCGTACGGTAACGAGCGCTCTCCACGCACACGTGACCATCGGTGCTGTGGTAACTCATGTCGATCACACCTGTGCATGAGATTCCATGACGTTTATAATTTTTTCATGTGCATACCCGAAAAAAGCTGATGTTGCGTGCAAATACATGTGAATACCTGATACGTTGTACCTCTCGCTCTTCTTGAAGTAAGGCAACACGTCTTTGTAGGACCAACCGACGTTACCCAGTTTGGCCCAACCGTCGTAGTCCAATTTATTGCCACGAGTGTGAACCATGAAATTGATGGAACTACCGCCACCCACCGATTTGCCTCTGGGCCAATTGCACTGATGGTTTTCCATAGCAAGACAAGCGAATTTTTGTGGCTCGACCTTGTATCCCCAATTGTAATCGGTCGTCAGGAAATAATTCGCGAATGCCGGTACTTGATTGAAAATATTCTCGGTTTTTCCAGCCTCGATCAGGAGAACGTTCCAATTTGGATTCTCCGACAAACGATTGGCCAAAGTCGAGCCTGCCGTACCCGCTCCTACGATGACAAAATCGTACGACGGGCGACTGGGATATGACGACGTTCGGATTGCCCGACTACCGGCAATACCGTAGCTCTTCAGTTCGTAAAAAAAAGTTTCGGGATCAAGAAATCCGGATACCATTGGTAATATCAAAGCTGCGATTAGGATCTTCATGTTGCCACTACTGATGATGATTTTTCTGAAATTATTTAATATGTTTCGATTAGTATTCATATTTGACTCGCTTTTTATGAACATTCGATTTGGTTGAAGAAATGGATGTCATGGCAATGAAAGTTGCATGGAAATTTTGACAGAAAGTTAGGCAATGACGATAACTATTTTATCCTTGGTTGAAAAGTCAAATTGAACTAACATTAGGCAATTCCTGGACCTATTATTACAAGTCAACTTCGCCGAAAATTGTTGAGCTGATAAGTACGACCTTCAGTGGCTATACTGAGGTGGCAACTGAGGCTATTGCTGCTTCTCGTTTTGCGGTTCAGTCTGGCCGTTGCTTGGTTTTCCTTATTTTTATTGCAACAGGATTATTTTATTAGGTTGATAAGACTTTTCTTTGTGTGTTTGTTTTTTTTACATTAATGCGATGCATTCCTCACGTACTGGACTGAACAATCCGGTTCTAAAATAGAATTGCTTATCTTCGAACCGAATTATAACGAATGGACAAATAAAAGAACAGTATTTGTCCAAATAATTTATCTCGTATAAAAACTCTGGGAAATACTTAAAATAAATTTTATAAAGCGTTTTTTGCAGCTACAGTGTTAACAGGTTTCATAATAGGCTTAGGGTTTCGAGATCAATAACGCAATGTTCTTACAATTGTTTTTATTTTGCGACCTCCAATAAAAAACAAGAATTTTATCCTCATTCAGTATTATAAAAAGCGTTACAGTATTGAGAAATATTGTAGAATATAAAAACTAAAATTTATTTCTCATGTTGTATTAAAATTACATATGAGATATTCGAAACGATGAGATATAAAAAAATGTCCTGATTTCAACAAAAACCAACTTGATCGCTACTGAAGGCATCGATTTCCATTGTTTGAATATTTTATCGATTTTATTCTGAGTCCCGAAATCGTTGGAAACATCAGTCTGCAAGAGTTTCCACAGAACGGTCTGTGATTTTGAAGTAATCATACTCTCCAATGTGCTTTTATCATGTCGGCCGCCTTCTCACTGATCATATAAACAATCGCGTTCGTGTGACCGACCGGTATTTTCGGCATGATCGAAGCATCAACCACCCGCAGTCCATCGATCCCATAAACTCGCAATTGGGGATCCACAACTGCATCCGGATCGCTTTTAGGGCCCATTTTCGCCGTACCGACTTCGTGATTCCCCATCATGGGTATGTGTCTTATCGCGCATCGCCAAAAGTCATCGGTCCCAAAATGATGAGCCTCGCAGCCCGGCATCGTGATATCGTGAGTCCTGATGCCGTAGGCTCGGAAAGCTTCGGTCTTCGTCAAATTCACAGCTATCTTCACACCTTCCACGAGTATCTCGAGATCCATGGGATCCGCGAATAAATCCGCCAGCAAGATAGGAACGTCCAGTGGATTTTTCGATCTGAGCTTGATACGCCCGCGGCTTCGGGGATCAAGATTGAACGACAGAACCACGAACGCATCTTTGTTCTCGAGCGGTTTGAAATAAGCGTTGTAAAACTTTCGAGTGATTCCTATATGCAGAGCAGCATCCAAATTGATCGAGGCCGAGCGAAACAAGATTTCCATGTCCGGTTTTCCATCGCGTGCGTATTTGGTTCGAACGTAGGCCAATGCTTCGTTACTACCGGCTATGGATAGCGGACCTTCACGGTTACTCAAGTACTCGATTATAACTTTTGGACTAATGACATTGTCCATCAGCAACGTTCCATTTACGCCCACGATAAATGTCGGTCCTATAAAGCCTGCGTGCTCTTGCAGATTGTAACCGACCTTGGAATCCTTGATAACTGGGATCCCAAGTTCTTGAAGATGATCACGAGGACCTATGCCCGAAAGCATCAAGAGCTTGGCCGAATCTATCGTTCCTGCTGACGAAATGACTTCCTTGGTTGCCAGAACCTGACGACGCACTCCGTTTGTCAAGTACTCGACCCCATAGGCTTTATTGTTCCTGTCGATCAGAATCTTCGTGACGCGTGTTTCCGGAACGATTTCTAGATTGGATCTGCGAATCCTCAGATAAGCCTTGGACGCGCTGCAACGAGTTCCACGATCCATGGTCATTTGGAAATACGAGAAACCCAGATCATCAGCACCGTTGTAGTCGTTTGGAAGTGGATAGCCCGCTTGTTCGCCAGCTTTTAAAAACACCTCAGCCAATTTCGAACGGTAGCGAGGGTTCTCGACGCCCACGTGACCATCGGTGCCGTGGTAACTCATGTCGATCACACCTGCACATGAAATACCATGACGTTTACAATTTTTTTTCTATGTGCATACCCGAAAAGCTAACGTTGCGTGCAAATACATGTGAATACCTGATACGTTGTACCTCTCGCTCTTCTTGAAGTAAGGCAACACGTCCTTATAAGACCAACCGACGTTTCCCAGTTTCGCCCAACCGTCGTAGTCCAATTTATTGCCACGAGTGTAGAGCATGAAATTAATAGAACTACTTCCACCCACAGATTTGCCTCTGGGCCAGGAGCACTGATTGTTTTCCATAGCGTAACAAGCGAACTTTTGTGGCTCAAGCTTGTATCCCCAATTGTAATCCGTTGACAGAAAATAACCCGCAAATCCCGGAATTTGATTGAAAATATTCTCGGTTTTTCCAGCTTCAATCAGGAGAACATTCCAATTTGGATTCTCCGACAAACGATTTGCCAAAGTCGAGCCTGCCGTTCCGGCTCCTACGATGACAAAATCGTACGACGGGCGACTAGGATATGGTGACGTACGGATCGCCCGACTACCGGCAATACCGTAGCTCTTCAGTTCGTAAAAAAAAGTTTCGCGATCAAGAAATCCGGATACCAATGGTAATATGAAAGCTGCGATTAGGATCTTCATGTTGTCGCTAGTTGTGATGATTTCTCTGAAATAATTCAATACGTTTCGATTAGTATCCAAATAGTTTATTTGACGCGCTTCATTTTACATTTGATTTGGTTAAAGAACTGGATGCCATGGCAATGAAAGGCGCATGACAATTTCGTAATAAAGTCAGGCAATAAGGGAGACTATTTTATCTCAGATTGAGGAGTCAAATTGAATTACCATTGAGCAATTCTCGGATCTATCATTATAAGTCAACTTTGCCGAAAATTGTTAAGCTGATAGGTACGACCTTCGGTGGCTATACTAAAGTGGCAACTGAGACGTCCGCTGCTGCTCGTTGCGTGGTTCTGTCTGGTCGTTGATTCTCCTTATTGTTCCGTATTTTTATATCAATAAGATTATTTTATTTGCTTGATAAGATATAATACGACATTTGTTTGACATCGATGGAATGCATTAGTCACGTACTATATCGAGCAATTCGGTTGAATACTAGAACCGCTTATCTGACCAGCTGAATTGATTGTATCTCGTCCTCTGCGATATTTCGAGGTAGGATTTCATGGATTGTTTGAATCTACATTAAGCTTTTGGGATTCTATGGGTATGAGTTTGAAGTGATACTGGAAGCTAGAGTTTCATAGATTCTAGAATCCCATAAGTTCCGATTGGATTACACGGGGCTAAGTACAACGCCACGGGATTCAATGGGATTCTATTTGATCGAACTCGTGGGTCATGTGGTTCAAGGAACAAAATGTATTTATCAAAGTATTTATTCCAACTGCGGTTTTAACATTTTTTTGAACTGGCTTATATATTTTAGATTAATAATTAAAAACTCTCACATTTACTTATATATACTCATATATCGATATATTGTGACCTGTAATACAAAACTAGTATTTACGTTATACATCTTAGGAACGATTCAATGAAAAAAAAAACGTAATGCAAAGTCCTCATTCAGAGGAAATCCGTTAATCGATACTGGAGACATCCATTTTCATTTCTTGAACATTTTATTGATCCCGAACAATTTCAAAGTCTTAAAATCTCTGCAAAAATAATTCTGCACAGGTGTTCAAAAATGTTGGACGAATCATACTCGCCAATGTGCTTTTATCATGTCGGCCGCCTTCTCACCGATCATATAAGCAACCGCGTTCGTGTGAGCGACTGGTATTTTCGGCATGATCGAAGCATCAACCACTCGCAGTCCATCGATTCCATAAACTCGCAATTGCGGATCCACAACAGCATCGGGATCGCTTTTAGGACCCATTTTCGCCGTACCGATCAAGTGATCCCCCATTATGGGTATTTGTCTTATTGCACATCGCCAAAAGTCATCGGTCCCGAAATGGTGAGCCTCGCAGCCCGGCATCGTGATATCGTGAAGCCTGATGCCGTAGGCTCGAAAAGCTTCGGTCTTCGTCAAATTCACAGCTATCTTCACACCTTCCAGGAGTATCTCGAGATCCATGGGATCTGTGAATAAATTCGCCAGCAACATAGGATCGTCCAGTGGATTTCTCGATCTGAGCTTGATACGCCCGTGACTTCGGGGATCCAGATTGAACAACATAACCATGAACGCGTCTTTGTTCTCGAGCGGTTTGAAATAAGCGTCGTAAAACTTCCGAGTGATTTCTATACCCAGAGCAGCCTCCAAATTGATCGATGCCGAGAGAAAGTAGATTTCCATGTCCGGTTTTTCATCGCGTGCGTACTTGGTTCGGATGAAGGCCACTGCTTCGCCACCACCAGCGATGGAAAGCGGGCCAGCACGGTTACTCAAGTACTCGATTATTACTTTTGGACTGATGACATTGTCCATTAGCAACGTTCCATTTTTATCCACGACAAATGTCGGTCCTGTGAAACCTGGATGATCCTGCAGATTGTAACCAACCTTGCAATCCTTGACAATTGGAATTCCAAGTTCTTGCAGATGATCACGAGGACCTATGCCCGAAAGCATCAAAAGCTTGGCCGAATCTACCGTTCCTGCTGACGATATAACTTCCCTGGTTGCCAGAACCTGACGACATACTCCGTTTATCAAGAACTCGACTCCATAAGCTTTGTTGTTCTTGTCGATCAGGATCTTCGTGACGCGGGTTCTCGGAACTATTTCAAGATTGGATCTGCGTGTCCTCAGATAAGCCTTGGACGCGCTGCAACGTGTTCCACGGTCAGAGTTCATTTGGTTATACGAGAACCCCAGTTGATCCGCACCGTTGTAGTCGTTCGGAAGTGGATAGCCCGCTTGTTCGCCAGCTTTTAAAAACACCTCGGCCAATTTCGTACGATAGCGAGGGCTCTCAACGCACACGTGACCATCAGTGCCGTGATAACTCATGTCGATCACGCCTGCACATAAAATTCCATGACGTCATGTTCCATGACGTTGTGACCGAATAACCGATGGTGTGTAAAAAATACATATGAATACCTGATACGTTGTACTTCTCGCTCTTCTTGAAGTAAGGCAACACGTCCTGATAAGACCAACCGACGTTTCCCAGTTTGGCCCAACCGTCGTAGTCCAATTTATTGCCACGAGAGTGGAGCATGTAATTAATAGAACTACCACCACCCACAGCTTTACCTCTGGGCCAGTAGCACTGATTGTTTTCCATAGCGTAACAAGCGAACTTCTGTGGCTCAGTCTTGTATTCCCACGCGTAATCGGATAACTGAAAGTAATCCGCAAATCCTGGAATTTGATTGAAAATATTCTCGGTTTTTCCAGCTTCTATCAGGAGAACATTCCAATTCGGATTCTCCGACAAACGATTGGCCAAGGTCGAGCCTGCCGTACCCGCTCCCACGATGACAAAATCGTACGACGGGCGACTGGGATATGGTGACGTACGGATTGCCCGACTACCGGCAATACCGTAGTTCTTCAGTTCGTAAAAGAAAGTTTCGCGATCAAGAAATCCGGATACCAGTGGAAATATCAAAGCTGCGGACAGGATCATCATGTTGTTACTGGTTATCATGGTTCTTTCTGGAATAATTGAATATGTTTCGATTAGAATTGTTAAGCTGATAAGCACGACCTTCAGTGGCTATACCAAAGCGATTACTGAGGCGATTGCTGCTCTTCGTTCCGCGTTTCAGTCTGGCCGTTCCGTGGTTTTCTTTATTTTTATTTCAACAGGATTATTTGATTAGCCCGATAAGACTTTTGCTTGTTTGTTGTTTTTTTTACATCGATGCGATGCATTTGTCACGTACTGTATTGAACAATCCGGTTCAATAATAGAATTGCTTATCTGCTGACGCGCCGAATTAACGGATCGACAAATAACAAAAATATGTGTTTTGTATTTTCGATATGTAAGCTTTTTTATGTTCTTACAATGAGGTTCGTCTGTAGTGCACATTAATGGCGAATAATAATGAAAATTTCTTATGGAAGCTCTGAAGATGGAATGTACTTTCTAAAGCGTTTATTGCAGCTACGGTGATAACAATTTTCATAATTGACTTACAGTTTTCAGATTAATAACGAGGGTTTCCACAAAACGGTTTATGATATTGGACTAATCATACATTCCAATGTGCTTTTATCATATCGGCCGCCTTTTCACCGATCATATAAACAACCGCGTTTGTATGACCGACCGGTATTTTCGGCATGATCGAAGCATCAACCACCCGGAGTCCATCGATCCCATAAACGCGCAATTGGGGATCCACAACTGCATCGGCATCGCTTTTTGGACCCATTTTCGCCGTACCGACTTCGTGATTCCCCATCAGGGTTATTTTTCTTATCGCACATCGCCAAAAGTCATCGGTTCCAAAACGATGAGCCTCGCAGCCCGCCATCGTAATATCGTGAAGCCTGATGCCGTAGGCTCGAAAAGCTTCGGTCTTCGTCAAATTCACAGCGATCTTTACACCTTCCAAGAGTATCTCGAGGTCCATGGGATCCGCGAATAAATCCGCCAGCAAGAAAGGAACGTCCAGTGGATTTGTCGATCTGAGCTTGATACGCCCGCGGCTTCGGGGATCCAGATTGAACAACAGAAACATGAACGCATCTTTGTTCTCGAGCGGTTCGAAATAAGCGTTGTAAAATTTTCGAGTGAATCCCATATGGAGAGCAGTCTCTAAACGGAGCGAGGCCGAGCGAAACAAGATTTCCACGTCCGGTTTTCCATCCCGTGCGTATTTGGTTCGGACGTAGGCCAATGCTTCGCCATTACCGGCGATGGATAGCGGACCTTCACGGTTACCCAAGTAATCGATTATTACTTTGGGACTTATGACATTGTCCATTAGCAACGTTCCATTTATGTCCACGATAAATGACGGTCCTATGAAACCTGGTTGATCTTGCAGGTTGTAACCGACCTTGGAATCCTTGACAACTGGGATTCCAAGTTCTTGCAGATGATCACGAGGCCCTATACCCGAAAGCATCAAGATCTTGGGCGAATCTATCGTTCCTGCTGACAGGATGACTTCCTTGGTTGCCAAAACCTGGCGAGGCACTCCATCTTTAAAGTACTCGACCCCATAAGCTTTTTTGTTCTTGTCGATCAGGATCTTCGTGACACGGGTTCTCGGAACGATTTCAAGATTGGATCTGCCAATCCTCAGATAAGCCTTGGACGCGCTGCAACGTGTTCCACGATCCATAGTAACTTGGAAATACGAGAAACCCAGTTGATCAGCACCGTTGTAGTCGTTTGGAAGTGGATAGCCCGCTTGTTCGCCAGCTTTCAAAAACACCTCAGCCAATTTCGAACGGTAGCGAGGGTTCTCGACGCACACGTGACCATCGGTGCCGTGGTAACTCATGTCGATCACACCTGCACATGAAATACCATGACGTTTACAATTTTTTTCATGTGCATACCCGAAAAGCTAACGTTGCGTGCAAATACATGTGAATACCTGATACGTTGTACCTTTCGCTCTTCTTGAAGTAAGGCAACACGTCCTTATAAGACCAACCGACGTTTCCCAGTTTGGCCCAACCGTCGTAGTCCAATTTATTGCCACGAGTGTACAGCATGAAATTGATAGAACTACTTCCACCCACAGATTTGCCTCTGGGCCACGCGCACTGATTGTTCTCCATAGCGTAACAAGCCAATTTTTGTGGCTCAACCTTGTATCCCCAATTGTAATCCGTTGACAGGAAATAGCCCGTGAATCCCGGAATTTGTTGGAAAATATTCTCGGTTTTTCCAGCTTCCATCAGAAGAACATTCCAATTCGGATTCTCCGACAAACGATTCGCCAAAGTCGAGCCTGCCGTCCCGGCTCCTACGATGATAAAATCGTACGACGAGCGACTGGGATATGGCGACGTCCGGATTGCCGAACTATTGGCAATTCCGTAGCTATTCAGTTCATAAAAAAAAGTTTCGGGATCAAGAAATCCGGATACCAGTGGTAATATCGAAGCTACCATTAGGATCTTCATGTTGCCGCTAGTGGTGATGATTTTTCTGAAATAATTGAATACGTTTCGATTAGTATTCATATTTGACGCGCTTCATTTCACATTTGATTTGGTTAAAGAAATGGACGCCAAGACAATGAAAGGTGCATGGAAATTACGAAATGAAGTCAGGCAATGTTCCGTGGCTGCACTAAGGTGGCAACTGAGACGTCCGCTGCTGCACGTTGTGTCGTTCGCTCTGGTCGTTGCATCTCCTTATTGTTCCTTATTTTTATATCAATAAGATTATTTTATTTGCTTGATAAGACATTTGTTTGACATTGATGAAATGCATTAGTCACGTACTATATCGAGCATTTTGGTCGAACAATAGAAATGCTTATCTGACCAGCTGAATTTATCGGTTCAACAAACAACCCGTCTGTATTTGTTTTGGTTTTTATACAACTTGATGTAAAAACTTTAGCTTTTTATAAAACTTCAAGGAACGACACGTCTAGATAGTCAAAAAATGTCAAATTTAATTATTCCTTGCTTATCTTTGATCTGTATCTCGTCCTCTGCGATATTTTGAGGTAGGATTTTATCGTTTGTTTGAATCTACATTAAGCTTGTGGGATTCTATAGCCATAAGTTTGACATGATACTGGAGGCTGGGGTTTCATGGATTCTAGAATCCCATAAGTTCCCATTGGATTAAATCAAGCTTAGTACGTCGTAATAAAATTGTATTCGATTCCATTTGAGAATCACGTGAGTTCTGGTATTGAATGAGTGCACTGGTAAAGAATAATCCAAACAAAATTGTTGATCAACACTGGCGACATCCATTTTTATTATTGAAACATTTTATTGGTCACGAACTATTTCAAAGTCCCAAAATCTTTGCAAAAATAACTCTACACAGGGGTTCCAAACAATGGTCCGAAATGTCGGACGAATCATACTCGCCAATGTGCTTTTATCATATCAGCAGCCTTTTCGGCGATCATATAAACAACCGCGTTCGTATGGGCAGCCGGTATTATCGGCATGATCGAAGCGTCAACGACCCGCAGTCCACCGACCCCATAAACTCGCAATTGGGGATCCACAACAGCATCGGGATCGCTTTTAGGACCCATTTTTGCCGTGCCGATCATGTGATCCCCCATCATGGGTATTTGTCTTATTGCGCATCGCCAAAAGTCGTCGGTCCCAAAATGGTGAGCCTCGCAGCCCGGCATCGTGATGTCGTGAAGCCTGATGCCGTATGTTCGAAAAGCTTCGGTGGTCGTCAGATTCACAGCAATCTTCACACCTTCCAAGAGTCTTTCAAGATCTCTGGGATCCGTGAATAAATTCGCGAGCAAGATAGGATCGTCCAGTGGATTTCTCGATCTGAGCTTGATACGCCCTTGGCTTCGGGGATCCAGATTGAACAACAGAACCGTGAACGCATCTTTGTTCTCGAGCGGTTTGAAATAAGCGTCGTAAAACTTTCGAGTGATTCCCAGACCCAGAGCAGCACCCAAATAAATGAAGTCCGAGACAAACAAAATTTCCATGTCCGGTTTTTCATCGCATGCGTACTTGGTTCGGACGAAGGCCACTGCTTCGGTACTACCAGCGATCGATAGCGGACCCTCACGTTTGCTCAAGTAATCGATTATGACTTTGGGACTGATGACATTCTCCGATAGCAATGTTCCATTTTTATCCACGATAAATGTCGGTCCTATGAAGCCTGTGTGGTCGTGCAGATTGTAACCCACTTTGGAATCCTTGACAATTGGGATCCCAAGTTCCTGCAGATGATCACGAGGACCTATGCCCGAAAGCATCAAGAGCTTGGCCGAATCTATCGTTCCTGCTGACGAAATGACTTCCTTGGTTGCTCGAACCTCGTGACGCACTCCGTCTGTCAAGAACTCGACCCCATAGGCTTTATTGTCCTTGTCGATCAGGATCTTCGTGACGTGTGTTCTCGGAACGATTTCAAGATTGGATCTGCGAATCCTCAGATAAGCCTTGGACGCGCTGCAACGTGTTCCACGATCCGTGTTCATTTGGTTATACGAGAAACCCAGTTGATCCGCGCCGTTGTAATCGTTCGGAAGTGGATAGCCCGCTTGCTCGCCGGCTTTTAAAAACAGAGTGGCCCATTTCGAGCGATAGCGGGGGGTCTCGACGCACACGTGACCATCGGTACCGTGGTAACTCATGTCGATCACGCCTGCGAATGAAATTCCATGACGTTTACAATCTTTTCATGTGCATGACCGAATAACCAACCGGAATATCCGGTGTGTAAAAAATACATATGAATACCTGATACGTTGTACTTCTCGCTCTTCTTGAAGTAAGGCAACACGTCCTGATAAGACCAACCGACGTTTCCCAGTTTGGCCCAACCGTCGTAGTCCAATTTATTGCCACGAGTGTGGAACATGAAGTTGATAGAACTACCACCACCCACGGCTTTGCCTCTGGGCCAGTAGCACCGATTGTTCTCCATGGCGTAACAAGCCAACTTCTGTGGCTCGATCTTGTATCCCCAATTGTAATCGGAAAACGGAAAGAATTCCGCAAATCCCGGAATTTGTTGGAAAATATTCTCGGTTCTTCCAGCTTCTATCAGAAGAACATTCCAATTTGGATTCTCCGACAAACGATTTGCCAAAGTCGAGCCTGCCGTTCCAGCTCCTACGATGACAAAATCGTACGACGGGCGACTGGGATATGGAGACGTCCGGATTGCCCGACTATCACCAATACCGTAACTCTTCAGTTCGTAAAAAAAAGTTTCGGGATCAAGAAATCCGGATACCAGTGGTAATACCAAAGCTGCGATCAGGATCTTCATGTTGCCGCTAGTGGTCATGATTTCTTTGAAATAGGTTATGAGAATGACTATTTTATCCCTTGTTAAGGAGTTAAATTAAATACCATTGAGCAATAGCCAGATCTATTTTTAAAAGTCAACTTCGCCGAAAATTGTTGAGCTGATAAGTACGACTTTCCGTGGCTATACTAAGGTTGCAACTGAGACGTGGTTCGGTCTGGTCGTTGCATTACTTTATTGTTTATTTTTATATCAAAAAGATTATTTTATTTGCTTGATAAGACGTTTGTTTGACATCGATGGAATGCATTAGTCACGTACTATTTTGAGCAATTCGGTTGAATAATAGAACTGCTTATCTGACGAGCTGAATTTACCGCATCGACAAACAACCGGTCTGTATTTGTTTTGTTGATTACACCACTTGATGTAAAGACTTTGGATTTTTATAAAACTTTGAGGGACGACACGTCTAGACGGTCAAAACATGTCTAACTTAAATTTTCCTCGTTTATTTTGGATCTGTATCTCGTCTTCTTCAATATTTTGCGGTAGAATTTCATAGATTGTTGGAATCTACATTGAGCTCGTGGGATTCTATGGCTTTGTAAGTTTGAAATGGTATTGGAAGCTGGAGTTTCATGGTACTGGAGACATCTACTTTATTGTTTGAACATTTTATTGGTCCCGAACTATTTCAAGATGTTAAAATCTTCGCAGAAATGATTCTGCACGGGGATTCCGAACGATGGTCCGAAATTTTGAACGAATCATACTCGCCAATGTGCTTTTATTATATCGGCAGCCTTTTCACCAATCATATAAACAACCGCGTTCGTGTGGGCGACCGGTATTTTCGGCATGATCGAAGCATCAACGACCCGCAGTCCATCGATTCCATAAACTCGCAACTGCGGATCTACAACTGCATCGGGATCGCTTTTAGGGCCCATTTTCGCCGTACCGACTTCGTGATCTCCCATCATGGGTATTTGTCTGATCGCGCATCGCCAAAAGTCATCGGTCCCAAAATGATGAGCCTCGCAGCCCGGCATCGTGATATCGTGAGGCCTGATGCCGTAGGCTCGAAAAGCTTCGGTCGTCGTCAAATTCACAGCTATCTTCACACCTTCCAGGAGTATCTCGAGATCAATGGGATCCGTGAATAAATTCGCCAGCAACACAGGATCGTCCAGTGGATTCCTCGATCTGAGCTTGATACGACCTTGGCTTCGGGGATCCAGATTGAACAACAGAACCATGAACGCATCTTTGTTCTCGAGTGGTTTCAAATAAGCGTCGTAGAACTTTCGAGTGATTCGCAGACCCAGAGCAGCTTGCAAATTGAACGAGCCCGAGAGAAACGAGATTTCCATGTCCGGTTTTCCATCACGCGCGTATTTGGTTCGGACGTAGGCCAATGCTTCGCCATTACCGGCGATGGACAGCGGACCAGCACGGTTACTCAAGTACTCGATTATTACTTTGGGACTGATGACATTGTCCATGAGCAACGTTCCAATTTTATCCACGACAAATGTCGGTCCCGTGAAACCTGGATGATCCTGCAGATTGTAACCAACCTTGCAATCCTTGACAATTGGAATCCCGAGTTCTTGTAGATGATCACGAGGACCTATGCCAGAAAGCATCAAGAGCTTGGCCGAATCTATCGTTCCTGCTGACAATATGACTTCCTTCGTTGCCAGAACCTGACGACGCACTCCGTCTGTCAAGAACTCGACCCCACAGGCTTTATTGTCCTTGTCGATCAGGATCTTCGTGACGCGGGTCCCCGGAACGATTTCAAGATTGGATCTGCGAATCCTCAGATAAGCCTTGGACGCGCTACAACGTGTTCCACGGTCAGAGTTCATTTGGTGATACGAGAAACCCAGTTGTTCCGCGCCATTGTAATCGTTCGGAAGTGGATAACCCGCTTGCTCGCCGGCTTTCAAAAACAACGAGGCCCATTTCGTACGGTAGGGAGGGTTCTCGACGCACACGTGACCATCGGTGCCGTGGTAACTCATGTCGATCCTTCCTGCACATGAAATTTCATGACGTTTACAATTGATTCACATGCATGACCGAACAACTGACGTTGCGTGAAAATCACATATGAATACCTGATACGTTGAATCTCTCGCTCTTCTTAAAGTAAGGCAACACGTCTTTATAAGACCAACCAACGTTTCCCAGTTTGGCCCAACCGTCGTAGTCGAGTTTATTGCCACGAGTGTGGACCATGAAATTGATGGAACTACTGCCACCCACAGCTTTGCCTCTGGGCCAATAGCACTGATTGTTTTCCATAGCGTAACAAGCGAATTTTTGTGGCTCAATTTTATACGCCCAATTGTAATCCGTGGACAGAAAATAATCCGTAAATGCTGGGATTTGATTGAAAATAGTCTCGGTTTTTCCAGCTTCTATCAGGAGAACATTCCAATTTGGATTCTCCGACAAGCGATTTGCCAAAGTCGAGCCTGCCGTCCCAGCTCCTACGATGACAAAATCGTACGACGGGCGACTGGGATATGGCGACGTCCGGATTGCCCAACTACCGGCAATACCGTAGCTCTTAAGTTCGTGAAAAAAAGTTTCGGGATCAAGAAATCCGGATGCCAGTGGTAATAACAAAGCTGCCATTATGATCTTCATGTTGCCACTAATGGTAATGATTTTTCTGAAATAATTGAATACAGTTCGATGAGACTTCATATTTGACGCGCTCTTTTAAACATTTAATTTGGGTGAAGAATTACTTTATGAAGTCAGGCAATCCCTGGATATATTATATCGGTCGACTTTACCGAAAATTGTTGAGACGATAAGTACGGCCTTCAGTGACTATGCTAAGGAGGCAACTGAGACGATCGCTGCTGCTCGTTTCGAGATTTGGTCTGGTCGTTGCATTTTCTTATCTTTCTTCATTTTCATTACAACACGATTATTTTATTTGCTTGATAAGGAATTTGACATCGGTGGAATACATTAGTCACGTACTATATCGAGCAATTCGGTTGAACAAAAGAACCGCTTATCCGACCAGCTGAATCATACGGATCGACAAACAATCGGTCTGTATTTGTTTTTTTTATTATACAACTTGTTGTAAAAACTTTGGATTTTTATAAAACGTCGAGGAACGACGAGTCTGGATAGTAAAAAAATGTCAAACTCAATTTTTCCTCGTTTATCTTGGATCTGTATCTCGTCCTCTGCGATATTTCGAGGTAAGATTTCATGTGTCGCTTAAATCTAGTCTATTCTAGTCCAGTCTAATCAAAGTCCAAAAATCTTTGCAAAAATAATTCTGCACAGACGTTTCCAAACGATGGTCCGAAATTTTTGACGAATCATGATCGCCAATGTGCTTTTATCATATCGGCCGCCTTCTCACCGATCATATAAACAACCGAGTTCGTGTGGCCGACCGGTATTTTCGGCATGATCGATGCATCGACCACCCGAAGTCCGTCGATCCCATGAACTCGCAACTGCGAATCCACAACCGCATCGGGATCGCTCTTGGGCCCCATTTTCGCCGTGCCGATCAAGTGATCGGCCATACCGGTCAATTGTGTCATCGCGCAACGCCAAAAGTCGTCGGTCCCAAAATCGTGAGCCTCGCAGCCCGGCATCACATGATTGTACAGCCTGATGCCATTAGTCCGAAAAGCTTCGGTCTTCAACAAATTCACAGCCAACTTCACACCTTCCAAGATCACCTCAACGTCCATGGGATTCGTAAAAATATTCGCCAGCAACACCGGATTGTCCAACGGATCCTTAGATTTGAGCTTGACACGACCTTCACTCCGAGGATTCTGATTCTGAATCAAAAAAACAAATGCGTTCGCATTCTTCAGGGGTTTCAGATAACCGTTGTAAAACTCCCGAGTTATTCCCTGATAGGGGCCATTATTCAACCCCAACATGGCCGAGGTAAACACGATTTCCACGTCCGGTCTCTCATCGGGTGCGTACTTCGTTCGAACGAAGGCCAATGCTTCGGCATTGGCCGCGATCGATAGCAGACCTTTGCGTTCACTCAAGTAGTCGATGATCACTTTGGCATTGATGGAATTGTCCATGAGCAGCGTATCATTGTTGTCCACGATGAAAGTCGGCCCGAGGAAGCCCGTGTGGTCGTGCAGATTGTAACCGACCTTGGAATCCTTGACAACTGGGATCCCAAGTTCTTGAAGATGATCACGAGGACCTATGCCCGAAAGCATCAAGAGCTTGGCCGAATCTATCGTTCCTGCTGACGAAATGACTTCCTTGGTTGCCCGAACCTGGCGACGCACTCCGTTTGTCAAGTACTCGACCCCATAGGCTCTGTTGTTCCTGTCGATCAGGATCTTCGTGACGCGGGTTCTCGGAACGATTTCAAGATTGGATCTGCGAATCCTCAGATAAGCCTTGGACGCGCTGCAACGTGTTCCACGATCCATGTTCGCTTGAAGATACGAGAAACCCAGTTGATCAGCACCGTTGTAGTCGTTCGGAAGTGGATAGCCCGCTTGTTCGCCGGCTTTCAAAAACACCGAGGCCAATTTCGTACGGTAGGGAGGGTTCTCGACGCACACGTGGCCATTAGTGCCGTGGTAACTCATGTCGATCACGCCTGCGCAAAAACATTTTCATGACGTTCATCAAGAGTTCACCCGGATCAATGTTCATCAACGATTTCGAGATTTGGTTTTCGATGGTGAAAATAGCTCAGCTAACCGAGGGCAAGATGCTCATACATGCAAATACCTGATACGTTGTACCTCTCGCTCTTCTTGAAGTAAGGCAACACGTCCTTGTAAGACCATCCGGAGTTTCCCAGTTTCGCCCAATCGTCGAAGTCAAGCTTATTGCCACGAGCGTGGATCATGAAATTGAGAGAACTACTGCCACCTACGGCTTTACCTCTGGGCCAATAGCACTGACTGTTTTCCCTCGCGTGACAACCGAATTTTTGCGGCTCGACTTTGTATCCCCAAGTGTAATCGGTCGAGTAAAAATAACCCGCCAATCCGGGAACCTGATTGAATATATTCTCGGGTTTTCCAGCCTCGATCAGAAGAACGTTCCATTTTGGATTCTCCGTCAGACGATTGGCCAAGGTCGAACCTCCGGAACCCGAACCCACGATGACAAAATCGTACGAACGACGACTAGGATATGGCGACATCGGAATTGCCCAAGTATCGGCGATACCGTAGCTCTTGAGTTCGTAAAAAAAAGTTTGGGGATCGAAAAATCCGGACACCAATGGTAATAACAAAGCTGCGATCAGGATCTTCATGTTGTCACTAGTGGTGATGATTTTTCTGAAATAATTTAATGTGTTTCGATTATGTATTCATATCTCAAGTGCTTTTTTTTACATTTGATTCTGTTGAAGAGATGGGCGCCATTAATTGTGACACTCAGGCATCCTTCGATGCAGTTCTTAGATCTGATTTGACTACGCTCCTCAGAGAGTTTTCCGACAAAGCTTTCACATGATTTTACCGGAATACTTTACAACGAATTTTTCTTGAAAACTCACCTGCCAAGTTGACGAGTCGAATTGAACTGACATTCGATAAGTCCCGGACCGAGATGAACCGATCACGTTAATGAATTCGATTGGAATTTACTCGCCGTTATCAGTCCAGTGGTTTATACGAGTCAACTCCACGAAAAATCGTTGCTCGGTACGCCGTGGTGCCGTCTGGTCGTTGCCTGCTTCTTATCCTTATTTTTATTGTGACGGAAGTATTTTTATTCGCCCGATAACAATTTTCGTCTGACGCCGATTCAAAATGCATTTGCCGATTGCCACGATAAACAATACGGTTGAATAAATTGATTGCGTATCTGAGGCGTCGAACTGACGGAGCAACGAGGAAGAGAATTGTATTTGTCAACACAACTTGAAGAAACGACACGTCCAGCTCGTGAAAAAATTTTGATCTTGCTTCTCACCGTTTATCTTTGTCATATATTTCGTTCTCTGCGATATCTTGAGCTAGGATTTCAATAATTTTTTTAATCTATGAAACCTCGTGTTTATCGCAAATTGTTTTTCGCAGCTAAATTTTCAACAATTTTCACAATTGGCTTATAATATTCACATCAACAACGAAATATCTCACAATTACTTTAATTCTGCCCCTTCTAATACAAAATTAGTATCTTATCGTCACTCAAGTAACATAAAAATAGTAAAATTATTTTGAACTATTGTGTAATATAAAAATTAGAATAAGATTCTCAGATTGCATATTAAATCACATTTCGGATATTAGAAACGATGAGATATACAAATGATGTAGTGATTCAAACAAAAATAACTACCGAAGCCATCCATTTTGATTGTTTGGATATTTTATCAGTCCAAAACTATTTTCAAGTGACAAAATCGTTGAAAACATTATTCTGCACGGGGTTTTCCTAAAACGGTCTCACATTTTGGACCAATTATAATCTCCAATGTGATTTTATCATATCGGCAGCCTTCTCCCCGATCATATAAACAACTGAGTTCGCGTGGCCGACCGGTATTTTCGGCATGATTGATGCATCGACGACCCGCAGTCCATGGATCCCATGAACTCGCAACTGCGGATCCACAACCGCATTGGGATCGCTCTTCGGCCCCATTTTCGCCGTACCGATCAAGTGATCTGCCGATTCCGACAATTGTGCTATCGCGCAACGCCAAAAGTCATCGGTCCCAAAATCGTGAGCCTCGCAGCCTGGCATCAGAGTGTTGTACAGCCTGATGCCGTTAGCCCGGAAAGCTTCGGTCTTCGACAAATTCACAGACATCTTCACACCCTCCAAGATCACCTCAACGTCCATGGGATCCGTAAACATATTCGCTAGCAAGACCGGATTGTCCAAAGGATCCTTCGATCTGAGCTTGATACGACCTTCACTCTGAGGATTCTGATTGAGAATCACAAAAACAAATGCATTCGCATTCTTCAGGGGTTTGAAATAAGCGTTGTAAAACTCCCGAGTTATTCCCTGATTAGGGCCAGAATCCAAACTCAACATTGCCGAGGTAAACACGATTTCTATGTCCGGTCTCTCATCGCACGCGTACTTCGTTCGAACGAAGGCCAATGCTTCGGCACCTCCCGCGATCGATAGCACACCCTTACGGTCACTCAAGTAGTCAATGATCACTTTGGGATTGATCACGTTGTTCATCAGCGTTGTATCATTGTCGTCCACGATGAATATCGGTCCTATGAAGCCCGAGTGGTCGTGCAGATTGTAACCAACTTTGGAATCCTTGACAACTGGGATCCCAAGTTCTTGAAGATGATCACGAGGACCTATGCCCGAAAGCATCAAGAGCTTGGCCGAATCTATCGTTCCTGCTGACAAAATGACTTCCTTGGTTGCCCGAACCTGACGACGCAATCCGTTTGTCAAGTACTCGACCCCATAGGCTTTATTGTTCCTGTCGATCAGGATCTTCGTGACGCGTGTTCTCGGAACGATTTCAAGATTGGATCTGCGAATCCTCAGATAAGCCTTGGACGCGCTGCAACGAGTTCCACGATCCATGTTCAGTTGGAAATACGAAAAACCCAGTTGATCAGCACCGTTGTAGTCGTTCGCGATTGGATAGCCCGCTTGCTCGCCAGCTTTTAAGAACAGCGCGGCCAATTTCGTGCGGTAGCGAGCTTCCTCGACGCACACGTGGCCATCGGTGCCGTGGTAACTCATGTCGATCACGCCTGTGCATAAATTTTCATGGCGTTAAAATGGCTCGGCTAACCGAGGGCAAGATGCTCATACATGTAAATACCTGATACGTTGAACCTCTCGCTCTTCTTGAAGTAAGGCAACACGTCCTTGTAAGACCATCCGGAGTTTCCCATTTTCGCCCATTCCTCGAAGTCAAGCTTATTGCCACGAGAGTGAACCATGTAATTGAGGGTACTGGTGCCACCCAACGATTTGCCTCTGGGCCAATAGCACTGACTATTTTGCCTGGCGTGACAAGCGAATTTTTGCGGCTCGATTTTGTATCCCCAACTGTAATCGGTCGAGTGAAAATAACCCGCGAATCCGGGAACCTGATTGAAAATGTTCTCGGGTTTTCCAGCTTCGATCAGAAGAACGTTCCATTTTGGATTCTCCGTCAGACGATTGGCCAAGGTCGAACCTCCGGAACCCGCACCCACGATGACAAAATCGTACGAACGACGACTGGGATATGGCGACGTTGGAATGGCCCGACTATCGGCAATACTGTAGCTCTTGAGTTCGTAAAAAAAAGTTTGAGGATCGAGAAATCCGGATGCCAATGGCAACAACAAAGTTGCGATCAGGATCTTCATGTTGCCGCTAGTGCTGATGATTATCCTGAAATAATTTAATATGTTTCGATTATGTATTCATATCTCAAGTGCTTTTTTTACATCTGATTCTGTTAAAGAAATGGGCGCCATTAATTGTGAAACACTGAGGCATCCTTCGATGCAGTTCTTAGACCTGATTTGACTAAGCTCCTTAGAGAGTTTTCCGACAAAGCTTTCACATGATTTTACCGGAATACTTTACAACGAATTTTTCTTGAAAACTCACCTGCCAAGTTGACGAGTCGAATTCAACTGACATTCGATAAAATCCGGACCGCAATGAACCGATCACGTTAATGAACTCTACTGGACTTACTTGCTCTTATCAACTTCACTAAAAATTGTTGATCCGATAAGTGCGACCTTCAGCGGCTATTCCGAGGTATTAACTCAAGCGGTCGATGATACGCGGTACGCCTTGCCGTCTGGTCGTTGCCTGCTTATTATCCTTATTTTTATTGTGACGGAATTATTTTTGTTTGCCCGATAACAATTTTTCGTCTGACGCCGATAAAAAAGTTCACATTTGCCACTTTTCACAATAAACAATCCGGTTGAATAAATTAATTGCGTATCTGAAGCGTCGAATTAACGGATCAACAAGAAAGATAATTGTATTCGTCAACACAACTTGAAGGAACAATTTTATTTCGCCACTTCCAATACAAAATTAGTATCTCATCCTCACTCAAGTAACATAAAAATACTAAAATTATTCCAAACTATTGTGAAATATAAAAATTAAAATTAGATTTCTACGATTGCATATGAAATTACATTTCAGATATTAGAAGCTATGAGATATACAAAAAAATGTCGTGATTCAAACAAAAATGAACTTGATCGCCACCGAAGCAATCCATTTTGATTGTTCGGATATTTCATCAGTCTAAATCTATTTTCAAGTCCCAAAATCGTTGGAAACATTACTCTGCACAAGTTTTCACTGATCGTTTTCACATTTTGGACCGATCATACTCTCCAGTGTGCTTTTATCATATCAGCAGCCTTCTCACCGATCATATAAACAACCGCGTTCGAGTGTCCGACCGTTATTTTCGGTATGATCGAAGCATCGACGACCCGCAGTCCTCTGACCCCATGAACCCGCAACTGCGGATCCACTACCGCATCGGGATCGCTCTTTGGTCCCATTTTCACCGTGCCTATCAGGTGTTCCGCCATCGCTGTCAATTGTCTCATGGCGCATCGCCAAAAGTCGTCGGTACCAAAATGGTGATCCTCGCAACCCGGTATCGGGGCGTCGTACAGCCTGATACCGTTGGCCCGAAAAGCTTCGGTCGTCGTCAAATTAACAGCGATCTTCACCCCCTCCAATAGCGTCTCCACGTCCCGTGGATCCTCGAAAAAATTCGGCTGCATCACCGGATTGTCCAACGGATTCTTCGATCTCAACTTGATACGACCCTGACTCTTGGGATTCTGATTCAGCAGCAATACCGTGAATGCACTTTTGTTCTCCAGCGGTTTGAAATAAGCGTTGTAAAACTTTGTGGTGATTCCCAAGCCCGAACTGTGATACAAACTGAACGACACGGAGAAAAACAAGATTTCCATATCGGCTCTTTTATCGGGTGCGTATTTCGTTCGAAGGAATGCCAATGCTTCGCCACTACCGGCTAGCGAAAGCACACCGGTACGAGCACTCAAGTAGTCGATTATGGTTTTGGCATTGATGGAATTGTCCATGAGGAGCGTATGATTGTTGTCCACGATGAAAGTCGGTCCGAGAAAGCCCGTGTGATCGTGCAGATTGTAACCGACCTTGGAATCCTTGACAACTGGGATTCCAAGTTGTTGAAGATGATCACGAGGACCTATACCCGAAAGCATCAAGAGCTTGGGCGAATCTATCGTTCCCGATGACACAATGACTTCCTTGGTCGCCCGAACCTGACGAAGCACTCCGCCCGTCAAGTACTCCACCCCATAGGCCTTATTTTTCCGGTTGATCAGGATCTTCGTGACACGGGTTCTCGGAACTATTTCAAGATTGGATCGGCGAATCCTCAGATAAGCCTTGGACGCGCTGCAACGTGTTCCACGATCCATGTTGTGTTGGTGATACGAGAATCCCAGTTGATCGGCACCGTTGTAGTCGTTCGGAAGTGGATAGCCCAATTGTTGGCCAGCTTGTAAGAACACCTCGGCCAATTTTGTACGGTAGCGAGCGTTCTGGACGCACAGGTAGCCATCGGTGCCGTGGTAACTCATGTCGATCACGCCTGCGCAAAAACATTTTCATGACGTTCATCAAGAATTCACCCGGATCAATGTTCATCAAGGGTTTCGGGATTTGGTTTTCGATGGTGAAAATAGCTTAGCTAATCGAGGGCAAGATGCTGATACATGTAAATACCTGATACGTTGAATTTCTCGCTCTTCTTGAAGTAAGGCAACACGTCCTTGTAAGACCATCCGACGTTTCCCATTTTCGCCCATTCCTCGAAGTCCAATCTATTGCCACGAGTGTGTACCATGTAATTGATGGAACTACAGCCACCCAAAGATTTGCCTCTGGGCCAATAACACTGATTGTTCTCCATTGCGTGACAAGCTAATTTTTGCGGCTCGACTTTGTATCCCCAATTGTAATCGCTCGCTTGGAAATAACCCGTGAATCCCGGAATTTGATTGAACACCGTCTCGGATTTTCCAGCCTCGATCAGTAGAACGTGCCATCTTGGATTTTCCGACAAACGATTGGCCAGAGTCGAACCTCCGGTACCCGCACCCACGATGATAAAATCGTACGAACTACGAGTGGGATATGGCGATGTTTTGATGTCCCAACTATTGGCAATGCCGTAGCTTTTAAGTTCGTAGAAATATGTTTCGGGATCGAGGAATCCGGATACCAATGGCAATAACAAAGCTACGATCACGATCTTCATGTTGCCACTGGGTTGTTATGATTCTGGCTGGAAGAATCAAATATGTTTGGATTAATATCTATCAGGGTGGACCTTAATGGTAATCTCGACAAGTGCATGTATTGTTAATGGGTATAATTTTTTTATTTCATTAAGATCCACCCTAGTATTTAAATGTAAGGTGTTTTTTTTAACATTCAATTTTAGTGATCAAATAAACGCCATGGCGATAAAAGGTGGCAATGAAAATTAGAATTTGAGTGGTCAAATTTCGTTCGTCAATGCTACTTATCTGATAAACGATGCATTGAATCATTGAGACATCAATAAATAGATTCTTAGTTTTCTTAGGAGAATTTTTTTAAAATGGTTTACAACAGTTTGATTTTGTCAACTCACCTGCCAGATCGATGAGTCAAATCAAACTGACATGCAGCAATTTCCACACCGTGACGAACTGATCAACCGGACGGATTCAATTGAACTTACTTTTTCTCATTGAGTCCATTGGCTTTTATAAGTCCAATTGTCCCGAAAATTGTTGATACGATAAATACGACCTTTGGGAGCTATACTAAGACGTTGGAACTTCATCGCGATAGCCGGTCTGGCCATTTGTTTGCTTTTCATTATTTTTTATTTTGACGGAATCACTTTATTTGTGAGACACGAAGTTTGTCTGACATCGATCGAACGCTCGCGCCATTTATCACGTCAAACAATCTGTTTAAATAATTTTGTTGCCAATCTGGCGCGTGTGATTGACTGATCAACAATGAATCGAACATTATTTGTTGATACAACTGTTGATACAATCGTTAATCTTAAATCGGTAGAAAAATTCGTCGTCTGCGATTTTTTTTTTGGTACAATTACATGAATTTCGAAAAACCACAAAACCGAGTGGGGGATTTCGGGATGTCCGAATGTTGATTGTGCCGGAGGCTCGATCGATGCGAAAAAAAATTTGAAAAATGTTAAGCCTATCACGAACCTCCTAGTGCAATTTCAATAACCGCCCAAGACCAGGTGAAGTTTCACATTTAAAATACATGACATTTTTTCTACGCTTCGATTATTTAATTGGAGGGGCGACTCATCATTGTTTAAAAAATCTAATACCGTACAGATTTAGCGGTTATAAAATCTATTTCCACGAAAAAAATCCAATACACAAATGGGTCATCTCATGCCACGTTTACGAGCACTTTAATGATAATCAAGAATTTTTTATTTAAACATTTTATTGGCTACAAACTATTTTCAAGGTCAAAAATCATTGGAAACATAACTCTGCACGTGTGTTTTAATGAAAGGTCCGACATTTTGGACTAATCATACACGCCAATGTGCTTTTATCATATCGGCAGCTTTTTCACCGATCATATAAACAACCGCGTTGGTGTGAGCGATCGGTATTATCGGCATGATCGAAGCGTCAACGACCTTAAGTCCAACGATCCCATGAACTCGCAGCTGCGGATCCACAACCGCATCGGGATCGCTTTTTGGTCCCATTTTCGCCGTGCCGATCGGGTGTTCCCCCACCCCGGTCAATTGTCTTATCGCACATCGCCAAAAGTCGTCGCTACCCAAATCGTGA
This sequence comes from Diplazon laetatorius, assembly GCA_963662125.1. Classification (NCBI taxonomy): domain Eukaryota; kingdom Metazoa; phylum Arthropoda; class Insecta; order Hymenoptera; family Ichneumonidae; genus Diplazon; species Diplazon laetatorius. The sequence goes on along the minus strand of OY759152.1, from coordinate 1,683,556 downwards.
CCCTCGCAGCCCGGCATCATGATATCGTGAAGCCTGATACCGTTGGCCCGAAAAGCTTCGGTCTTCGTCAAATTCACAGCCATCCTCACACCCTCCAATACGACCTCAACGTCCATGGGATCCTCGAAGAAATTGGCCAGCAAAACAGGATCGTCAAGCGGATTTTTCGATCTGAGCTTGACACGACCGTGACTTCGGGGATTCTGACAAAACGTGTAACACGTGAATGCACTTTTGTTTTCCAACGGTTTGAAATAAGCGTTGTAAAACTTTCGACTGATTCCCAGGCCAAGTGCATCATCCAAACCCATCGTGGCCGAGTAAAATATGAATTCCATGTCCGGTCTTTCATCGGGTGCGTACTTCGTTCGGACGTAAGCCAATGCCTCGCCACTACCACCGAGCGACAGCGGACCTGTACGACCGCTCAAGTAATCGATTATCGCTTTGGGATTGATGGCATTGTCCATTAGCAACGTCTCGTTGTTATCCACGATGAACATCAGTCCCAGAAATCCTATGTGATCGCGCAGATTGTAACCGACCTTGGAATCCTTGACAACCGGGATCCCAAGTTCTTGAAGATGATCACGAGGACCTATGCCCGAAAGCATCAAGAGCTTGGCCGAATCTATCGTTCCTGCTGACAAAATGACTTCCCTGGTTGCCAGAACCTGACGACGCACTCCGTTTGTCAAATACTCGACCCCGTAGGCTTTGTAGTTTCTGTCGATCAGGATCTTCGTGACACGAGTTCTCGGAACGATTTCAAGATTGGATCTGCGAATCCTCAGATAAGCCTTGGACGCGCTGCAACGAGTTCCACGATCCATGTTCAGTTGGAGATACGAGAAACCCAGTTGATCCGCACCGTTGTAGTCGTTCTGAATCGGATAGCCCGCTTGTTCGCCGGCTTTCAAAAACACCGAGGCCAATTCCGTACGATAGGGAGCGTCCTCGACGCACACGTGACCATCGGTGCCGTGGTAACTCATGTCGATCACACCTGCGCATGAAATTCATTAAGTTTACAATTTTTTCACGTGCATGACCGAATAACTGAAGTTGCGTGAAAAATACATGTGAATACCTGATACGTTGAACCTCTCGCTCTTCTTGAAGTAAGGCAAAACGTCCTTGTAAGACCAGCCGACGTTTCCCAGTTTCGCCCAATCCTCGAAGTCATATTTACTGCCACGGGTGTGGACCATGTAATTAATGGTACTACTGCCACCCAAGGCTTTGCCTCTGGGCCAATTGCACTGATTGTTTTCCATAGCTCGACAAGCGAATTTTTGTGGCTCCACTTTGTATCCCCAATTGTAATTCGTTGACGCGAACATGCCCGTCAACATCGGAACTTGATTGAATATACCCTCGGGTTTTCCAGCCTCGATCAGAAGAACGTTCCATTTTCGATTTTCCGACAAACGATTTGCCAGAGTCGAGCCTGCGGTACCCGCGCCCACGATGATGAAATCGTAAGAACGACGACTGGGATATGGCGACGTTGGAATATTTCGACTACCGAAAATACCGTAGCTCTTGAGTTCGTAGATAAACGATTGGGGACCGAAAAGTCCGGATACCAATGGCAATAACAAAGCTGCGATCAGGATCTTCATGTTGCCACTAGTGGTGGATGATTATCCTGAAATAATTTAATATGTTTCGATTAGGTATTCATATCTCAAGTACTTTTTTCACATTCGATTCCGTTGAACAAATGGACGCCATTAATTGTGAAACATTGAGGCATCGTTCGATGCAGTTCTTAGACCTGATTTGACTAAGCTCCCTAGAGAGTTTTCCGACAAGGCTTTCACACGATTTTACTGAAATAATTTACAACGATTTTTTCGTGGAAACTCACCTGCCAGGTCGACGAGTCGAACTGAATCTACATTCGATCATTCCCGGACCAAGATAAACCGATCATGTTGATGAATTCAATTGGACTTACTTCCTGTTATAAGTCCACTGGCTTATATATGTCAACTCCGCCGCAAAATTTCAAGCTGATAAGTACGACCTTGAGTGGTTGGTAGGCAGTAACAGGGGCGAACGCTGGTGCTCTTCCTTGTTTTCATTTCGACGGGGATTATTTAATTTGCAGCGATAAGACCTTTATCTCACATCGATTCGGTGCATTCGACAACTAACACATTGAGAAATCCGGTTAAATAATGTCATCGCGTATCTGACGCGTTGACATTAACAAGTCGACGAAGATAACGGCAAAAAGTTTTGGGAAGATCAACTTAACTAGCTCTGCCCATCAATTTTTAACGTTTTATTATTAAAAAAGAACGTTTTATTGTCTAAAGCGTTTATTGTAACTACAGTTTTAACATTTTTTTTAAGCTCGCTTATAATTTTTGTATCAACGATCAATACACTGTTACAATTATTTTTATTTTACGATACATCATAGAATTATAGTATTTTATCGTTCGTCAGTATTATAAGAATGGTAAAATTATTCAAAACTATTGTAGAGTATTAAAATTAAAAGACATTTCGCAGTTCGCATTGAAAGTTGTATTTCAGATTTTAGGAACCATGAGATATATAAAGTCATGCAATGTCCTAATTTAAACAATTACGAAATCAATCGGTACCGAAGACACTTCCATTTTCATTGTTTGAACATCTTATCTCTCTCAAACTATTTTTCACTCCCTAAATTGTTGAAAAAATTGCTCTGGGAGAATTAAAAAAAAAAAGAGTTCCCGCCACATTGAATCAATCATTTTTGCCAATGTGCTTTTATCATATCGGCAGCCTTTTCACCGATCATATAAATAACCGCGTTTGTATGGCCAACCGTTAACGTCGGCATGATCGAAGCATCAACGACTCGCAGCCCTTTGATCCCATAAACTCTCAACTCCGGATCCACAACCGCATCGGGATCGCTGTTGGGCCCCATTTTTGCCGTACCGATTTCGTGATTCATCATCGAGGGCAATTGTCTTATCGCACATCGCCAATAGGGATCGGTCCCAAAATCGTGAGCCTCGCAACCTGGCATCGGAATATCGTGAAGTCTGGTGCCGTAAGCCCGAAAAGCTTCGGTCTTCATCACATCAACAGCCATCTTCACACCTTCCAAGATGACCTCGACGTCCATGTCCTTTGGATCCGTGAAAAAATTCGGCTGCAAGATAGGATCGTCGAACGGATTCTTCGATCGGAGCTTGATGCGCCCGTGGCTTTGGACATTCTGATTGACCGCCCAAACCATAAACGCCTGCCTGTCCTCGAGCGGTTTGAAATAAGCGTCGTAAAACTCCTGAGTGATTCCATGAGATCTTCTCTCGGCCAGTCCATTGTCCGAACTGAACGCGGCCGAGGCAAACAAGATTTCCATGTCCGGTCTTTTGTCGGTTGCGTGCTTCGTTCGGAGGAAGGCCAGTGATTCGGCACCACCTGCGAGCGATAACAGACCTGTACGGCCCAACGCGTACTCTACCGCTACACTGGGTTTCAGCAGATCCTTCAGCAGCACCGTCACATTTTTATCCACGACAAACGTCGGTCCCAAAAAGCCTATGTGCTCGTACAGATTGTAACCGACTTTGGAATCCTTGACAACTGGAATCCCAAGTTCTCGCAGATGATCCCGAGGACCTACGCCCGAAAGCATCAAGAGCTTGGCCGAATCTATCGTTCCTGCTGACAGAATGACTTCCTTCGTTGCTCGAACCTCGTGACGCACTCCGTCTGTCAAGAACTCGACCCCATAGGCTTTATTGTCCTTGTCGATCAGGATCTTCGTGACGCGGGTTCTCGGAATGATTTCAAGATTGGATCTGCGAATCCTCAGATAAGCCTTGGACGCGCTGCAACGAGTTCCACGATCCATGTTCAGTTGGAGATACGAGAAACCCAGTTGTTCCGCACCGTTGTAGTCGTGCCGAATTTGATAGCCCGCTTGCTCGCCGGCTTTTAAAAACACCGAGGCCAATTCCGTGCGGTAGGGAGCGTTCTCGACGCACAAGTGACCGTCAACGCCGTGGTGTTTCGGGTCGATCACGCCTGCAAATAAATTTTCATGATTTTCGTTGAAGATACACAAAAGTCAATATTCGTTGAGGGCTGCAATCTGCCTCAGGCAAATTATTAGACTATTTGATACTGAAGAGGGTAGGGATATTAACGGTTCACTTCCGCATAGTGAAATCGACTGACAAAATAAGATTCGACCCGAAAACGCCGTCCATTAACCCAGGACCCAACTTTTTCTGACCAGTGAGACCTGTATGGCTACCATATGCCCCCTCCAGCATCCATCAAACGAGTTTTCAACAGGAATAAACAAAATTCCAAGAGCGCCTGATCAATTTGACACTTTTGCGGGTAATACACTAAGCACTCGAAATTAAAAAGCTCACGTTGCGTATGGATTTATATGAATACCTGCTACGTTGAACTTCTCACTCTTCTTGAAGTAAGGCAACACGTCGTCGTAAGACCAACCGACGTTTCCCAATTCTGCCCACTTGTCGTAGTCAAGTTTATTGCCACGAGTGTGAATCATGTAATTGAGGGTGCTGGTGCCACCCAACGATTTTCCTCTGGGCCAAGTGCACCGATTGTTTTCCATAGCGTGACAAGCGTTTTTCTGAGGCTCCACTCTGTATCCCCAATTGTAATCCGTTGCAGCAAAAATGCCCGTCAACATCGGAACTTGATTGAGAATAGCTTCGGGTTTTCCAGCCTCGATCAGAAGAACTCTCCATTTTGGATTTTCCGACAAACGATTCGCCACAGTCGAGCCACCGGAACCCGCTCCAACTACGATGAAATCGTAGGAATCGCGGGTGGGATATCGCGACGTAGGAATAGCCCAACTATTGAAGATACCGTAGCTCTTGAGTTGTTGGAAAAACGTTTGAGAACCGAGAAATCCGGATACCAATGGCAATAACAAAGCTGCTATTACGATCTTCATGTTTGCCACTAGAAGCGATGATTTGTTTTCTGAAACAATGGAATATCGTTTCGATTAGTATTTATGGGGATAATGACAGTCTTTCTTAGGGCAGTCTTACTGTTCCCAGTTTAACTTTTCCCGGTCTGACTCGCCGCTAGCGGGTAGGTTTGTGGACTTACTTTCCACGCTGAGTTCAGTGGCTCATAAAAGTCGAACACGACGAAGTTTGTTGAACTGATAAGGACGATGCACCTTCGGTGGCTATATACCAAAAGAATAACCCTGGCAATCGCTCGTGCGTGTTTCCCGCGACGATCTTGGACGTTTCGTGGTTATCTTTGTTTTCATTACGACGGGGATTATTAAAATTGCGAAATAAGACGTTCGTCCGATATCGATTAAGTGCATTTCTCACGCGTACTTTGTGTATTTCGTTCAACCGGATCGAACAATGGACATTCAAGGCTGGATTTTGATGCTATTGTATTCAAGGATATTCCATTAAACGAAAACAATGATGATCAACGTAAGGACCTAAACAAACAAAAATTTTCCCATACGAAATAATAAAAATAAAATAAAAACCAGTCAATGAAAACACGAGTCAGCAAAGTTTCTGTCTGACTAATCGCAAAAAAAAACAACAAAAACATAGAGAGTCTTTCTGTGACCTTCAACCGAATATCGGAATATGACTCTGTCCAAAATAAACAACAGATAAATATATTCCACGCAAGTCCTTTGTTACGAAACGACCTTGACGAAACTTCGAACATAAGAAAACAACACGAATTACGATTGAATATACTTCAAACTTACCACGACATTGTTTTATCCAATCACAGACGTGGCCAATCGCTCAAAAACGCGTCGTCGATCACCTCGCAGACGACGACAAAGAAGTTGACTAGATACAATTATCTTCGTGATTGAAAAAATCGTTTACAACGTTCACTCTCGCTTCCCTTCGACCGATGGAAGACGATTCCAGATCGCATCCTTCTACTCGAGAGTCTGTGGGGATTCTCTGGTGGGGACTGCATCATCGTAAAAAACTCATCCCGCGAGTTTTTACCGTTCTGCATTACCGACCGAGAGCGAACCCTCACTAATCTGAATTAATCGCGAATCTTTTGAATGAAACCAATCCAACAATGGTCCAACCATTGACAAATTTGTTTGTTTTACCATTTTTTCTTCTAAACCAACACCATTGTTTCGTTATCTTCAATTTTTCATCTTCTATCGAACTCGTCTCAATGATTATTGAAAACATTGTTAAGGATTTTAGTCTTGTTGTTGTTTTTTTTTCTTGTAAGCCAAATGGGCGAGTACGAAAGACGTGTGACCGATTTCTCGACTGGCCCATTCATTTTCGTGGACCATTCTTTGTGCGAAAACGTCCAAGAGGCACCAGAACGGAAACCGGAATTTCTTGTTTCGAACGGATTGAGCTCCGAATAAATATTCATGAAGTAACACCGCTGCGAAGGTCAGGCTGTCGAACGATCTTGAACCGGTCTTGGACTTGTCCCTACCACAACCTCTGCATTATAAACAATCCCGTGATCTTGCATTTTTTAAACAATTTTATCACTAAACCCCTGTTTTTCAAAACGTTTCCAAATCGACTTTTTTTCTATCCGCTGATGCGCAAAGTATGTCGTCACCGTGGGATTTGAATGACTCGTCCATTGTCATGATTATTTATTTGCGAACTTTATAAATAAACAAATTGAGACTAACATCAAATTCTTGTGTTTGAGCTTTTCCGAATTATCGATGCCTAAAATTCTATTTTTTTATTGAATAACGAGTTGATCACATGGGAAGTATCACACAGAGATGATAGATCAAGAGGGCCACAGGGACCACACATGCCCTCTGAAGAACGACGAAGGTCAGATCGATTTCAAACTACTCTGTCAATTTAGTTTTTTGGTGTCAGCATCATTCGCAGATGCTGCGTCTAATGCAACGCAAAATTCTTTTTTTTCTGTATACTGAATTGGCTTCAGATTCGATAAGACTTACAATGGGAACTTACACGCGATGATAAAGAACGAAAATGTGGGTGTGAAAAAAAAAAAAAAAAAATTGATGGAATAACGTGAAAAGAAAATTGCCGTTCAATAAGGAACGTGCTGATGCAGACTTATCGGTCGGATACCTTCGTTCGAACGAATGGGATATGTGCTGAGTACTGCACATATATACATATACATATGTATACGTGACTGACGTTTCGAAAACGATTGGGCCTGTGCCTCTTAAACAGATGCGAACGTGTCATTATGAAAGTAAAAAAAATAAAGTCACGAAATTCGAAATCAACAACAGCGTGGATTAACGAGTAAGAAGAAGTCGTTCCGACGGCGAGCTCTGTTACCGAGAAAAATATGTAAACAAGAAACAGAAAAAACGGTTGGCAGTGGAGGCCTCGACGTCCCCCACTCCTTTCGACTTCCGATATTGTTCTCTCGGCCCGTCTCCACAGGGAGACCAGTCAGTCACGATCACAGACGAGCTTCACGTTATTATTATCGAACGGTGACCCGTAAAAGAGCGTGTGGGGGTCGTACGGACCCCACGTTAGAGGTAGTATTTGTTTTTCTTGCTTTATCTTCCTCCGTGAAGACATTTTTTGTGCGTTCGAACCTAAATAATACTAATCATAAATATTACACGCAACGGTGACGGGTGGGGGGCATACGGACCCCACGTGCGTTTTCACTCCCGGATGTGCTCAAGAGCTCTGCTTAAGTCGAGAAATCGGTTGATTTTGTAAAATTAGAAAGAAAAAAAAATACAACTACGACAGAATGAGATAAAGAGAAAAAAAATACGAGAAAGAATAGAACGATGAAACATCGGAGAGTGTGAGAGAAGGTTGAGCACGTGTCGAGCACGAAAGGGGGACAAACGCCATTGGCGCGGTGGGGGCACGAGGAGGAGAGGAGGGGGGGGGGGCGAGTTCCGGACAAGAGAGAATCCAATATAACTGCACACACGTTCATAGGGTCGGTGGGAATATATTGGAACGGATATTGAAATACTTGTTGGTAGTTTCGGTCCGAAGGAAGCCGTGAGGATGCCATTCCCGATGACATCTTGATTGCGCAATCGACATCGAACTATCGGCCATCACCGTTCAAGCTCGGCCACTGAATTATACGATATAATTAATCGATCCATAAATAAATATATCATTGAAAGTATAGAAATATTTTAAGCTAACAGTTATGTGTGTGACTACTGTTGAGGTTATGGGCTTAAGGTAGTATCCCACAAACTGTGAGAGTCAAAGCAAGCCTAAGATATACCATCTACTGATTGAGGTACGTAGTACTTTGATGTGACAACGTCGCGCGTTATGATGTCGATTAGTGAGAGGGAGAGAGAAGATGGGAAACAAACGCGCAACGTTGCCATGTCTACTGGATCACGACCAACTCCTGATATAAATTGTATTTTCCCGATGTTTATTTGCTTATTATTATCATCACAGTCTCCTGATCTCTACTGTCAAGTGCCCAAAATGTTCTCCAAATATTCAACTTGCAGCTCAAGTGTTTTTATTAAAATCTGACGAGGACTTTTTGTATTATATCAAATTGAGCGTGATTCTCCATAAGGCTCCATGTTAAACGTGTGAAAATAAAAGTGTTGATATATTTTTTCTCGCGCTCCGGAAAGCCATAAAAATTTAACTGAACCTTTTTCTTATCAATACCTATGATTATGCCAAGTTTCATGAAAATCTGACGAGGAACTCTCTTATGGAGGGTACTAACTTAATTTCATTGCCTGCTAGGGGGTCCCTATGCTCCTTGGTTAACCTATATCTAACAACCTGCTATCAATGAATCGACGCATTTTAGAAATCTTCATTCCCCTCTGGTGGTGGCCTTTTTTCCACATCGAATCCAATACCACTCGTCGAAAATGGAAGAAAAATCATTTAAAAAACAGTATGCTCCGCAAGCCGTATACCCCTCGAGATTCCGATTACCGAAGCGAGGAGTTCGACACCATGAAAGCGATTGCATCAAACGGGTTTGGTTCGCGCGAGCTGATCCGTGAGGGGGTTGGGGGGGTTGGGCGAAGAGTCGGAGGTTAGAGAGAAGCATCGGGCGGCGGCGTTCGAGTCTCAGTTCGACTCGACGCAGATAGAGACAAGATTCAATTAGCTCGGGCTGTCAGTCGCATGATACTCGTCGAGTTTCAATATACACGTATACACTACAATACCCGGTGATCGTGGTATACGAATTGCTGGCACACGCCACGAGCCAACAAGGGGCCGGGGCTCGTGTACGTTACGCGTTGAGTCTTCGTCTGCATTCGTTGGCTTGTAACCCTGAGCCTTCGATCAATGGTCAAACTAACATCTGTTTGTTTTTTTTTCCAGAGTTTGTTAAGCCTATGAAAATATAAATGTTTACGTTCATGCCATTTGTTGTTCTAATACAGGACAATGGTTGATTGAACTACAGTCTTGTGAAATTCGATGACACCTAATTGTTGCCAGTTGAATCCCTTTCCGATTTAACGAAGGATCCAATTTGAAAAACATTGAATACGAAGAAGTATCCAGAGTTTGCTGAGCATTGGAACTGAAGGTCATCAAGAAAAATCCTTTCCAGCAAAATGGGAGGTAAACACAAGCATCGAAACATCCTAAAACGTCTGGGCCTGGGCTCTGTCAGTATTGATGTTACATTCGTAACCCTAGATGACTGCCTACAGCACAACAATCCAGGCTGTAGGTCATTGCAAACCTGACTAAAGTCGTACCTCGCAGGACGCAAAGTTCAAAACAAAGAAAGGACGAAGGACAAAACCATTGGACAAGGTATCGAAAATAATCGAGTCGGTTATCAAGAAGATGGGGGGGGGTCGTCGTTGAGTGAATGTCGAATAAAGGCGTCGGGGGAGTACAGCAAGAACGAAGCGAAGTGAGAACGAAGAAGGGAGGAAGAGGGGTTAGTCGTGTCGGGCGGAGAACCCAATGCCGCCAGCCATTTTCAATTTATCTCAAGAGCTTTTGCCGCCACTGCTACCACTGGTATGTGGCAGTGCGCGGTGAAGGTGGCGAAGCCAGAGGTGAACAAAAAAAAAGAAGATCCGTGGTGGAGAAGGATGAGTTGCAGGGCGCAGGAGGAATGGGGATTAGAATGGGAAAGTCTGAAGGTTGTTCCTAGAGGTTTCCGCCTCTAAAGAGTTCCAGTAAAACTGTCCAGTTTCCAAGTAACCGCTTTAGGACACATCAACGTGATTCACTGTAACTTTTGGACATTGCAGGAGAAGAAAGAAGAGGACAAAAAACGAGCTGTGGTACGCAATTAGATGGTGGATTTATTAATTTCCCGGCAAAATGGGAAACCCCCGGCTGGCATCGACTCGAGGTGATGGAACTGTCAACCACGTCGCCCCCCATCATCCGAAACCACTTTGCAATCCGCGAGAACGACCGCCAATGGCAAGCAGAGGTGGCGCCCAAGCTGATATTGAGGTCTCAAAGTTATTTCAATTCAAATATCCAGCCATCGAATCGCGGGGGAGGGTTGGGAGAGGGTTGGGGTAGGGTTGGGCAGGGGGAATGGGGAGCCTTTAACGCCCCCGACGATACGCAGAATCCAACAACGCTTTCATTCTCGGGCTCAGGGAGGTATGTCTGTATCGGGGAGGCTGGCTTTCCCAGGGTTTCCACTCTCGCTCGACAGTCAAGATCGATAGTGGGGTCGCACGTTGGATGAGAATATGCACCGTTGCACCGATACCGCATACAAGTACACAGTAACTTGCCGGCAGGTCATTTCATTCGACATTTCAGTGATTTCAGGAAATCGAATCAACTTGATTCTAACGTTGATTAACGTAAACCTACAAGCTTAGGAAAAAATTAGTGGTCATCCCTATGCAGAGAACTTCTCTTCAAAGTTCTCTTTGAGACAAAATAGAAGGAGGACGATCTAGAACCGGACCAAAATGAACGTATTCCTACAGAGACCATTTTTTATAGGACTTCTGAGGATATTTGTGGGTTCCATATTTTTTTCCATTTCACGATTAAATGTGGACGGAACTTTGAATCATTGTGAGACTTTTGGAGAAGGTGCTGTGGTGGATCTTGCGTTACAAAATGGCGTTGTAAAGATCGTATATCCATCTGTTTGGTCGCCATTGCTGTATTACAGAGTCAAAATGAAGAGAAATTTACGTATCAAGAATGTTGATATTTCTCTTGGGTTGGCACTCGGTGGGTAACGGAATTATTGGCCTTCTCACTGTGACCGGTGAAATGCAAAATGCATGAACGAATTAAATTCACATTGCAAACATGCGGCCAAAGGAAATTCGTTTCTTTTTTTAGGAAGAGGGGGGGGGCTTATTTGTGAAAAAATGGGAAAGGTTTGCGGGACGAGTGAATGAAAAGCGAGTTTTTGAAAAAAAAAGAAAAGAAAACAGAAAATAAATAACGTAGTTAATTAGCGTTGAGGCACTTTCGAGGTTAGGTACTTTTACCTCGACTCTAAAACCGTCCGTTAAAACAGCATACTGTGCACAGTGCACACTGTAATAAGCAAAGAAGAACAACTCCGAGGGAGCCAAAAGCCCACTTGAACGCGAGGAAACTGTGAAATGCCAGTTTTTAATTTTTTTCTTTTTTTTTTAATTTATTTTTTTTTCAACTGCTTCCCCCGGACCAGTCAAACATACATACATTGCACAGAGTCGAGGAGGCCCATACATTTTCATAACCTTTTCACAACTTATTTCGCTTCGTTTTCACTGACTCACTCAGTCACTCCCTTTTATTTTTTTTCTTTATTTTTTTTTACTATTTTCAACCACGTCGATTGACGGCGGTTACGTCGACGAGTTAATGAAACAAAAAAAAACAAGAAGGCATTTACTAGGTGACGAGCCTCGAGTTAGGATTATTATACGTAGATGGCGTTGGTAGTGAATTAGAGAGGCAAATAGTAAATTTGCACAATTGGGGGAAAAAAATGCTGCTTAGGTTAATAAAATTGTGTTTACGTCAATAACACAGGTTCTAACCTCAAATGTAAAAACAATTCGGTCGGTCTATCGGTCTCTCTCTCAACCCTCTCGAAAGCCGAGAACCGACGCGACGACTGGCGAGGTAATGGAGAACCCGGAGCCGCGTTTCACGCCTCCGCGATTCTCAAACCGTCTCGAAAATCTCAACGTTGGAAATAATACAACTTTGTGTGTTCCTTGGGTCGGAGGATCAAAGAGAAAACCGAAGCACGTTTCGAGCCTGTGTGTGTGTGCCATACAGTGGCCGAAGGGGTTCCACGGAGACGAAAACCTTCCCCCCACGACGATAACCCCCAAACCCTCGAACCTCGAGGCTTCTGTTTCTCCACTTTCAACGACCACGATCGTCTTTTGTCTTGTTGGCAACTTTCTTCGGGGTTTTGTCGTCGGTTTCGCATCGTCGACGAACTCAGAGTCGCACGAATTTCGGGCAAAACTGGGTTTTGCCATTTTAGGTTAGGAAAGATTATCATCCTTTAACTATATAGACGACTTTCGCCGCCATTTTGGTTTAACTAATGTTTGAGTAGGGTTCATTTGGGTTTTTTTATTTTACAATAACAAATTCGCCGTTTTTTAAAGCGAAAATCGCGTTTTTGACTTCCCAGTGTTACCAACATTTGAAAAATCAATCGCGAAAAAAAATCGGGAAGATAAAAATGAATTTTTATCTTCCCGTCCGTATGCTGGCTAAACAACGCTATATAGACGAAATGTTCACATGAACAATGTTGTAGAGAATTGAATTTCCCACAAAAAAGTTCCGAGACGGAATGTGTCTAACATTGATGGTTTAAGCGTGGGAAAGCTCGAAAGTCCGTCAATGTGGAAAACTGCGAGACTGATAGGCGTTCGTAATTTTTTGGACAGTCAATTTATTTGAAAAAATTGTAAATCTTCACTGTTCAATTGTGATCTTTGAGAACGTTTCTCATAACTTCCGCTATGTCGCTTGGATTGCTGTAAAAATATCGAAATTTTGGGTCCGTCGAGCGACGATTGAAAGCTTCGCTGATTATTTCACCCTGTGGACTGTAGAATATAATTCGAGGAACGTAATTTCCATCCGGTTGAAATTTTTTGTCTACCGACAAAACGTCCGAACCACTCGGCACATTTACCATTACGAATCTGCAAAAAAAAACATAAGAATGAAATTAATTAAATAAGAAAAAATTAAATTTTTTTAATCGTTTAAAAATAAAAATAAATTAAAACTCAATACTTACCGATTGCTGAGATCGATAAGTTGCATGGATTTGGAAAATTTTTCCTTGAGTTTTTGACAAGCCGGACACGTGTCCCGATGAACGATGAGAAATATTGGTTTATCGGTTTTTTTGGCTTCGTCGAAACCCTTTCCAACCAATTTCCATTTGTACGATTTTCCAAATCCTCGATCGTCGTCCGAATGGTTATCATCGTCACTCGCGAAAACACGACCTACCAATGGCTTGTCGATCAACGATAACACATTGAACAACACCCCAAAATAATTCAAACACTTGAACATGTTGGAAAAATTGAAAAAAGATTTTTTTCGTCTTTATTTCAAGTGTAAAATAATGACGAATTATGAAAGAATCTATATTATTCGTTCGTTTAAACTGATAAATTTGGGGACTGACATTTTTTTTTTCGACAATCAAAATAATCAAATGAAGATGAACGAGAGGGAAATGAATCTGAAATTGCACCTTTTGAAAATTCGGTTAGTCTCAATTGTTTAGAAATATCATATACAGTGTGATCAAAGGGGAAAAAAATATAAGCAAAATATATAAAAATATTAATAAAATGAAATAAAATATAAAAAAAGTTAATCATCGAATATTTCATGCTACAAATAATATATTACACATATTTTACCACATTTACTTAATCGGAAAACTGGAAACTTTCATTAGAAACCGTTAATATTAGTTTATAAATTTATCGTGATATAATTTTTTAAGAATATTATAATGATTTAATATCCTATTAATTTTTTTTATAAATCATCGTATCTTCTTGCATCTCAATTTATAATCTTTAAAAGACTTTTAAAAAGAACTTCTTTCTTTTTTTCGTTTTTGCCAACTCAGAATACTTTTTAAAATTATTTTTCAATTTTTTTGATAATTTTAAATGAATTAAATTTAAAAAAAATTATTTTTTTTCAATGAGAAAAGTAAATGTTGAAACGTCCTGTATGTGCATCGAGACTATTTGTAAAATAGCACAAGTGCACGGTGTTTGTGCTCAATTGAGACGTGGCAATGTGGAAGAGTGTCGTTCGTAATTCGAACGTGAGGGGGGAGGGGAGCACGTTGATATTAATGATACAACGTGTTGGCTGGCCTTGCGACAGTTAATTAACGGTCTGATGCTTCGAAGGTTCGCGTGACAATCGTTATAGACGGATGACCACCATACCATCAGCTGGGCCTCGTTTCAAAGTGAACATCGTCGACCTTGACGTCACAATTAATCATTTTATCCGGTAACTGATTCTCTGCAGCACGTAATCGATGATTTTTTTAAATGTCTTGACGTCGTTTTTTTTTAGTTCAACGACCTTAATAACGTTTAGTGTTTTATTTTTTTTACGAATTAAATTGAATCGTCAAAAAAATTTCAAAATGGTCAAACAAAGTTTTAATTCTTACATTTTTTCTTCTTATTTATTATTAATTTGTAATTCAAAAAGAATAATAATTTTAATATAATTTCGTCAAAAGTTAATAGTTTCGATTGTTTTTGTCAATTCAGTACTAATTAAATTGTAATAATATTCAATTTTATTTGCACAACAGATTAAAATTTTTATAACAGAAAAATCGACACTTTAGAAACAAGAAAAAGCGGGTTTTTAATTCAAAAATCAAAAAATTATAATTAACAATAAACTTAATAAACTAAATAATAAAATAATAAATTATTATTATTGATTTGCGAAATAATGTTAAAAAATAACATTTTTATGTTCATCTTTATTTTTCTTATCTGTAGTTGCCACATGGATTTTAATTTATTTCTAATGATTGACGTTGAGACGTTATCGCGTCAGGTTCATTACACGGTGAGCTTCGATGTAAATTAATATAAATAAAAACGTTCCGAATTTACGGTGCACAAGGAGCGGTAGGAGAAGAGGGGGGGGGCGATGGAGTATAAAAAAGATTTGAAAAAAAGCTAGCGGGGAAAGAAGAGTACGAGTCAGGGGATAATCAGTCTCGAGCGCTCGTCTATCTATCACCGAGCTGTCGCACTTTGCATTCGCACCGAGACAGGTGTCGGGGACAGCGGGTAAAACGCGATAAAAAAAATAAGAAGAGTTTCAATATACGTGGGGCCGAAAAAACCGAAAGAAACAACAAAAAATAAATAAATAAACAAAAAAAGAACCGAAGATGTCGAATACTCGTCAATTTACGTTTTTCTGTATTATTTTAATTCTGTGTACTGTGTCCAAAGTCATTTCTCAGAGCTGTGCTGAACAAGGTCAATGGGTAAGCGACCATTTTTTATTTTATTTTATTTTATTTTATTTTATTTTATTTTATTTTATTTTACCGATTGAGTATTATTTTTCTGGCAGTAAAATCAATATAAATTCGTGGAATTCGTGTTTTTCAAATTAACAAAATTCTTTATCTAATATATTTTTGGAAATAAATTTTACAGTGTTCCGATGATAAATTGTGCTGCGGTGGATGTTGCAGAAAAAACGTTTGCCTGGATAGTAAGCGTTCATACTAATTTTTACTACAACATTTATTCATGAAAAAAATTTCCATCAAATTAAAATCTCATATTTTCACTTTATCTGTTTTTCTATTGTCTTTAATTTTTGTGTGAAGCCAATATCGATGCTGTTGTTTTTTTTTAGTGGACGGACCTTGTACCGTAATGGACGATCTGTGTCTCAGCCACAAATGTCCACCGGGCCTTGTATGTTACGTTTATAAACCGTCCTGTGCTGGCTGCAGTCCCTACGCAGACTGCAAACAGCAACACTAAAACTTAAGGTAAATAAAATGATATTAAGTTTTTATTTCCATAGAAAAAGACATCGAATTGTCACTCGAATTGCTTGTACATCATTTTCTGGTCTTTTTCATTATTATCCATTCTATTTGTCACATTGCAAATTCATGTTTTTGAAAATTCCCGCCAAAACGATCTTCGTCCCAATAACCAAGATGTCCATCTGCTATTGGCTAGAATCACAATTGTCAGAACTTTGGTGACACCCTGTATAACAGCCCACAGACAAACAAAATGGCGTCCATTAATCATTCCATTTCATAAATTAACAAACGCATATCCAAAATTCTTTCTCAATTGTCGTTTTATTACGTAAAACAATAATCCTCCCTCTCACAATCCATAAAAGATATCAAAAAAACAGGAATGAAAATTTATATACACCGTGTAACAAGAAAAAAAAAATTTCAAAATAAACCCAAATGTATATTCTCATACAACCCACAATATGTAGTACGACAATCGGCCACAGCGTACCACGCAAATGGACAATCCCCCAACTCAATTTTCTCGCGCGAGATGTCGCTCGAGTCGTTGGGGGAGTGCAAACAATGTCACCGTCAGGTTTCGTGACGACTGGAAAGCCTCGCGAATGAGTTGCACAGGTTGATTGTCCATGACTTGCCGTTTTCCGAAGCTCCCAAAAGCATTCAACAAACTCCCCCCACCCTACCCCGCCCTAAGAAAGATCACAAGCCGCCGCTCCCTAACCTCTTCCACCGTTTCCACTCGCTCTTGTGTTATCTTCCGGCTAAGGGCATCAGATCTCGAAATTCAACGCTCGGCTGAGTGTTTCCCAAGCTTGTGGCCTGTGCCGCTGCAGCGGTAACCCGCAACTTATTTTCACCGGGGTTACAAAACGCGTACCTTACCGCCGAATCCCAACCTCCCCTTTGCCCATCCCGCCGACGGTGCTGCAGTCCTTAAGGGAGACGGATTGTTTTGAAGCGCAATGGTGCGCCACTTTGAGGGGGACCTCGAGTGAGCTTGGAAAAAGATAAGGGCTGGAAGGTCGCGATGGGGTGGTTGGGGGAGAGAGAGAGAGCGAGAGGGGGAGGGGCATGTAACCTCGTACAAAATACACCCTTGAACGGGAGGGGTTACAAATGAATCTCTGTGACTACCGAATCGTATGTTAAATCGTTTAATCGACGATACGAATTCGTCAATTGTCCGAAACATGTGCTACAGAAGCTCACTTCAGACCTCAAACTTCGATCTTTTTTTTTTTTTTTATTCTTTTCGACAGTACTTGTGGAGTGTGAAACAGTTTATAGCTTATTTAGGTTATTCGTTGTTGTACTTGTTGAAGAGTTAAGTATCCACAATTAGTGGGTTAAGAAGACGATATTCCCTGAAATTATGAATAGTTTTCGATATGATTGTGGTTTTCATGGGTCATTTTGTTGCGACTTACTTCACACCGTAGCTCGGTCTACACTAGCGCCGCGAGTGGAGACTTTGGAAACTGAAACTTTTACAGAAATTAATGTTAGAATTATTTGGCGGGACTGTTAGTACTTCTTCGTTCCAGTATTTTCATTAGTTTTTTGTAACTTTGAAAAACTGAGAAAGAATAATTGAAATGCTGATATTTCGATTCATTTTGAATCAGGTCATTGCAAATTAATCTTCATGAAAATTCTATTAATATTTTATCAGTGATTTCTCTTGCACTTCGTCAACGAAAATGCAACATTTTTGGATTTTTGTATTGTTTGAAATTTTTACTTTAACGTCAGCCATCTTGGAAAAGTTCATACGAGATAGATTGTTGCATATATTTTTATAAGCTCAGAATCGCAGCTTCCCGATCAATCTGCATCATCGACCGTCGAAGATAACCATGCAAGCGAAAATACACCATCAAAGCCGCACAATTCACAGTAGATAAGTTACTGACACTAGGTCGGTAACTTACCGACATGCGATATTCCTGGGGTTTTTTACGCGTTACCGTCTGCGTTCATTACTATCCATCGTGCGGTGTTTCGTCATTAAAAAGATATCGCGCCCTCGACATCGTATGACCTCGGTCGGTAACGAAAACTGTAATCCATATTCCTTGGCCACTATTGATTTTAAAGATGAACAAAAAGAACGATAGTATTTCTCGGACATTTCCGCAGTCGACCGTTCTCATATTTTATCGCAATGCCAAACCGTTACGAAGAATTTTGAGTTATGGAAATTCTGCTATCTCGCACTATCACTGTTTGGTGGGAGTTTGAACTTTCAGCTGATAATCTCAATGTGATGCAACACTCTGACTAAAATCAATGCTACAATTTCAGAAAAAAATGACTATGCCCAGCTAATTCATTCGCAATGGCGACATTAATAAAAATATATAATTGTCGACTTGTGAAGAACGATGGGAAATTAAATTGGAATTTATTTTTAAGCTGCTCGAGTTTAAGACCGCGAAAATAATTGAAAAGAATATCCGCGACTTTAATAAAAAGTACATAGAAACAAGATATCAATTACGCAAGATTATTAATTACAATTTATTGCAAAAAATTGCAATTCAAACGTTCAAAAAAATGTTTACCATTATATAAATTGATATTTTTTATTTCAGAATGAAAAAAAAAAAAATTTTCTTCTCTTGTGACTTGTTTGCACAAATTTGCTGTGACCAGGAGTCGAACCTGGGTTACTACGGCCACAACGTAGGGTCCTAACCACTAGACGATCACAGCTGTCGGAGAAGTTGAAATCTCACGATTGGAGAAAGAACGTTGATCCGGATTATGGATCACTTGATCGTTCGACCGTGTCCGACATTCACTCAGAGCTCAGCTTGCCACGAACGCAGCTTCGTTCAAATGACGTCACGAAAAATAATTTTTCTTTTAATTTAAACATTTTTTTTGCAAATGTTAAAAATTTTTTTGTATTCGGAAATTTTTTTTTTGAAAACATTATTAAAATAATATTATTTCAATAAAAATAAATATGATTAAAAACGATATTTCTTATCCTGATCGGTGTTTAATAATGAATCAAAGTGTTGATAAAACTGTTAAGGTGAAGTTAATAAATATAAATAAAAAATAATCGACAAGGTAAAAATTATTTTATTTATTATCGACGAAACATTGTTATTTTTTACATATTGAACGTCCTTAGATACTTCGAACTCTCTTCTTTTCTCTGTACAGTACCGTTTGTTGAACTGAAACAAAGAAACAAGAAAGATTTTTTTTATCAAAATTATATCGAAAAGTGTAAAAAAAAAGGTTTCAACGAAAAAAATGGAGTCACCATAAGTGAGAAGTCGATGAAAAATATGAATCAACAATTCTTCATATTCAAATTTCAAATTTAATTTAATTTATTTCCATAATCTTACCGAAAGGATCGAATTTCATAAATTCCAATTTTTCACCGAGTCTCTCGCGTACCAGACGTATCTTGTGGTCGGTAACGGTGCTCTCTACCAGAACCAGAATGTGTCTGTAATGGAAATTCAAAAAAAAAAAATGGTAACAATAAAATTAATTTGTAAAAAAAAAAAAGTTACACGTGACAAAAATGTTTTCCAGAATTTTTTTCTGTCGATTACAGTTCTTGTTACCGATCGAGAGGTTTTTTCCTCATCGTTCTAGTGCGAAATTAGAATTATAAGAAAAAAAAGGAAGCTGAGCTTTGTCCTCAATTTTTTTGAAATTATTATAGGATTTTTTCTTCAGTCGGTAAGGCGAGAATTTTTGGACAAGTTATCGGCATCGATACTGCAGATAGTGCAGTCACATGACACGTGAGAGATGGCAGCACGTGCATCTTCTGCACGCTAAGCTTCAGAACAATTGATACAATAATTGAAAAAAAAATTGAATTTATAAACTACCAGAAATTCGAAACACACGACTTTTTCTTTTCGTTCTAGCTCAGAATATTGTTGAAACATCTGAAAACAGTTGTCAAGATTATTTTGTCACGACTCGTTACGAATTTCATGATTCCTAACCTCTAAGATGGAAGTATCGAACCGAAAAATCTATTTTTACAAAATATTCGATGATTCTTACTTGCTCTTGGCCTTCTTTGCACATCGCAGAGCCGTCAGAAACACCATTTCGACGACTTTTGCCTTTAGAAATTCAACCGCAAGTGAAAAATCGACGAATGTCCTCGAGGGGTTTCGAAAATAATTTTGAGGTTAACTATCGCCGGCCAATCAGCTGTTTTGGGTTAAAAGCGTCCATTTTCAACGGTAGAGGTCACTGATTCACCGTTCTCATCTCGGTCGGTAACAAAATGAAGAATTTTTTCTTACAGATTCTGTTACCGACTGAGCATACGCAATTATTTTTTTAAATACCTGTATAAACGTTGTAATTGACCTATTGGTGTGAATTTCAAAATAGAATGTATCTTATGTATCTCTACTAAATTTTATTAATGAACTTCCAACGAAATAATTTACAAACAAATGAAAAAAATAAAAAAAAATAATAATAAAAATCATAAATTAAGAAAAAATAAAAAACGAGAGAATAAAAATCTTAAAAGATGGTTAATCAAATGTTTTTTTTTTTTTTTTTTTTTTCCATATTCGATGTCTTTGTCCTAAAAATATTTTTCTATGTTTTGTTTTTTTGTATTTTTGTACTGTACAAATAAATATTCATGAATTTGTTATTGTAATACAAAATACATTAATTTTATTGCACTACAAAAAATAAGTAATTGCATTTCAGTCTCGTACACAATTATACACAATTCGATTTGGATCAGTATAGACGCGAGAGATTCTTGTTTGTACGGAGAAGAAAAAAAAATCAATAATTAAAAAATACAATTGCCCAGCTGTGAGCCGTTGATTATTATATAAATTTTATCGGTACAATGTTTCACACAACAAGTCACTATAATTATGCATGTTTCGCTTTTACTTAGAAAAACAAAAATATTTATAATTCGATACTTTTGCTTTATTTCATTTTCTGCAATTATTCGTTTGTTTGTTTGTTTTTTTTTTCACTCGATTTTTATTTTCTGTAGTTTCTTCGTCAGGAAATCGTTTCGTTGCTAAATTTCTTTCCTTCTTTTTTTTCGATCATGAAAACACACACTTTCACGAAATTATTTTAGTAGAAAAAATTGTATTTGTTTATTACAGTTTGGGCAAAAAAAAATGATAATTAAGTACAGCAGTCAACACGCATCGAAATACAAAAAATAGCGTCAAAAAAAAAGATTCCTCAAACGCAATAAATTGTATAAATAATTGAAAAAAAAAATTGGGAAAAAAAAAAGAAAAAAAACTTGGCACTAAACGACCTGTGGATAAATGTTAGAAGCGTTAATTTTCATGAAACTCACGAGAACCAAATCCCAAATCCACATCAGACTTTTATTATTCAAAATAATTTTCGGTTTTGCATATTTCATAATTATTCGATCGAATATTCGCGAAAAAAAAATATTCTCGATTATATTCCCAGCAAAAAAAAAAACAAAATGCCGGAAGAAATAAACTGTCCATCGAAACCACAGGACGGATCAGTGAAGAAATTTATTTTACGTTTCGATTCTCATTTTTTTCGTCTTCTTCTTCTTAGGAACACCGTTTTTGTAAATAATTGTAAATAATTGTAAATTATAATAATATATTACGAAGATCTTGAAAAAATCTGTCTTCTCGAAGATGCACAAATGCCAAAAGATCGTATCCTACTTCAAAAACACATTCAGAAAGAAAAAACACAAATGAAAATTTGAAAATCGAAAAAAAAAAAAAAATCCCATCAAATATATTTGTATTGAAAATTTCGATCGATTAATCGAGAAAAAAAAAAAGTTTTCATCAAATAATCGAATTAGTCAAAAATTAACAATAAAAAAAAATCGAATTTTGATTTTTTGTTTTTTTTTTTCAATTTTTGCGTTATTTATTTATTCATTAATTATTATTATTATTTTTTTTCCGAGTCTGACGGACAGTCCGGTCAAGCCTTGACCTTGTCATTGGCGAGAATCTCCAATCGTTTGACAATTTTCACTATATCAGCGGTTTTGGCAATTTTCAAATAATCAACGTGACGAACTTGTTGCAAACACGCGAATGTCGGTAACAATTTGCAAATTATTCTCACGTGTTCCTCGAGTTCGTTGGGAGTTAATTTTGTTCTGTAAGAATTGTCGAGTTTCGTGAGCACAAATTCCAACGGTAATACACCTTTTTTCTCGGCCACGAAAATATTGCGAATTATTTTCGACATTTCGGGAAGTCTGGAATAAATCGTGGCTTCTTTGTCGGCGGTTGGGGTTCTCGTCATTGCTTCGAGAGCTTTGGCTGCTTGCTTAGCACGTACCTGGGAACAATAAACAATGCAGAACAAAAAACGTCAGACGTTTCGAAAAAAAATTATCGTTTAACAAAAAAAATAAAAATAAATAAAATAACATAAAAATAAAATAAACTGACGAAAAATAAAATCAACAAAAATGAAATAAATTAAATGGATAAAATAAATAAAATATATAAAATTGAATAAGAATAAAAATAAATAAAAATAAATAAAAAATAAATTAAAATAAATTAAATTAAAGTAAATAAATAAAATTAAATAAAAATAAATTAAAATAAATAAAAATAAATAAAAACTAACCCGTTCAAGCAGGGCCTTTGGTATTCCTTTGAGGGCTGAGCTCGGATGATTCGTCTGGGTCGTCGGAGTCGCCGGTGGCGTGTCCACAACCGTGATTTCAACTTTTCTCGGTCCTGACGATGTCGTCGTCGTTGAATCATCGTTTCGGGCTTCCGTGGTGCCCGAAATCTCGTCCATCGAACTCTTCGACGTCATCTTCGCCTCGGCCAAACGTTGCAGAGCCCGTCCCATCTTTGTGTCGCAGTTGAACAACGTTTTGGCTTTTTCTGAAAAAAAAAATAAAAAATAAAATAAAATAAAATAAAATAAATAAATGAATATTGAAGATAATAATTAAGTAAATTTTCATATCTATCCGAAAAAAAAAAATTAAAACATAAATAAATAAATAAATAAATATTGAAGATAATAATCAAATAAATTTTTATATTTTTTGAAAAAAAAAAAATTATTTTAACGGTTAATGAATTAATTAAATCGTTTGTTTGCACAGCTAAATTGCTTCGCTGAAAGACGATGACCTGTCTGCGAAATGCAATATAAACATCCTCAAAATATTCAATTATTATTATTTTTTTTTTCTTTACGAAAAAAAAATTGTTATTATTGTTGTTAATATTTTGTCTGCATCGAATTTGGACTTTACACACGAGAGACTCGTTAAAAAAAAAGTGCATCACCATTCGCTTTCTCTCTTTACTCTCCGACTTTTTTTTTTTTTTTAATCTCTCCAAATAAAAGAATTTGTTTAAAAAAAAAAAAATTTTTTTAAATAAAAAAAATTGTTATGACAAAACAGAGGGTGACTCACTGATCCTCGCTATAGCCTGACGTTCGTTCAAACACGTCTCGAAACCGTTATCGATAAACAACATGACGACGATGAAAAACTATATATATATATTCGTAAGCAACAATTTTTAAATCCCGTCTGACAATTTTCGTCAACGTCTCGACGGTTTTATATACAATGTATACATACATATACACCAATTTTTTTTCGCACGTGATTGATTTGCAAACACAGCTTTTTTTTTTTTTTTTAATCGTGTTGCATATTTGCTGAATCGTTTAATCCGCGAAATTCTGTTTTTTTTTTCTTGTGCAATTGCAAACGAGGTCAATTTGCATCATCGCGAATCGAGTGCGACAATTTTTGTCGGTCAGGAATGTAAAAGAAAAATAATAATAATAATAATAATAATAATAATAATAATAATAATAATAATAATAATAATAATAATAATGATAATAATTTGTTTTGTCACAATTGAGAATCGTCAACACAAATTGGGTCAAGAATCACGTCGATGAAAAAATGTTTATCGCCAAGTTTCGAAAAAAAAAGAATGAAAAAAAAAAAATCAAAATTTAAAGAATGCGATTGAAGCGAAGATTACAAAATCGTCGAACCAATTTTCATTTTGATGCATTTTTTCGGCGAGAAGAAATAATTCTTTTACGCGATTAATTATTTCACTTTGCAATCTGGATTCTCCGATTGCAAACGAAAAAAAAAAAAAAAAAAATTAAACGAAGAAAAAAACATAAAACGAAAAAAAAAAATTAAACGAAGAAAAAAAATTAAACAAAAATGTTGTCGATGTTTTTTTTGCGAGAAAAAAAAATAATTTTACTTTTCTTTTTTACGTCGCAATTTGGGTCGTTCGATTGTAACGTAATAATAAAGAAAAAAAAAATTGCACACGAATTGGAATGGATTTTATGAAATGACATTTTTTTTTTTTTTGAAAAAAAAAAGATGGACTTAAAAGACCTACCGAGTACTTGGGAGGCCGAATGGGCCTTCTCCACGTTCGGTGGTTGTGGCAATTCGGCTCGGGCGATATCGACGCAACCCTCGACGTCGAATTCCGGATGCCAACGTGTGATCTTCTCCTTCGGTATTCTCATCGGATTGTCCAGACTCAACAAAAACTTTTCGTGCTCGTTCTTCACCTTATCTGAAATACAAAAATTTTGAAAAATAATTTATTTCAATGAAATTTAATTTTTTTATTTTCATGAATAATTTATTTTGATGAAATTTTTTATTTTTTTTTATTTTCATGAATAATTTATTTCGATGAAATTTTCAATAATTGGATCGACAAAATATGCCTTTTTATATGTCTACAATTTTTACGTTATAATTTTTTCCTTCCACATTGGATTGTCAATAAAATATAATTGGCAATGTAAAACGTGGATTATTATTTTATTTTTATTTTTATTTCATTTGAATTTAATTTTATTATTATTTTATTTTCAAAAAAAAATATTTTTTCACGTACCCAGAAGAACGTTGTAAAACTTTCGTCGTCTCTCCAACAAAATTCCGGGTCCCATGCTCATCTCGGAAGCGGATTTGAGCACGTTGTCCGGATCCGGAGTGTTACGTCCATTTTTCTCATCGACCACGGGCACCACGACGAGTTCGTACTTCTCTTGCTTGGACGTTGAACCGAAATTTCGCATTTTTTCTTGACGATAATCGAATGCTTCCGGATAAATTGTTTTTATCTGTGCCAAATGTTCGATGGTGAAATTACGACGCAACAATTCTTGAACAGCTGGTTTCAATTTTTTGAACGTTATCACTTCCTTGCGATTGAACAACATTCCCGCTACCTAAAAGACGTGAAACAAAAATATTTATAATTTTAAAAAATGGTTGAAAAAAAATTAATTTTTCAGTTTCGAAAAATAATTTTTTAGTTTCGAAAAAAAAATTTTTTTAAGTGAAAAAAAAAATGATAATTACCGTATCGACGCATCTGAATGCCTCGGCGAGGAATCTGTAGTTGTAGGGCAATGGCAAAGCCGACGTGCCACTGTCGACGAGAGTCTGATATCTCTGATAAGCCGGAACTTTCGTCGGACTGGATTTCGATGGACTCGACGGAGTTTCCTTCGGAGCGAATAACAATCTTCGTTGGGGACTCGCGCTTTCCGGCAATCTCACGTTTTTCGTGGGACTCAGCAGCGATTTGCTCGGCGAACGCGAGACTTTCGATGGGCTGAAAAAATTAATTATATAAAAAAAAAATTAACTTTTAAATTTGTGAAAAATATTTTTTTCTCTCTTTATTTATTATTTTTTATGTATTTATTTATTTTTATTTCAAATTGATATTTTTATATCCATCAAATTGTTTTGTGAAAATACATTTTTTTCAAGTTGTGCGAATGAAACTCGATTTTATTGATTCATATTTCCATCCCATAAAAAACTCAATTGAGAATATTATAAATGATTGTGTGGGGAAAAATAATTGTTGCCATTTAGCAACTTGTTTCGATGGTTAATTAATTTTGTCGATTTAATGGAATCTATCAATTATTTCGAAGGTGAAACGGGTCGACATTGAAAATTCAACAATGAGCTTCGACAATAGTCACGATTATCAAAAAATCGATTAGACCAGACGAAAATGTGTAATCTACAGGTCTTACAAATTATACGAAAGCCTTGAGCTAATAAACGTTGGACTAATTGGTATTTTATGATACTCAGAGTCTCGAATTTGTAGACGGTTTTTGAAATTTTCGAACGATTCGAAAACTTGCGATCCAACCAAACGATTTATTTTTATCCGAAGCAATAACGATTTTTTTTTTTTCGAAAAATTAATTTAAAAAAAATATATATATTTAAAAAAAATAATTGAAAACTTTAAATAGGAAAAAATGATTATAATAAAATTGAGGAATTTCCGGTTAGATTTTCTGAGATAGATTTCAATTTTTAATTTCACAATTGAGGTCATTGAAGTTTGATATATAAGTATATATATATATATATTTTTTGCATTGAAATATCTCGATTTGATTTTCTTCGAGAGTTATCAATTTATTTTACTGGCAAATGATTTTTTTTTTATTTGCATAGCCAGTTTGGGGATAAGATTAAGTGGGCAACGAGGGCTGGAAAGTTCCTTTGATTCATATGACATTAGAAATTCCCTGATAACTTTGGAGAAGAGATATTCGATGAGTCATTCACAAAATGTTTGCTCCAAAGCTTGCAAAACAAATATTACATTAGTCATTGGCTCAAATTTTTGATCCAATGAGTAATATAAATTCCGGATAATTTTTCATTTAAATCTTTTTAAATAAATAAAATATTTAAATAATAATTTTGAAAACAACTCAAACGTTGTAATATCAATTCCAGACAATTCTGTGCAAGTAGCAGCGAATGAAATAAATAAACTCTCACATAAATAAATTAAAAACATTTCAATAGATGAAAATTTTTAAATTCACAAATCTGCTGAAAAAAAAAAAAAAAAATTAAAATAAAATCAAATAAATAAAAACAAGGAAAAACGAATTAAAAACATTTTTCTTTTTCCCAAATAAGTTTAAATAAACAAAAAAATATTTTTGAAAAGTTCTACAAAAATTATTTTCCAAATCATTCAAACGCGTACGTTTGAGTTCTTTTTATTCAAATTTTCGTTTGTCATTTAATTTTCTCACCTAACGGGAACCTCCAATTGAATCTGATCGAATTTCTTGATCTGCGGCTTCCTCGCTTTATTGTCGTCCTTCTCCAATCTGTCCAATTTATCCTGACAGCCTCTGATCTTGGCTATGGAAGCTTTGAGTTCGGCCAATCTGGACGATTTGTTGATTCTGGATTTGATCTCGCCGAGGCTCAGATCCTGTTTGGCCAGTCTGTCCATAAAAGATCCTTTTCTAGGCGTCGTCGACCCGGCCGCCGGCTCCTGCTCCGCCTTGGTGGGCGTCGCCGGAGCCTTCTTTCTCGGACTGAGCGGTCCCATTTTCTCGAAAGTCACCGTCTTCGTCTCTTTCTCGCCCTCGCCGCACATCTTCAGGAAAGTCTCTCTGATGTCCGTCTGACCTTCCTGGATGGAAAATTTGCGACTTCTGGTCACGCGCGCGCGTCCTCCGACCTTCGGAGTCATTCTCCCAGCCTGAACGCTTTTCGTCTCCGACGCTACGTTCCTAACCGTAGACGCTACTTTGGATTCGGTCGTAGCGGCGAACACCAATTTGGGACTGGAACTTCCGTTGGAATCTTCTTCGGGCGACGGAGTCAACGGTCGCGAATCTTCCGTCTTTGCGCGCAAAGTCGTCGTATCTACTTTCGTCGTTTCGTCGTTCGATCTTTCGACGACTCGATTTTGCTCCAAAACTCGTACTTTGGATTTGTTACGAATCTCGTCGGTTGCTTGGCGCTTTCGCGAATTGAAAAACGACGTGACCGAAGGCTGCGACATGACTGTTGTGTATTTTTTTTTTTTCGTTTTTTTTTTTTTTGGAGGTTACTTATTATTTATTTTTTTGGAGGTTATATACGAATATATATATATATATGTGTAATTTGGAAACGCTTTGTACCTTGCGTTCCAGCTGCTTCGGGGCTTCTTGTAACGGTCGTTGCGACCCTCAAAAAAAAAAAACAACAAATATGGTCGAATGAAAAAAAAATACAAACACAACGGAAAATTTTTGGGAATTTCGTTTGTGGCCTTGGACGGTTGCAAGGCGTGGATTATTTTTTTCAAAATTTCGGTGTGGCTGAATTTTCGTTGGATTTTACAGCCACGTCTGTGCTCATCGATGACAGACTACCCGCCAAACTCCGTTATCCCGCGTATTTCACCCAATTTTTCGGCGCGAAAAAACAATGACGCGTTAATTCCCCCACCGCGAGGACGAGTGCTTATCGCGCGAGTTTATTGGCGCGATCGAGGCGCCATGTGTGCGGCGACGTGAGGAGGCTGAGAGACGGGCTTGGGATGAGAAAGATCGTCATCGACGGTCATGTGACTGACGAGACGATTTGGTTATGTTCTCGCGACGACCGATGATGACGAAAGCAGATGGAAGATGGCGTGACTGACTATGGTCACAAAGTCGTGAGCTCTGTCTCGCTCGCACCGCGTACAGTCAGTTGAAAATATTCAGGTACAGCTCGACAGCTGCAACCACGGTCGTACATACCGACCGTGATAACAAATATACAATATAATATTTCATATATATATATATATATATATATATATATATATATATATATGTATATGAGGGATTTCACGAAATTAATGAAACAACTCACTGCATTGTCTTTTTTCCTGCAATGCTTTTTTTAAACCCCAAAATTCACATTGAAAACCACAAACCCATCTTATTCCCATAACGAAGTCGCAAACGGGATATAATTATCGATAAATAAAAAAACATCATTGCTCAATGAACGAAAACCAAAATCCATTCCCAAAGCCAATCGAACAATTTTACGTTTCTCGTTTTTTACAATTTCGAAATTCAAATTTCCCGCTCGTTCGTACAACCAACGGTCCAATTCCGTGCGATCCACGATTTTTCTCCCCGATAAACAACACGGTCCACCGAGTCCACGAATGGTTTTTCAATCAAAAATTTCGTTCCCCAAAATCCGAAATCCTCCACGCACACACACACACATACACACACACACACGTAAACGCACATCCATACGCCCCCTCCCCCTCTCCATGCTCGCACGATAAGGAACCTAAAAAAAAAAAACAACAACAACCAATAACAACGTGAAAAAAAAAAGAAGAAAAAAAAACGAAAGGAAAATTTTCAAAGAAATGAAAATGAAGAAAAGACATGGAAAAATAAAGTAAAAAAAAAATAATCATAATCGTGTTTTAGGTGAAGACCGTAAGTTACGAATAATAGTGTGTCAACTCGTTGCGGAGGAATGTGGCACTTCAAAATGGCTGCCCAGTTACTTTAGTAATTTACGGCTGTATCTTTCTTTGTTGTCGGTTGTTTAATTGCGTTAACGTCTAATACAATCGCAAATACGTTTTCGTACGTGTTAAATTTTTTCGTGATTATCGATAATCGACTGATGAATTTTTGTCGAAACGATTTTTTTTGGGGGTTATGAATATGCGTTATTGCGAATAAGCGATAAGGTAATATGCTCGGGTACGACAAACTGGCATCACCGTAGTTCTTCATCGTCGTCTTCGTCGTCTACGTTCTTTTTTTTTTTATTTATCGTTTTTTTTTTTAATTTATTTTTACGTTTTTTTACGTTTCTGTGTGTGTGTGTTTTTTTTTTTTCATAACTACGATATGACGAAAAAATTTGACGAATTTTGAGGTTAATGGTTTTTGGGAAAAAAATGTATTGACATTTTTTTTCTTTTCTTTTTTTTTTCGTTCGTTCGTTTCTCATGAAAGTTCGACAATAGTTTCTAACCATGTTTCGTGTATGTTACGAACCTTGGATTAACTTACATCGGTGTAATACGTGCATAGGTTAGATTTGTTGTGAAAAAGAAGAATAAAAAAAAACAAGAAAAAAAACGAAGAAGAAGAAAAAGCGAAGACCGAACTAACCGCAACAACAATTTGTCACCTCGATTCGAGGACCGCTACGACCATTTCGTGGGTAACATTTGTTTCTATTGTTGTTTTGTTTTTTTTTTTTGTATCTTTACTCGTCATTTACACATTTACATATTTTTCTCTGTCGTCTTGTTTCTCCCTTTCCGTCCTTGCCATCATCTGTCTCGACAAAGTTTTGTTATTCCGTTTTTCTTGCGTCGAAAGAGAGGATTTTTGTCCTTTGCGGCTCTCGGTCTTTGTGTCTAAATATAGAAAATCTTTTTACGAACATTTTATTCCTTTTTTTTGTTTTTGTTGGCAGAATACATGAAATTTCGAAGAGGCAAATTTTGCGATGTCGATAGCGCCGACGATGTTGCGATAATCGTGTGTTTGTTCGAGTTGTGAAAAACTATTTGGAATTATGAGACGATCGAGAGATTTTATGAGCGGAGTAACGGAAAGAGGTCGTTGTCGAGACGGGTCTTGATTATTTTACAAATCGATCGACTCGCTCGATTCTGTTGTTTTGGAAAACAAAAATATCTTCCATATCTCAAATACCTGAAATAAAATATCTTCAATATCCTCAAATATCTCTATAACAGATATTTTTTATATCTCCAAATATATCTGAAGGAAAAACTTTGATATCACAAATATCCTGCCAAAATATCTTTAATATCTAAAATATCCTGCCGAAGTATATTTAATATCTCAAATAACTAAAGATAAGCATCTTCAATGTCTCGAACATCCCAACAAAATATCTTTAATATCGCAAATATCCTACCAAAATATCTTTCACGCCTCCGAATATGACGATAACAATATATTCAGTATCTCAAATATCTCTACGGAAAGAAAAAAAAAACTGAAACATCTTCAATCTTAAAATGTTAAATTATCATTTATCAAAAATCAATAATCGTCGTGACAGAAAAATTCTTGCAAAGTCTTTCCCTATTCTTTTTTTCCTTTAATTATTAGGTCGAAGATTGAAAAAAAATAAATAAATAAATAAATAAATAAATAGAAACAACTGTCGAGAATATGAAAATATATATGTATAAAAATATTGATGATTTATTTTTATGTTTTCTTTTCTTTTAAAATTGTTGCAGGCTCATTTATGTCGGAATCGGATTGGAGCTAGGTCCCAGAGGGCCTAGCATGGGCCACTATGAATCCGCCCGCGGTCAGCAAGTCAGGCAGTCGCGGTTCTGGATACCACCAAAAAGCATTGGCTGAAATTCGCAATTCTCTGTTGCCGTTTGCTAATATCGGTGGTACCGTTGAGGTGGGTTCGAGCGCGGCCAGCACTATATCAACATTATCGACCACGAGCGGTGTCAGTTCGGCTTCCGGTCTCAGCGGTTTATCCGCGACTTCCGGTAATCTCGTGGACAAGCCTGAACAACGTCAGGCCATAGCTCAACTCGCAGCAATGGGTTATTCCGAAGTAATTATCAATTATTTTTCAATTTAACAAAAAAAAAAAAAAAAAAAAAAACAATTAAATTATATTCAACATTTTTTTTTTTTGTTTCGAATTCTCTTCGATCATAAAATCCCCAGAGCTCGAAGTTGAAGTAAAAAAGAAAACAAAAATAACGTTTGTCTAATTTTTGACAATTTTAATGAATGAGAAAAATTTTTTGAAAACAATATTTTTTTGTTAATCGTTTCGGCGCTTGTAAAATTCAATTATAATTATTTCTCCGGCAAGAGCGACTTTGAAATCGTCAAAATCACATTCCTAACATGCACAATCAACCCCCCAGCCCCTCGAAAAAAAAAAACAACCCCAAACACTCAAAAAAAAATCTATACTAAAATTTTTAAAAAAATTCTTAAAACTCAATTAAAAAATGATTCTTAAAAAAAACCATCCCCTTTTCTTTTCCCAGGCCATCGGTCTTCGTGAGTCTTCGTCAAAATTTCCATCTTTCATTTTGTCAAATGTTTTTTTTCTCAAAATTTAAATTTTATCGAATAATAATTCATTCTACATTCATTTCTGTTTCTTTTATTTTTTAACCTAGGTGATAAATTAGAAAACGACGCTCCACATACCGAACCAAAAAAAAAAAAACAACCCCAAACACCCTAAAAAAAAAACCCAAACCAAAATTCAAAATTCAAAGTAAAAAAAAAAAAATTCTCAAAACTAAAAACAATTCTAAAAATAAAAACCCCCCTTTTTATCTTTTCCCAGGACATAGGTCTCCGTGCCCTGAAGCTCGCGGGCTGGCGTCTGGACGCGGCCATAGACTTCCTCAAGCAGGCCCAATCGGAATCCCTGAACCACACCAAGCTCACCACAAAATTAATCCGCAAGCCTTCCCTGGAGCGGGAATTGAGTCTTCAGCGTGGCAGCCCGGCCCTGGACAGCGGTGCGGGATCCTCGCGTTCCGACAGCCCCCGTCAGACCGAACTCACCCCCCACCCCCAATTGTCCCGCCAATATTCCCCCAGTTTCGTGGATCGCGAGCCCCCACCCCCGCCACCCCCTCGATGTTCCTCCACGCCCCCTCCCCCACCCCCTCCCCACGGCCCGTACCCCCAACAACCCTCGGTCCCCACGAACATGCAACAAATGTTGAAAAGAATGTCCCCGGCTCCGGTAGTTCCGTCCCGACCTCCCCCAACCGTCCCAGGTTGTCCCACCTCGTCCGCCGCCAGTGCTCCGCAACGTGGAACAAGCCCCGTAGCCCTGACCAACGGCACGTCCAACCCCCGTCAACCGATGATCGTGCAAAACGGTCCCCAAGTCCAACAACAATTGTCCCAACAGATACAAGCTTTGAGCATTTATCAAACGACGACAACGTCGTCCCAGATCGAACCGCCGCCTCCCTACCCCATAGTCCCGTCCTCATCGACCTCCCAGGGACCTCCCCAACCCCCTTCGTACACCGCATCCATGCAGAATCGTCAATCCCCAACGCAATCCCAACAGGACTATCGAAAAAGTCCATCCTCGGGAATTTATTCCGGACCCACATCAGCGGGCTCCCCGAGTCCGATAACAGTCACGACGGGGGCTTCCTCCACGCAGAATTCCATGGCCAGACCGACGCCCCTTCAAGCTTGGGGCGCCAGACAAGCCAAGACCCAGCCACCGATAATAATGCAATCCGTCAAAAGCACACAAGTGCAAAAACCGATTTTGCAAACTGCCATTGCTCCGACGTCGCCTCAACCGATTTCTGGAGCCGGAACGAGCACTCCACCGCCTCCACCGTCTTACGCATCGTCCATACAACACAAACAGGCCCAGCAGCAACAGCAACAACAGCAACAACCCATGCCCCCGATTTATCAACAAAACAACAGTGTTTCCATGAGTTCGGCTGGATCGATCAGTCAAACGGGTGTCTCGGGGGTTCCCACGACCGAGCCACCGAGTTACGCGACTACCATGCAAGCTCTTGCAGCCCAGAGAAGCATGCATCATCCACTACCGCCTCCGCCTTACGGCGGAAACGACGGAGAATCAAATGGCGGAATTTCCACGGTTGAAAGTTCGTCAGGTCCTAGATCTTCGCCCACCACTCATCATCATCCTCCTCTTCAACGAAAATACTCACCGGGTGATCCTTGTCATCATCCTGGTGAAAGTCCGCCACTTCCTCCGACAGCTTCGACTTCAGTCACAACCAGAAATATTAATTCACATCACGGTCCGATTGCCGATCAACAAACACCCGGAAAAAGTGGCCCATCGGCTTACAAGATAAAACACCAATCGCCCATTCCCGAACGCAAACACATGAGCAAGGAAAAGGAGGACGAACGCAGAGACTGCAAAGTTCGTAATTATTCACCGCAAGCCTTCAAATTTTTCATGGAACAACACGTGGAAAATGTTTTGAAATCGCACAAACAAAGATTGTACAGAAGATTGCAGTTGGAACAGGAAATGGTGAAGATCGGTTTATCGGCCGAGGCTCAGTGTCAGATGCGGAAAATGTTGTCGCAGAAAGAATCGAATTATATTCGTTTGAAAAGAGCGAAAATGGACAAATCCATGTTCACGAAGATAAAACCAATCGGGGTTGGGGCTTTTGGCGAAGTGACTTTGGTCAGAAAATTGGATACCAATCAATTTTACGCGATGAAAACATTGCGTAAAGCCGATGTTTTGAATAGAAATCAAGTTGCTCATGTTAAGGCTGAGAGAGATATTTTGGCTGAGGCGGATAACGAGTGGGTCGTTAAACTTTATTATTCGTTTCAAGACAAGGATAATCTTTATTTCGTCATGGATTATATTCCCGGTGGCGATTTGATGTCGTTGTTGATCAAATTTGGCATTTTTGAGGAACCATTGGCGAGGTTTTACATAGCTGAATTGACATGCGCTGTCGAGAGCGTGCACAAAATGGGTTTTATACATCGTGATATCAAACCCGATAATATACTGATCGATCGCGATGGTCATATAAAACTCACGGATTTTGGTCTTTGCACGGGTTTTCGTTGGACTCACAATTCAAAGTATTACCAACAAAACGGTTAGTTGAGAATTTGAATTCTTGTATTTTTTTTGTTTCGGATTTTTTTTTCTTTTTTTTTTTTTTTTTTTTTTGAATATTTATTTTTCGGTGTAATATTTTTTTTGTTTATTTTTTTTCTTAATATTTTCTATTATTAGAGTTATTAACATTTTTTTTTTTTTGTTATTTCACATCAAATTTGTAACTGGTAATTGACTCTTATTATTATTATTATTATTATTATTATTATTATTATTATTATCAATATTGATTTATTTATCATTGAATGATAATTATTCATACAATTTGGTAGATCTCGAGTCTGAAAAAAAAATTATAATATGCTAATGATAATCATTTACCATTGCAAAAACTTTTTCAACTGTTTGACAAGTGTCTATTATCATTTATCATTTATCATTTATCATTTATCATTTATCATTTATCAATCATCATTTATCATTTATCATTTATCATTTATCATTCATGATTTATCATTTATCATTTATCATCTACCATTTATCATTTATCATTTGTCGTTTATCATTTATCGTTTGTCATTTATCATTTATCATTTATCATTTATCATTTATCATTTATCATTTATCATTTATCATTTATCATTTATCATTTATCATTTATCATTTATCATTTATCATTTATCATTTATCATTTATCATTTATCATTTATCATTTATCATTTATCATTTATCATTCATCGTTTATCATTCATCGTTTATCATTTATCATTCATCACTTGTCATTTATAATCAAATTATAAAATTCAATACAATTTTGTAGACCTCAAGTCTAAACAAACCAAAAATTTTAATACGCTAAAAATAATAATTTCCCATTGGAAAAAAATATCTCAACTACACAACACATGCCTATCATCATTCGATATTAATTATCATACATTTTTCGTTTGTTTCTTTTTTTTTCACAAAATGGTTTCGCAGGTCATGGTAAACAGGATTCGATGGATCCATCGGACGATTGGAACAACGAATGTCGATGTTGTTTGCAACTTAAACCTCTGGAACGACGACGTCATCGCGAACACCTGCGTTGTTTGGCGCACTCGTTGGTCGGCACGCCGAATTACATAGCTCCGGAGGTGCTTCAACGCACGGGTTACACGCAATTGTGCGATTGGTGGAGCGTGGGTGTTATTCTTTACGAGATGTTGGTGGGTTCGCCACCCTTTCTCGCTGGATCGCCCGCAGAAACTCAATTAAAAGTACGTGAAAATATTCGTGCACTAATTAACATTCGAAATAATCAAAATTTCATATTTTCTCTCATCAAATATTTTTTAAAAATTTAATTTCATCGAATAATAATCTTTAAAAATATTTTTCAATATTTATTTTATATTTTTGAAAAAAATATTTTTCAATATTTATTTTATATTTTTCAAAAATATTTTTCAATATTTATTTTATATTTTTTAAAAATATTTTTTAATATCTATTTTGTATTTTTAAAAAATATTTTTTAATATTTATTTTGTATTTAAAAAAAAATATTTTTCAATATTTATTTTATATTTTTAAAAAATATTTTTCAATAATTATTTTATATTTTTATTTCTGTTTTCTTTTCTTTTTTTTTTTTTTTTTTTTTTTTCAAACGCAGGTGATAAATTGGGAAACGACGCTTCACATACCGAAACAACCGACATTGTCGCCCGAAGGTAAAGATTTGATATTGAAATTGTGCGTTGGTGCCGATCGTCGTTTGGGCAAAAATGCCGACGAGGTTAAGAGCCATCCGTTTTTCGGCAACATCGATTTCGACAAGGGTCTGAGACGTCAAGTTGCGCCTCACATACCTCGCATCAAATTTCCCACTGACACGAGCAATTTCGATCCCGTTGATCCGGACAAATTGCGCAATTCCGAAACCACCGATTCAAACAATTCCGACGAATTGTTGGACAACGGCAAACCTTTTCATGGTTTTTTCGAATTTACGTTCAGACGTTTCTTCGACGATGGCGGAGGTCCGGCCTATCCGAGTCGCATTAGTCTCGACGATAATGACAATCAGGGACCCGTTTACGTATGACATTAGGCGGATTTAAAGAAAAAAACGAAAAAAAAAATTATAAAAATAAAAATAAAAATAAAATCCGAACGTAAATGGGAAAACTAATAGATAAATAAAAAACAAATTATTAATTATAATTAGCGTCGAAAAAAAAAAAAACAGAAACAATAATAACAAAAATTATAAACGACGTAGAACGCGATGGATGGGCGAGAAAAAAATAATTAATTAGTTGATTAATAAATAATAATTATCGTGTATTTATCGAAGACGTGGGAGAGGGAGGGGAGGAAGGGGGAGGGGTGGGGTATGCGTTGCCCGACCTCGAGAAGGTTTTGATTGTGGCGTTGATTGTCGGCATTGTTAAACGGCATGGTTTCCCAGTTTTCTCTTGTGACAGTTTTCTCGTGAGGCAGTTTTTTTTTTAATTTTCTGTGGCACTTCACTTTCGTTGCAGTTACGTTCTTTGGCAGTTTACACATTGGACAGTTTTATTCTGTGGCAGTTTTATTCTGTGACAGTTTTATTCTGTGTCAGTTTTATTTCTGTGTCAGTTTTATTCTGTGTCAGTTTTATTCTGTGTCAGTTTTATTCTGGGGCAGTTTTATTCTGTGGCAGTTTTCTTCGTGTAGCGATTTTCGTCCGGAGGCAGTTTTCCTCCTATAGCAGTTTTTCGTCCTGTGACCGTTTCTTTCTGTAGCAGTTTCGTCCCGTCGCAGTTTCAACGTGTGTCAGTTTCCTACTGGAGCAGTTTTTTTCTTCATGTGGCAGTTTTTTGCTGCAGCAGTTTTTTTTATCGGTTCACATCGTGAAGACGGTAGAATATGTGAACCGAGCAAAACTGCCACGGAAGGAGAACTGCCACGGAAGAAAAACTGCCACATGAGAAAACTGTCACGAAAGGAAATTGGGGAACCGTGCTCGTGAAAAAAAATAAACAAGCACCGAAGCCTTTCTGGCTCAATCCTGAAAAATATTGGCAACGTGAAAAGAAAAAAAAAAGAACAAAGTAGCGACGAAGATGAGGAAGAAGAAGAATTAAAAAAAAACGCAAATTATCGTGTATAAATAATTAGATAATCATATATATACATAT
The DNA here is from genome assembly GCA_963662125.1 of Diplazon laetatorius. NCBI lineage: Eukaryota > Metazoa > Arthropoda > Insecta > Hymenoptera > Ichneumonidae > Diplazon > Diplazon laetatorius. Next base: position 1,645,876 of record OY759152.1, on the reverse strand, counting down.
ATTTTTCGTTTCTTTCGCGATAATAATCATGCTTGCCATTCGTAATTCGCTCGAAGATTCGGCTTTCTCGTCTCGCAACGTTTAACGCGTTTTTAGTATGGTATATATAAATATATATTTTTTTTTTTATTTTTTTTTTCTCAGCAAGTACTGTGATATTGCAGATAATTAGAATTAATGAAAAAAAAATAAATAAAAATAAATAAAAGTGGCTTATATATTATATATAAATATAAATAACACACAAACAAACAAACAAATGAGAAAAACACACACTGGCCTTATTTAAATCACAATTTTTTTTTTTTTCTTCATTTATATAACGAAACGATAATTTTCTATCGTTGTTAACTATTATTATTATTATTATTATTATTATTATTATTATTATTATTATTATTATTATTATTATTATTATTAATGTTATTGTATTCTCATGATAGTTATTGTATCGTCACTTGTAATTTTTTATTATTATTATTATTATTATTTATCTAATTTTTTTTTACGTCGTCCGTGTTCATTGCGTTGATTATCACGCAGCTTTTTTTTATTATTTCTTTTCAATGACCGAATATAATGCATCGCCTGCATTAGCCTCTATATATATATATATATATATTTTTTCTTTTATCCTGCATTTGCACTTTGAGGCAAATGCGAGATATAAAAACAAATGATTTCGATTGTCGAAAAATTCGTGTTTGACGAGATTCTCGTATATATAATTTTCGATGGGTCGACAAATCGTCAACACGTTCGATGTATGTAAAAAAAAAAAATGAAACCGTGATAAAAATAAGTGCCTTCCGAAAGATGACAAAAAAAAATCGTTGACGACGAAGATTTTATTCAAAGAAAATGGAAAGAAAAAATAAATAAACAATTGGAGAAAGAGAGAGAATGAAAGAAAACAAGAAAACGAGAAAAAAATAATGATAATGGAAATAAATTCGTTGGTCAGAGACGATCGAGACCCTAAAATTTAACATCCAAATACTCCATATTTCTATAATATATTTACACGAAATGAAAAGAAAATATAAGTCGAAGAAGATGAATAAGAAAGTTAAAAAAAAAAGAGAGAGAGAAGAAAAAAAAATGTTTAAATAAAAATAAAATAATAATGATGATGATGATGATGATGATGAAAAAAATCGCTACGAAAATTGGGCAGTTCGATAACGAATAGCCAATGTATGTACTATGTACAAAGTATATATACACACACACATATATATATATATATATAAAAACGATGTAATATCAACGCTATGGCATAGTTAGTACCGAAAGTGCTGGTTCGAAATAACAAAACAGCGCTCAACGATTATTAAACTATCTATTTAAAAAAAAACGAAAAACAAAAACCGAACAAATTAAAAAAAAAATAAAATAAATGTAGAAAAAAAATAAGATATTTAAAAAAAACAAGAAAATATCACAAATTAGCAAATGTTTTTTTTTTTTTTTTCTATTCGTCCAATATTTTTCTATCGACGAAGACTACGAAAAAAAAAAATATAATGATAATAATAATAATGATGATGATGATGGTAATAATTAATTATTGTACAAACGATACGTTGTTTCGTCTCTCTGCCTTGAAAAAAAAAAAATGAAAATAATCAACAAGAATAAAATAAGTGCGCCTCGATAGAAAAAAAAAAAAGAAAACAAGGAAATTGGACAGTTTGACTCTGGTCAGTCGATGTATAAAAATGTTTCGATGCTAATTCGACTCGACGATGTGCAATCAACGACGATCAATCGTTGACTGAATTATCGAACAAATTTTACAATAATAATCGTATAAATAATAATTATATCCAAATATTATTGTCGCAAAATAATATTAATTATAATTGACAAATAACGTCGATAATTTTGCGCAACATTTATCTGAACGAGTCAAACTGCCACAATTCCGAAAAAAAAACCTAAACATAAATGAATAGATAATTAATGACAGACAGAAAAAAAAAACCTGGGCAAAAAAAAAACATGTTAAAAAATAATTGTAAACGCTTTTGCATCCATAGTTAGATAATCCGTAACGCGTTACACATAAGTCCGTTGTGAATCACCATTTTTTTTTTTTTTTCGTATTTGTCTTGTTTTTTTGTCCTTCGTTCTTGATTTCTTTATTTTATTTGAATTTTTTTTTTATTTATTTAATTTTTTTTTTCGTCTCCGCCATTTTGATTATATTCAAATGACAATAATACATTTTCGTCTTTCCAATCCCACCAATAATTGTACATTTCATAGTTCATAGATACCAAAGGGATTATTTAATTGTCGTTGTTTAAAAAAAAAATAATGAAAAAAATTTAATTATATATTTTTTTTTTAAATCGAGACTGCACAACCGGAAACGTGCACATCTTGACACTGTCATCGAAAGCAACAACGCGAATAACAATTGTCGTGCGATTGCAAATTGAAAAACTCAAAAAAAAAAAAAAAACGACTAGAAAAAAAAATTGTTTTCGTTCGAAAAAAAAAAAAAAATGTTTTCGACAGTTTTTTCAAGAGATTATAATTGAAAAAACAGATTCGTGACTGACAGGGCCAATTACGTCGATGTCACGAGCCAATGAAATAATAACAATAATAATATCAATAATATTAATAATAACAATGATAATAATAATAATAATAATTGAGAGAGAGCATAAATATTTTATTTAACGAAACACCATAAAAAAACAACAACAACAAAGCAACAAAAAAATTTAACCATCGGCTATATCATAAATTTAACGACTATTATTATTATTATTATTTTACGAAACAGATCTGTTTAATCGTTATTGATTAGTTAATGCAAGTGAATTTTTAAAACCACCTGTACATTCTGTAATATCTCGTTTGTTCCCCAATTGTTTTTTTTTTTTCTGCAACGAAGAAAAAAATTATAATTTAAAAATTCATCTCCCAAAATATTTCCTCGCTCCTTTCTCGTTTGGGATATATTTTTTTTTCTTTAAATTTTTATTAATTTCACTTGTGTTATTATTTTTTTTCAAATCCCTCGATTTCCCTCGCGATGTGCCTTTTCCTTCCCCTGGCCCTGGACCCTCGTTTTTATCCCACTGCCTCCCCCCCCCTCTCCTCCCTTTGTAATTATTTTACAAATGTAATGCCGAGAGTTTGAGGTATAATAGTTTTTTAAGGCGGTAATAATATATATGGACCTTGTGTAAATATTTTGAATGAGTGTTCTAAATTAAAAATAACGTATAAAGCTCGTGACTAATTTATAATTCATATTTGATTGTTACCCGAACACCCTGTATAAAAAAATTCTCATCCTACGTTTTCGTTCATTTCAGATTGGTTTTTTTAAATTTTATTTTTTAGTTATTTTGATTTTTTTTAAAATAAAAACATAATTTTGGAAATTGAAAAATATGATAAAAATAATTATTTTGATAATAAAAATATTGTTGAGGATTTAAAATATTCAGCCAATGGCTTTTGAATTGTTCAAACGTTATTTCATTATTTATTACATAATTTTGGAATCGCGTATCACGCATTGTCCGTCTCTCTCTTTCAATCACAAAGTCGCAAGCGCGAGAGAGACGACCTCACAACTACCGTAAACCATTGTTCTCCGTCGTCGTTGAACTTTCGGACGAAAGACGAGAACGATAAACTGCGTAATTTCAATACGCAGTCAATCGTTCTCGTGGTTTCATCGATACATCGATCGTTATCGAGAACAATGGTTTACAGTTTTTCGTTACCGACCGAGCAGCAACAAATAGTGTTACGTATATGCTCATTAACAATTCTACAATCGCAATAGAGCCACGAAGTATAAAATACATCGTAAGAAACAACTTTTGACTCGCGAAAATCCAAAAGCTCGTGAAAAAAAAAATACTTCTCATTTTCGCCGGTGTGTGGCGCTGTCGCTGCTGAGATCGTGACTGAAGTGAGCCGTTTGCGAGGCAACGATCGCTAATAATCGATCCTGAACAATTTCCACCAATCAAAATCGTTTTCTTTTATCTTTCTTCGCGACGGTGGCGCCATCGCCATGATCAACGGGTAAATTCGTTACTTCGTGGACAATTTTTCGTGACTCGAAAAATAATCACTGGTGATCAGCTGTGACGATCCGCAAAATCTTTCGAGCAGACGACGCTCGTTACGATTATTTTTTTTTTATTGTTTCTTTTTTTTTGTTGTTTCGGTTCAGCTGCTTCGATTGGACGACAAATAGTACAACAATTGCTCGTTAGACCGCAAGGTACGCACGTGAAACATTGAATAACCCAGGACAAAAAAAAAAAAGAAAGAAACTAATCACCGAGCTGCGAATATTGAAAATTATTTATTTTTCTTCTTTTCATCTGGGGTTTTTTTTGTATTTCTTTTTCAGTGAACATTCGTGGGCGATAAAAGGCAAAAGGTATATATATAAAACAAGGACGTCGAGATGAGTCGATTATTGAAAAAATTTGCGACCAAAGAGACTCGAGAATATTTTTTGAGGTGAGACAGCATAAAAAAAATTGAACAATTTTTTTTTTTTGTTTTTTTTTTTCCAAACGATATCAAAATGTTTTTCGTACGTTTGCCAATTTGTTTATGAACGTTTTTGTGTGTTTTTTTTATATATCAAGACGATAGTCTCCTTATTTATTTTTCATTAATTAAATTTAATTTAATTTGATTTAATTAAATTTTTGTTGTTGTTGGTTTTTCTTTTTTTGTTTCAGCACTCACTTTTGGGGACCGGTGGCCAATTGGGGCATACCGATAGCTGCTATTGCGGATATCCGAAGAGATCCAAAGTTCATCAGTGGAAAAATGACCTTCGGTCAGTCGTTGGGACCATTTTTTCATTTAAAAACAAAAAAAAAAAAAAAAAAAATCAAAAACAAATTCTTCGGGTCTATTTGTAAATTCAATTTTTATGATTTTCGTTTTCGAAAATCATAAATTACGACATTAATTTTTCAATTTTATTCTTGTTTTATAATTTGTTCATATCACATGTTCCATAATATTTATCATCATTATTTCAAATTTTTATTAGCCAAGTGCTGCTTTCTCATCGCAAAAACATTTTTCTCAAAATTCTAGTTATTGTTTTTATTTATTAATTTTTTAAAAATATTTATTAATTTAATTTTCATATCAATGAAGACGACAAGATTTCATTTTATATTTATGATTTTTTGTTCATTTCCAGCTCTCTGTCTTTATTCTGCGATGTTCATGCGTTTCGCCTTCAAAGTTCAGCCTCGCAATTTGTTGCTATTCGGTTGTCACTTTGTCAACGAGGGAGCTCAACTCACCCAGGGTTACAGATTCGTCGATTATCATTATCTGGGAGGCAAGAAGAACGACGAATCCAGCGAGTAGAAACCAAAAATATATATATATATATTTTTTCTCATCGATTTGGAATATAAAAAAACCCCGAAAATGAAAAAAATAAATAAAAATAATTTACATCGCAGAAACTCGCCAATTCGACTAAAATAGCAAAATAAAAAAAAATGTAGGATCGATGGTGATAAAAGCGATGGTCGTTCAATCGGTTTGTCTCTCATCCAAGATTAGCTTTTTTTTTTCTTCATCTTCGATTGTAACATATGAATATAAATATATATAAATATATATATATATAACTTTATTTGCAAAAAATAATCTTCTACGTTAATTATTTCTTTGTCATTAAAAACAATATTCGTGTAAATATGAATTGTCATTTGAAAATTATAAACGATAAAAAATATTTGATTATCCTGTTTTAATTCAATTGTTAAAAATTATGAGTTTATAATTGGGGTGATTTTTATTTGGGTCATGTCGAAATATTTATTTTGTCGAAGGCTCAATCGATCCCAAAATTAAAAAAAAAAAATTTATTTTAACCTGTTGCGGTCAGTCGGGGTCCACTGGACCCCAGGCCAACTTCATGGTATCAATGCAATAAAAATACCATTTTTAAACATTATTTTGTCCATCAAAACCCACCACTTTGATTTTTCGACAACGACCAAAAGTCTCGAGTTCAAACTTCAAAATAAATCCAACTTCCTTCAAAGTCCACAAAAGCTCCGATTTCATTCTCAAAAATATAACATTTCAAGAGTAAAACGTCGTGAGATTTTTTTCCCACATGGCAAAAATTAAATTTTTGCACGAATTTTTTTTTCGTAAAAAAATTCAGATTTCGTGAATTTTCGTTTTTCTCATCGTGTGTTTTGGCTGCTTTGAAATCTTAAATAGAAGACAACGAGTGTTGAATTATTTGGAAAACATGTCAGATCGAATTTTGATGCAAGATTCGAGTCGATACGTTGAAAAGAACGCAGATGGGATCGGTTTTGGCGAATGGGATTCGCTGGACCCCACGTGACCCATGCGTTAATTATTCGGATTCGATATAAACCTTCGGCAATTTTCGTTCGTCCATTATTCATCGCCAACGAGATCAACGAGATCGAGTTTCAATTATTTCCATGAATTCTCATTAGCAACGAGAACTCTTTTGTTTCGACAAACGAGTGTCGAAAAAAAAAAAAAAACAAACAAAAAAACAAGCCGAAATGTAAAAGACAAAAAAAAACATAAATCGTTGGCAGCTTCAAATTGGAATAAAATTTCGTTTATCTCGGATAAAAAACGAACCAAGTAGTCCAAGTTTGTGGCTTAAAATCTCATCGATTCAGGATTCTAAAAAAAAAAAAAAAAACGTAATGAAAAAAAAATAATAAAAAAAATTGTCCGAAAAAACCGAAGAAACCGTTTGTCACCTACGAAAGGTGGCCCTTCGTGGAAAAACTCATAGATTGGAAATTATTATCATAATTCGAAGCAACGGTGAGTAAAATAATTATTGTCAAATAAATTTTGGATCGACTGAAAAATAAAATATTTTACAGTTTATTAATTTATTAATTTATTAATTTATTAATTTATTAATTTATTAATTTATTAATTTATTAATTTATTAATTTATTAATTTATTAATTTATTAATTTATTAATTTATTAATTTATTAATTTATTAATTTATTAATTTATTAATTTATTAATTTAAGAATTTATTAATTTATTAATTTTTTTTTTTTTTTATCGAAGAATAAGAATTGCAAAATCGTAAACAAGTTTTTCATCGGATCGGATACAATCGACGACCGATCGAAGATGCTGAAAACCCTGTCCGAAACTTGTCCACTCGGATTGCTCCTCACGAAGACCGGTGAGTTTAAAAAAAATCATTTTCCTTTTTTTTTTGTATGCAATTAGAAATTGGCAATTTTCTTATTGTGAATATTAGGTAGTGTACGAAATTCTTCTGTGATCAAGAATATTCTTATTAATTATCTTTCGAATGTTTGGGCTCCTCGTGGAGAAAGCTTCGTTCACCGCCCGACGATTCGAAGCAAGCAAATTGCAACTTTCAACTTGCACCCAATTTTTATGTTTCAATGATGACGAGTCGGGTGTGCCGAAAAAATCTTCAATGTCTTCTTCGAATTTTCGAACGCGTCGGTAGGGCGGCGAACGATTTTCGACGAAATTTTTACGATGACGAATAATTGTAATCGCTGATTCATGTTTATCCACGAGATTGTCGCAAGTCGAGTCTGAATATCGTTTTTTTTTTTTTTTTTACAATCGTCGGGACGTTCGGGAAATTCGAAAAAAAAAAAAAAAACGTCGAATCGCTGTTTGAAGTCCGTTAAAAAATCAACGAATAAATTAATTCGAAAAAAGCAAATCGATTATCGATTTAAAAAAATCTGCGTCTCATTTATCTATTCATACAAAAAAACGTACAAATGTGTTTTAAAAAAAAAAGATACATATATATATAAAACATCATCGTCGCACCTTT